>JAQPPZ010004643.1:1200000-1740852 GCA_028583015.1 Wollemia nobilis
TTGGAAAGGTTTTTAATCCAACCTTGGGGATATTGTGCATATACTAAACATTGAGAGGGCCTACATCATCCCATTAGGGGGAAACACCATTGAGCCATTGATCCCTGATGTTATATCTATATTTCAAAATCTTGGGGTTCCTTTTGTAGAGGGAAGTGACTTCATGATGATAGTTTTTTATCTCCAACCCTCCATTAGATCTGAGGCCTTTTTTAAGAAGATGGGAGCTACCAAGGATTTTAAGATGGTAAAAATAAGGGGCAACCAATCATAATATTGAATCTGGATTTCTAAGTAGAGTTTCCAGGTGATTTAAGATATCTTATTGTGCTAGAATAGGGTATCACCAGACCCTATAATATCCTAAAAGTGGGATGTGGATGGTCCCACCGAGCATGCCAAAAATTGTTGGTCCAAAATATGCCTATGGTTGGTTATTGCACCCAAGACATGGCCAACATTGAATGAATGATTAGACTGCAAGGTTTAACTCATCCAATCTCCAAAGAAGGTTGGTTCCTTTGGGAAGTTCTAACTAGCTTAAAAGTAACTAAGGATGGGGAAAGATAAGAGAGTGCTTGAAAGGAATATAAATGTAGCTAAAGCTAGAACTTGATATGGTGCAGATTAAGCAACAACAAGAAATGAACAAAACCATGAAACAGAGCAACTACCACGACCTCTTAACAGACCAACCAATTATTTATCATATACAGAACACGGTTAATCAATATTTAGCTTCACATATTAGTAGTTCCAGGACTAAGAAATAAACGTGAACAAAAATCCAAAATAAGAATTGATATCATGCACATTTACTTAGCTAAATCAGAAACATCCATCCATTCATACATACTTTTTCTACAAGATATTTGAACTAGAGGTTAAACATAGATCTTTATTGTATTTGCTCCTTCCAAAATTTAAATCCATACAACTTGTAAATGCCTAAGAGCCGACCCTTGAACAAGAGGTTGATACTCTTATTTATAACCCTTTTGGTTCAAATATCTAAAATATCTTATATTAAAATTGTTATAACAAACTACCAGGTGGCTAAACCGATGAGACATACATCATGCAACAATGTTAATCCTAAATAAAATAGGATGTGCATTAGACATTGAGCCACTGATTTGAGAGATTCATGCATGTAAAAAAGTGATGGGTGAAGCTTAAAATCGTGTCTGCTCCTCATTTGTAAAATTGTTTGGTACCCCTTGATCTAAAACAACTATAGTAGGTGGGATCATAGTTGAATGTTTGATTTTCTTCGAAGCATGATGATCATAACCTGGTGTCACATTGTGATTTTGTGACACTTTCTTGCCCTTAGTCCCCTTTGCCTCCATCCCTGGTAGATTATTGTCATGTCATGATTTTGTGACACTTTCTTGTGCTTGGTCTCCTTTGCCTTCGTCCCTAGTGGATTCTTGTCATGTCACAATTTTGTGACACTTTCTTATGCTTGGTCTCCTTTGCATTTTTCTTAGTGAATTCTTGTCATGTCACAATTTTGTGATACTTTATTGCACTTGGTCTTATTTGCATTCATCCTTGGAATATTTTCATCATGTCATGATTTTACGATGCTTTCTTATGCTTGGTCTCCTTTTCCTTCATCCCTGGTAGATTTATATCATGTCATGATTTTGTGACACTTTCTTATGCTTGGTCTCCTTGTATTTCTTCCATCCCTGGTGAATTCTTATCATGTCATGACTTCGCAACACTTTATTGTGCTTGGTATCCTTTTCCTTCATCCCTAGCAGATTATTTTCATGTCACGATTCTAAAACACTTTCTTGTGCTTGGCCTCATTTGCCTTTATCCCTGGTGTATTCATATTAGGTCATGATTCCATAACACTTTCTTTCAATTGAGCCTTCTTTTAGTTATATTTCACATGAAGGAAACTAAGTGGGTTAGGGAACACAAAAATAACCCACAATAACATAGAGCTTTATCATTAATATATACCCTTATATGAGACTCTTCAATACTTTTGAATTTTTCTCTCCTCTAACTCATGGGATATGAAACCTTTCATATACATTTCTTACATTATGATAATGTCTCTCATGATTACATAACCTCCTACTTCTAATCTTGACACATCACACATGAATTTTCACTTATACACATGATAAATCTCACTCATGAGTCTTCACTTACACACATGACATTTTTCACTCATAACTCACACTTGCACACATGACACCTTTCACTCATAAATCACACTTGATTACATGACACATAAACACACTTTACATACTAAATAATAAACTCACATCGTAATCTAAATATTTACAATGGTACTTAAGGTACCAAATAATAAAATACAACCAACACCCCCCATGTTACATTATTTGGTGTGAAGGTCTTTGCCTTCAAATTTTTTAATCTTTTCTTTGTTATTTGGCTCTGGATCTCATACTGCTTAAATTTTTGGCATTGTTCTATTGGCCTGCACCTTGCAATACTTATTAGTGTTTCTCCTTTTCAATTAAAACATTTTACCATATCCATGATTCTATTCCATTATGATTGACTAATCCATCCATAATGTACTTCAATTTTTCCTTGTGACATATTTTTTGTTTGGTCTTCTCATAGATCTTACAATTCTAAAATATTCTTGGATTTGATCCATTCCTCTCATTTGTTCCTATTAATATTTTTCCAATAATTTTTTTTTTTGTTATCAAAAACATCAATTCCTTTAGAAAATTTTGAATGATTTGTATTATCATTCTTGTCACATTTTTATTAAACTTGATCCATACTTTCATTGTCTATAATCCTTCTCATAAAGGGTTCTTATTGTATTTTCACCCTATTTTTTGTTTCTTGAATATATTTAACTATGTTTACTTTTTTATTTTATTCTTTTGGTTGTTGTTGCATAGGTGGATGTCAAGACTGATATTGTCTTGGCTAGAACTGTTGAAAAGTTCTATTCATTTGATTTCTCTAATTTAGAGAATTATATCTACAATAATTTGTACTATGACCTTCCATTTTGCATATGTGATAATATTTTCTTCTTCATTCAGGTTGAGATTGATATGATGCAATAATATTATGACACATTTTTTTTTGACATCAAGCATTATTAGTCATTTCATCTCTGACTAGATTTTCCACTTCATATTCTTGAAGAACATTAACTAATTCATCAAAGGTTATGGTTTTATTTAGAACTTGAAGAGAAGTGACTAAATTTTTGAATGTTTTTGGGAGTGCTCTTAATGTAACTTGGACAAGAAAATTATCTTCCACTTTTCTCCCATAGTTTATAACTTTGTTTTTCAATTCGGCTATCCTTCGAAGAAACAATTCTATACTTTCTCCACTATGAACCTTTAAATAATAAAATTGTAACTACAAGTGCAAGATTTTAATTTCATTTATTCCTTCAAATATTTTGCATAATTTTTCCCAAGCATTCTTTGACCTTTTTGCTTACTTTAACAAATGTGATTAGCATAAAGTCTTTTGCATCATCAAATTTAAATTTTTGTTTTCCAATTTCATCTTTTGGCATATCCTTTTTTCATTTACAATATTCCAAAGTTTTTCAATAATGAGAATTGATTGTATCATATTTTTCCATGATGCAAAATTTTGTCCTTTCAGAAGTTCTGATTCAAAAAGGAAAATCCTCATATTTGCCTTAATAAAACTAATACAAATAATCAATCTCCTCAAAAATAATTTTCTTCAATTTCCTTTTCATTTCTAAATTAATCTTCTTCTTCCTTTCTTCTTCAAATTTACATTCCACCAATCAATTTCAAATTTAACTTTTTCAATTAATTTTCATAATCTTCTTCTTCTTATTTTTCCAATATTAAATTTCAGTCCTTAATAAATTCTTTAATAAATTTCCATTCAATTTCAATCAATCAATATGAAATTAAAATTCCCCTAATTTCAATTACTTCCTCCAAATTTTAATTTCTCTCCTTTAATATTTAATTAATTCATTAATTCAATTTCTCACCTTATAACTCCATTCATTCCAATATTTTAATTAAATTAAATAAAACCTTGTCTCCCAAATCATTAATTTCAAATTAAATTAGAAATATGCACCCTGATAAATACCTTTAATTTATCCATGATGTATTACCACATTCCATGTCAAGGCATCCAAAAACAATGCTTCCAAAGATGTTATGCTTCCAAATTTAACTCTACACTCAAGGCATTATCTTTGCAGCAACTGCTTCACGTTAGTTTGTACTTTGAGAAAAGTCTTCAATGTTCCAGGTAAATATATTAAGCTTTCTTTTTTACTATTCTTTTGTTTATTTTTCATTTGCTCTTCACTTCTCTTGGATGCTAACATCTAAAGCACTCTCCTTTCATCTTAGGCACTATCCAATCACTTCTAGTCTCTCTCCAATCATCTTAGGTACTTTCCTTGTATCTCAAGTTCTATCCAATCACATCAGACACTTCCCCTTCATCTTAGGTGCTCTCCAACTTCTCAATAACTCTCTAATCATTCAAACATTCCTATTTATTATATTTGCACTCATTGTAGTATATATTATTTGACTCAAATGACATCTCTTCTCAAGCAATTTGCTTTGCATTTATTGTAATACATCATATTTTATCATCTCCAAATGATACATTCCTCTAATACCATCTCTTCTCAAGTAACTTGCTTCTCCACTCTCATTATATCATATCATCATCAATCTATTATCTCTAATTAAACTATTCACTCCTTCAATCTCAATCTATTGTCTCCTCTCAAATCATTCCTCCAAATTCCAATGTGTTGCATTATTCTCAAACAATGTATTCTTCTCCAATCTCCTCTCCAATATTTAATCTCTTAAGATTTCAATCTCTAGAATACTTATCACATCAATATCCCTCAACTCCTTTAACAATATCTCCTTACATTCAGCTAAAGTGGCTTTTATCAACCTAGATTTGATACCACTGTTAGCAAAGTAAGCCTAAAATATCATAGATATATGATTCCAAGATTGTACAATTAGAGCAAATAATATCATTCAATAATAATACCAATATTGAACAAAATGAAAGATTTATTGATAATCTATTACAATCCAAAATCTGTTACATTTGAATCACATAACATAGAGCTTTACCATCAATATATAGCTTTACATGAGACTCTCCAATAGTCCTGAATTTTTATCTCCTCTAACTCACAAGAGATGCAACCTTTCATACGCCTTTATTACATTATGATAAAGTATCTCATGATTAAATAACCTTCTACTTCTAATATTGACACATCACACATGACACCTCTCACTCATGCAGGGTTATGCATAACGGCAAATTTTTGCCATTGGAGCAAAAATTGATATTTTCAAAAATTCAAATTTGTGAATTTGGGGGACCCGAATGTCGACCATTTAGCCAAAAAATTTTGGGACAAAAAAAATTTAAGTGCTGGTTCATCATGCATTGATTATAGTATCATAGTTATTTTTAAAAACTCACCAAAAATTTTCAAAAATTCAAATTTGCGAATTTGGGGGACCCGAATGTTGATCATTTAGCCAAAAAAATTTGGGACAAAATTTTTTTAAGTGTCGGTTCATCGTGCATTGATAATAGTATCATGATTATTTTTAAAAACTCACCAACAATCCTACCTAAATATAGTACCCTTTTTGCCATAAAATTTTTAAATTTATAAATTATCCTACCCAACTCGCCAAGTATACCACTATATATAATTAACACCCTACGAATAATTTTCATTTTTGGACCTTGTTATACACTTGACGGATATACTGACCTAATTCTACATAAGGCTAGATACATTTTAGTAATAGACAAGACTAGAACCATTTCTGCACTAGATAAGATACTTTACTGCGTAAGATAAGACTAAAACCAGTTATGTTAGCTATAACAGATCAAAACCATTTCAGCACAGGATGAGACCGAAACCATTTCAGCATAGGTGAAGGTCGAAACTATTTATGCAATAGGTTAAAACTATTTTGTAACATGTTGAAACCAACCATTTTTAAAATCATCCAAAACCATTTCTACAACTATCCAAAACCATTTCTACAACAATCCAAAACCATTTCTAAAACCATCGAGAACCATTTCTAAAATCATCTAGAACCATTTTTGCAATCGTTTGGAACCATTTTTGTAATAGGTTGGAATAAACCATTTCTAAAACTACTCAGATCCATTTTTAGACATGAACATAACCTATTCTACACTAGACCGAAACCTATTCTAAAATAGGTCAGACCCTATTCTACACCTAATCAAAACTATTCTGCATTCAATCAGACCTTGTTCTACATTTGGTCGAAACCTATTTTGCTTTTGATTGAACTTTGTTTTGCACCAGTCCAAACCCTATTCTACTCTAGTCTGGACCCTATTCTACACTAGCTTAGACACTATTCTACACCATATTATTTGTCACTACTCTATTTGCCATATTTTTCTGTATTTTGCCATGTTCTACGTGTTGTCCTCTATTTTCTCTATTTTTTTAAAACTCTTTGATTATCTGTTTCTATTCAAATCTGCTTTTCTATTATAAGATTATGAATAGGCGAATGCTTTGGTTCTTTAAATACATTGTGATGCTTTGTTTCTTTGAAGACATTGTGATTCTCTATTTCTAGTCCATTTTGTACCATAATCTGATATTTTTTGACATGTATCTTTAATTATTTTTCAATATTATTTTGCACCATACCAATATCCAAGTCCTATTCTACATCTAGATCATCATTGCTTTATTACCATGTTTTTCTCTATTTTACACTGCTCTGCATGTTTTCCCCTATTTTCTCTATTTCTGTTAAAACTCTTTGATTCTTTGTTTCTATTCAGATCTATTTTTTATTATAATATTATACATGGGTAAATGTTTTGGTTATCTAAAGACATAGTAATGATTAGTTTCTCTGAAGATATTGTGATTCTCTATTTTCTAGTCCATTTTGTACTATAATATGATATTTTTTGACATACGTATCTCCAATTATTTTTTGCATAGACAAGTTTTTTTAAATTGATTTCAATTTGTATGTTAATTACTTTTGTGCTCTTATTAGTTACAAGTGCTATCACCAGAATATAGACTAGTGGTATAAATTGATAAAATCACAATAAAGAATGGCAAGAAACAAGTATGTATTTTCTACTAGCCAACCATCTATTTATTCTATTTACAATATTATATTGAGGCCTAACAAAAGTACGACCTATTCAACATTTTATTACTTTTCTACATTTAAAAATATTTTCCTTACAAGTAAAATGTCACCTACTAGAAATGGAAATAAGGGGCCAAATATTCTGTTGAAAAGAGTAACCTCATATATTTTAGGCAAATGTCAAAATGCAAGGAGCCAATGACATCCTTGCAAATTCAAGGTACCAATAATTTTTGACTTATGAAAAATTAGTTTTATATTCTGTAATTAATTTAAATACTACTTTCTTCCTCAAATAGTTACTTCTTAATATGTGCTTGACAATATGAATATTTGTTCTATTTTTATGTTTCTTTTGAAACTTTATTTAATACAATAATGATAAAAAATATTATGGTATTCTACTATGCAGAATACCTTTGTCAACCCTGATATGCCTCGAATTTAATATATTCCCCAACAAAAGATGCCTTCTAATGAAAATCCTCCTTACAATGACATCTAAAAAACACTTGAAGACAACCCCCAAAATGACATAACAATTGAAAATGAAAGTGATAAATCAAAATCATTACAAATTTCTTTTGAGTCTTCAAACAAAAATTCTAAAAAGAGGAAAGCATCTAACTAGATTATTGGAAGGGGATTAAAGAAAGAATGGGTAGAAATATTTTCTTGGATTGAGTCTGTCCTGACTGAGGATAACCAAATCAATGAAAAATAATGTACATGCAAAATTTACAGTTGGAGACTTGGTAAGGATCATAGGCTACAAAATAAGATAGACACAATAGAAAAACATGCTGACAAAGCTTATGTAAAAGTTAAAAGTAGTAATGGTGAAGTTAGTAAAGAAGTTAGGTGGAAGGATGCATCAGAATGTATGCATGTTAGATATGCAATAAAATATGGCAATCAATTAAAGCAACAACAATATCTTATTGAGAAAGGTGGAACGATTGTATCTCAATTTCAAAAAATTCACAAGACCATCTTAGTTTAAAAATTTTTGCAGTTTGTCGTTGTATTAAGTATTCTCAAGAAAGGTAGACCCATGTCCAATTTTTTTGATTATAAGCATCCATTACAACTAGATAATGTGCAAAACATTCCTAATTCATATTGGTTAGATCGAAGTGGTTGGGAAATGGAAAAATATCTATCTTTAGTTGAGAAGGAATACCTGAGGGAGCAAGTAAAACTTGCCAAATTTATTTCACTTTCTATTGATGAGGTGACTATTGTGGATAACACATTCTGGATTTGCATGCATATGTACACATTTCAAAATCATGTAAGGAGACCTATTTTGCTAGGATTATATAAGATGGTAGAAAGTTCAAATGCAAAAAAACATCTATAATGTTGTTATGGATAGTTTAAAGGATATTGCAGGAATGAATGACATAGACATAGCAACAAAGTTAATTTGCATTGAAGTTGATGGTGCTTCTATTATGCAAGGGTACAGGACTGGTCTTTATGTTTGACTCCAAACCATAGTTTCCCCATATATGATTCTCATTCATTGCATGGCTCATAGAGTGAATATTGCATATAAAATTGTGAGCACCTTTGCAAATATTGCTAGAGTGGAAGGCCTTATTCATGAAATACATTCTTATTTCTCATGCGACCCAAAAATATTTGCAAAATTTCAATAGTTTGCACTACGAGTTACGGAAGGAAACAAATTGTTAAAATATGTGGATACAAGATGGATTTCACTGTATCAAATCGCTCACAAATTTTTTACAGAATATCAATCATTGACAGGTTTTATGCATGCAAATCGCAGGATAGTTGATAAGGCAAAATATTTGTTGTTCTATTTGACTGACTTGGAAATCCTTTTTATCTTATGTGGTATTCTTCCAATGTTACAAGAAATGAACAGATTAATTAAACTTGCACAAGAGATATCATCTATATCATTGATTTCATGAGGATAAGAAAACATATATATTTGGTTATTGATACGTTATATGTTTCTGAGGTAGATTTTACAAGTCCCTTGTTTGATAGTTGGAATACATTGATAAACGTGAATAATCCAAAAAGCTTTTTAAATTTTTTTTGTGAAAAACATCCCAAAAGGGATGCCACTTTCGAGTAAAACCCAAGGAGGCAGGGGTATCTCTTCTGATAAAATTACCCAGGGTTCGCACCTGGCCTACCGCCTTTGACATACTCAAGGAGCAAACCTAAAACAACAAAAAACAAAAACACACAAACACAAACACACAAAAATATTAAAAAAAAAAACAATAAATAAAAAAACCTGCTCCTTAAGTGTGTTGAAAAGATAAAGCACAACCAAACACATGCACATTAATATTAAAAAAAAAAACAACACGAACCACATAGAAAAAATACAAGAACAACATAACAAAACACAAACATAACAACAAACAATATAACACTACAAAGACAACCAAAAAAAAACATGAAAAACAAAAACAACCAAAAACTAAAAAATAATAAAAATAAAATAAAATAAAAAACAACCAACAACAGACAACAGGGAAAAATAAAAACATAGAAAACACTCACACACAAAACACAAAAATACTAATTAACACAAACATACAGAAACACAAGCACAAGAACAACAAAAACACAAGAACAACAACATAAAAACACAAAACAACAAAAACACAAGAACATCAAAAAACAACACAAAAACACAAAAACAAAAAAAAACACACACATAAATAGAAAAAAAAGTAGAACACAACAATGACCTATCTAGACCAAAATACTATTAAGGCAAGAATCAATAGAGGAAACAAAATAAATATTAGTTTGATCTAGGGAACTAAAATACCCTGATCGAACCAAAGAGAAGCAAAAATATAGCAAGAAGAAAATAGGTACCTCGAGAACTAGAGCCATCCAAATAAATAATAGAAAGAAGAGCTTCCCTTATTTGTGAAACCCACAATCTAGGAGGGTGGACTTAGCAAGTAATCTCACCTTTATCCAAAGCCAAATTAGCTAAAGCATCAGTACTCTTGTTCTGATCTCTGACCACATGATTCTAATCAACTTTCAAAAATTCCATTTGGTTAATTGAATCTTCTCAATAATTATTTTTATTCTCCAATCAACCTTATGATTATTAGGAGTCTTCAAAATAGTAATCATGAGTTGAGAGTCAGACTCAACTAGTACCTTTCATCCAACCTTAGTAGCCTCTTGAAGGCCTCTAAGGATACCTTACCACTCAGTAAGGTTATTGGATAGAATACCCAAATTCTTAGCAAAAGTAAAAACTAGGGAGCCATCTAAAAGTCTACCAATTTCTCCCGCACTAGCTTTTCTAGGGTTCCCTCTAGAGGTTCCATTAGTATTGACTTTTCCAAAATCCTTAGGAGGGTCTTCAGGACTTTTGTTCTCAGTATATTTAGCATGAAGATTATTGGCCCAAAGAACATTGGGGTTATGCAAAATCCTCCAATATGATTTAGCAACTAAAGCTTTGTTGTTATTAATAGTAGACTAGAATCCTAACTCCCCTTCATTCTTAGGAAGACATAAAGTGTCCCATTTCAACAAGGCCTATTTTATTTTCTCCTTAGTACCACTCCAGAGGAATCGATGATCGATTTGATCCAGTTCTCAAAGAACAACCTTTGGGATATTCAAAATGGTAGAAACATAAATAGGAATAGCCTGAAGGACTGATTTTACCAAGGTGATTCTACCCCAGAAGAAAGCCACCTATTGGTCCATTTTCCAATTTTCTTCCTGACTTTGTCCCTTTTTAAATTTTGACATCAATGATCATCTTTGTATTAATGTTCATGGAAATTTGATAGCACTTTGTTATTTTGAAAGGCAATCAATTATAGTTGTGGATTATTTTGAAGTTTCTGTAACACACAATAGGTTTCATATCATTTTATAGAAAACTAAGAAAATTTTGTCAAAAATAGCAAAATATTTAACAAGTGAGATAAGAGAACGGTTTTAGAGAGATGAGTTGCTCGAGGCCATGGGTGTGGTTAACCCCATGTTTTTGGGTCCTTGTACTGAATACAATTCTATAAATGAGTTGTTTATTAAATATATGGGCATCCTCATGAACCATTTTAGTAAGAGTGTGGAATTCAATGGTGTTGAAATCAAAGGTATACTCAACAAAGATCTTTTGAAACAACAGTAATTATATTTTGGAAGAACAGTGGTTGTGCAAACATCACTTATGACTAGCTTCCATGAGATTGGTTCCACTGCATGTGTATGGAAAAAATTGTATCCAAGTACTATCTTACAAGATACGATAAGTGAATAATTTTATTTATATGAACTATGTGAAATAATTATTTTGGGGTCTTTCAAATATGAGAGAGTTTTCAGTGCACTATATTTTGTTAAATCTAAGATCCGCAACAGGCTCAAAAAAATTTAGAAAATTGTTTAAGAATTTGTGTCATCGTATCAGTTGGAAAAATTTTCGTATGATAGAGCATTGTCATACTGGAGTTCCCTTGCAGACAAAAGCGATACCATGAATACGATCGATAACAATGATGATGATGATTTCAGTGATCATTTGGTGGAGACAAAGATATCTGCTATGGGTAATAATGATTTCGAACAAACTGATATGTTTCAGCTACCTTAATTCTAATTATTCCATGATTTCATGGATATTGATAAACATGAATTCATTTGATAGTAGAGTTCACAATATTATTCCATATTTACAAGATTTAAAAAAAAAATTATTCATAAATCGTATATTTTATATCACATTGTTGTTTTATAAATTGAATATTTTATATCACATTGTGGTTTTAAAAATTATATGTTTTATGTCATAGTATTGGTATATTATTGTTGATGTATGTATGTTAAACAACAATATGTTTAGGATCTATTTCAATTCTTAAGATATTAAAATATGCTTTGAGTTGGTTTGCATGAAAATATATGATCTTATTTATGGTACTTAAGATCATTGTTTTGGTTTATTTCAGTTTTGAATCTATTATAGTTCATTTCACTTTACTATCTATTATAGTTCATGAGATCTTAAAGATGCTTGGTTTGCATAAAGAGTTATGATGTTATCTATGATGTTTTTGTTGTTTGAGATGAAAATAGTAAACAATATTGACCAGAAAATAAACTAAAATAACAACACAAATTTATAAATGCAAACAACCTTTGAATTATGGAAGACACAAAATGAGAAAATGTATTTTTCATTAATTCAAGTAGAAATATATAGCATCATACATAATTTTTGACAACAATCAACTTGAAAGCATTTTATATTTTCAAACATTTAAGTGGGGTTTGTAGCTTCAATATCGGTTGGAGTTGCCTTTTATTTTCCTTTATATGCTTTTGTGATGCTCTCTTTTGGCAGTGCTCGAACTCTGACTAGGTTTTCACGTACTTTAACAATACTTGCCACCAATACTGCTTCTTCTTTGTTTGGATCTTTGAGTATTTTTAGAAGTGTTTATTTTGCTTTCTGTTGCTCTAGTACATGGTCTAGATCTTCATTGAGCTTCTTCCTAATGTATTTTATTAAACGATTATTGTCCGCTATTTTTTCTTGCATTTTCTTTTTCATTTCCATTGCATTATTCAAAAATATCTTCACCCTATTAATATCTATGTCCATGCTCTTAACCTATCTTTTTAAGTTATCAAAATTTGACTGCAAAAGAAATTGAAAACATAATTCAAAAGGGTTATATTAAAATTATTACATGTTTTAAAGAAATATAAAAATAAAACAACAATGAAAATTTGAAACATAAAAAACTTTTCTTACCTCAGCCACGTCCCTTGTAGTGTCAACAACTGCAACTTTGTTCTTATCGAAAGTCCAATTGTTATAAAAATATTGGGCTTTGGCATTAATGTTCTCTAATTTGTCGATCACAACATTTAAAACATCATAATCATAAACAAAATCAGACTTCACTGATCCTGATGTGGCCTATTGTAGTAGGCCATCAAGCTTTTCTGGTTCATATTGAACCAAAGGATAAATAGAATCTCTTTTTGTATAATTCTTATATTGGGCATTAATTTGCTTTATAAGCATTTTTTATTGATATTCCCAATCCTTCATATTTTGCAAATCTCTAAGCACAACCTGTTTAATGGTTGCTTTAGTATTCTCAGTCATTAAAATATTTTCATCAAAATTTGCAATATCATCCTCAGTTTGAGGATCCCAAGGATTAGGGTTTTTTTCTTAAGATGATGGTAATTATCTCTACTCAAATGTAGGGGCTTCTCTTTGTTCTACTTCACCCTATGGCTCATGAAGCACATTTATTGCCTTGAATCTTAAAAATTTGCCCTACAAAATAAAATCGTCATCGATTTGGATATTATCCAATCCCACGCTTGAAACTTTTGGTGCCTATGAATTTGTGTTAAATGTAAAAGACGACTAGCCCTACCAAGAACTTCATTTTGATGCCTGTGATATCTGTGAGAACCCATACCCAAAACTTGGTGCATACCCCTATGATATTTGTGAAAACAATTGTTTTCCAATGTGCATTTGGCCTTGCATTTGTGTAGGTTGTGCTTGTCATTGATGTGGTGGAAGTAGTGGATGTGGTGCGAGCAGTGGTTGTGATGTAAGCATTAGTTGTGATGGAGGTGGTGGTGGCATATGGTCTCTCATTTTTGAAGGTTGTACTTTTTGTTGATCTTGAGAATCGACTAAAAACAATTCAAAACAGTTTTTTACAAATTTTTAGAAAATAAAATACGAAAAAATCTTAATTTAAATTAAATACACATAGATTTACCTAAATATGATGAAATGTGTTGAATTTGGGTATCGATGGGTGAGGAGCTTACCACACTAGATTTAGGATGCACATTTTGTGCATACCTAGGTGTACAATAACCCCCAAGAGTAGCAACTTGCTTGGAACATTTAGACAACCTATGCAATGGTGTCACTTTTGATCCAGTGTCTTTAGAATAACCAGTTTGTTCTAGCCTGTGATACCTATTGGCAGCATCCTATTTATTCATTGTAATGGTTGTCGTACCTTGCATTTAGATGAAAATAAAATTAAAAAAATATAAAATGTGATAAAATCATGAAAACACTCATTGTGATAAAAAAAGAAAATTTAGAATCACCTTCAATTCCTCTTTTGTCATTGCAATAGCTTGTAGTGTTGCATGCACTAAGTTGGTACAAGATTATTTTGCAAATCATTAAAAGAATCATAATAGAGTGCTAAAATAAAATTAATAGTGCCCATAATGGGTTGTGTCTTACTGGTTTGCATTTGAACGCAATGTAACTCAGCATTGATGCTATCTAAAATATACATGCACCAATCGAACCTTTGATTCTTCTCATAATGAACAATAAAGTCTAGTGCCCAAAAAAATGTTTTTTTTCTTTTGAGCAGAATCAGTATTGCTTGGAAGAACTCGATAATGGCCTTTAGAGTTGGATTGTTAACATCATTGATTGTTAATCCTCTTTTTGACTTGGAGATAGAAGTTGTAAAAATAAAATTAGATGAGAATTTACAAATTTGAAACTTTGAAAAGTAATAGAATATAAATAATAAGAATTATACCTGCCAAATATTTTGATGTCAGTCCATACATTATTTTGAGGTATCCTTTGTGATCTGGAGTCAGCTGCAACCTCATTGACACTTGAGGACAATCATTGAACGAAATATTTGTTAATCTGTTAATTTTTACAGGCATGATGGTGAAAATCATATTTCTATTTTGTATTTTGATTCTTATTGTAGCCCTGTTATGGTCATAACCGACTATGATAATTTGTAGGAGAACTTCATCAATTTTGAATTATGGTATCGAAACCAAGGTTGTCAAACCTATGTTATTTAGCCATGAAAAATACATACCTGGGGTTGTTATTAAATCTGAAATTAAAGTGTAAAAAAGGTTATTGAACTTTGGTGCATGGGTGGAAGTGACAGTCATTGCAAGAAGTTGGTAGCAGAAGAAATTGGATTGGGAAATTTGGGAACTGAAATCTTGAAGGTTGCTTGTAAATGTTAGCTCTAATTTGTTGTACTTGCAGAAACAATCTAGAAAAATAATTATTGATGCCCTTTTATAGAGGGAAGAGGTGAGGTTGACATGTGGCAGCATTGTACTGGACATGCAGTGTGACTAATCAAACATGTGATACATGGCAACCAGTCAAAGGGTGAACATTTTCAAAGCTTAACCTTATATTCATTCTGACCATATTTCACATGAGGCCCTTGCACCAAA
This sequence comes from Wollemia nobilis, assembly GCA_028583015.1. Classification (NCBI taxonomy): domain Eukaryota; kingdom Viridiplantae; phylum Streptophyta; class Pinopsida; order Araucariales; family Araucariaceae; genus Wollemia; species Wollemia nobilis. The sequence continues at coordinate 1,215,456 of JAQPPZ010004643.1, forward strand.
AAAAATTCTAAAATTACGAATCATATTCTGCATTCGATTTCAAAGTGAATCATATTATGCATCCGGTCTGAGACCGGATCATATTTTACATCCATTTCGAGACCAAAAAATTTTCTACATCCGATCATTTTTTGCATCTGGTCCACGATCGGATCATTTTCTGCACTCGGTCCATGATCAAATTATTTTATGCACCCGATCCATGATCAAATCACTTTCTGTATTTGATCCAAGATTGGATCATTTTCTGCATCCAATTCGAGATCGGATCACTTTCTGCATCTAGTATGTGATCGGATCACTTTCTACATCTGATCCAAGATCGAATCATTTTTTGCATCCAGTTCGTTACCAAATCATATTCTGTATCCGATTCAATATTGGATCATAATTTGTAACCTGGCCCTCATCATCGAAAATCATTTTCCACTTGGTCTGGTCAGAACTTTAAAATTCGTCATTTTTTCTAATTTTTTTTAAATTAAGGTAATTCGCCATGTCCTCCTACATGGAGTTGGCTAGGATTTTCCAGTTTTTTGCAATAGATTCATAATTTTTTTACAAATATGTTTTGGGCCTGAACCCTTATGTATAACCTTGCACTCATGACTCTTCACTTACACACATGCCACCTTTCACTCTTAACTCACACTTGCACACATGAAACCTTTCACCCATAACTCACTTTATTACATGACACATAAACTTCACATACTAAATAATAAAATTACATCCTAATCTAAATATTTACAATGGTACTCAAGATACCAAATAATGTAATTTCACCAATCTCTCCTTGGATTTTTGACCTAATATGACTCCCTTGTTCAATACATTATTATAATTGAAAAATAATAAATTTTCTTCTACATATATAGGTTGGTCCATTTTAATAATTTCTATAATCAAGTGTAGATTCTTGAGTTTGGATTTAATTTCTCTTTTATTTTAAATATGTTACCAAAATATTTTAGACTCCAAATCTTTGTTTTCCCCTTTCAATATTTTATATTTTCTACAAAATTGTACATATAGGATCTATTGAACCTTGCTTCATCTCACCATAACATAACCATATAAAAGAATGAGGATATTAAATATTGAAATCAAAATGGATTTGGATTATCATTATTGAGTAGATCACATCTCAAGAGAATGATATTATGATATTATCTTGCTCATAATAAAATGTTTGAAGAGATTGCATACTTTGTTTGTAACCATATACTAGATAACAAAAAATAGTCTATTTTTTTATTATATGAGTTTACATGATGTGTCTGCATTGAAAAATGTAGTGTTTAAGCTTTTCTTGAGGCCATGACCAACTTTATATTGTATTTTGTGTATAAGCCCTTTGGGCCTTGTAAACCTTGTAAAGATATAGTTTTATAATATTTTATTATTTAATATAAAGGATAGAATCCTAATGTTGACCCAAAGGTCACTTGTAATTGGTTATAAATACCCCCTCATACTGACCATTTTTTATTGGTTGGAGTGTATTCTATTTTTATTCAATGAGATAATTTGATGTCTATAGGCACCCCTTTATATTGCATGTATTGTTTTTCGTGTGTTACTTTTTAGCATTTTTGGATAGTATGTTGGTTCCATTCATTTTTGGGAACTACTATAAAATCTAAAATGATATCAAATTAGGTGTGAATATACATCCCTTAATTGCTTATCTTTGACAAATCAACTTCTATAAAATTTCCCAAGGGCAACAATTTTTGAAGTATCTAGAAGAAGTTCTATGAGCCATTAACAATTAATAAAAAGGGTTTTTTTGATAAAATCCTAGGCAAACTTGGATTGAAAGGATCTCACTAGAATCAAAAATTTTCTCAATGGGAAATATTCATTGATAGTCTCCTTTGTTCATCTCTTGGAACTCAATCCATTCATTTATTTTTTTGGTTTTTGACTAGATGAATGCCCTAGTTTTAGGATTAAGTTTTTTGAAAACCTCTTTTTTTATGGTTTAAAAAAAAACCATTTTCCTTTTCTCTTTTAATATTTTGTGTCTTGTAGAAACAAATATGAGAGGATAGTCTACATGACCATCATGAAAGCAAAAAAAAGAAGAGGATGAACAATTTTTTATAGATCTTAGATGTCATTGAAACCATGGGTATACTTTTGTTCATTGAAAAAACCTCTAAGCCACTTTAAAAATTTGTTAAAATGGTATGAAAATATTTTTGTTGTATTGGCATGAGAGCATGTCTTAATTTTTTGCATTTAACAAATAGGATGTAAAGAGAAAAGTGTGACAAATACAAATAAACCATTAACAATTTTTGATTCTTTATGAAATTTTATGGGGTCTTAGTTCAACACTCCTACATTTTTCCTCCCTTCATTTTTTCAAAATTTTAGATTCAAAAGAGACTATTTGTGGAATATTCTTGTTGGGTCAGATTAACGGTGTTAGCATGATGCATGCATGCATCATTGCATTTCAGTATATAATAAAATATATGATTGGAAGGAAAAAATGTGTATCCCCCTTATTTTATTATTTTTTTTCTTATTTAAAATTATGTCCAAGACAAGGGGGATAACACAACTTACCTTAAGAAGTTGGGCCTAAATGATCAAGATTTCAAACCCCATCAACCCATCCTTTTAGAGAAAATTTATGACCAACAAATTTAGTGGTAATATGCAAATATTATGTGTCATGACATGATAACATGCCACTTGATGATGATGCCCATTTTTTGCATACTCATGATGATGTGGCATATGATGATGTGATACCTTAATAACATGGTAATTGGAGATGATGTGGTACATGATGACATGGTACTATACCCAATTATGACAAGGTAGTTGATAATATGGTAAGTGACATGGTGCTTGAGAATGGTGTGCATGATTACATGGTATAGGATGACACAATAAGTGATGCTATGGAAGGGACCAATATGTTAGAGGTCGATGTGGAAGGTAGAATGACATATGGTAGATATAAAAGGGGTTTGACCAATCATGTTTTGTCATCTCATTAAACTTTTTGACTATATAGTTGTATAATTAATAGTAAAATTGAAAAATCCTAAAATTTGGAGTAATTAGAGAGCAACAAGTGGAAAAATTTAGTTCAAAGGTTACAAAAAAATTAGAGTATGATGAGTGACATACTTTTATTTTTTGGTACACTACCTAGTGGCCTGCACAATCAACACCCAGTTGGCAACCACTTATTTTAGATAGTAACAAGTGGTGTCACCTAATTCACTAAAATGCACTATCTAGTTAGCACCCAATTAGAATTCCTTGGACACTAACACAATTACATATGACAACCTTCCATTTACTATAGCTATAGAATTCTTTTCCAATTTCTCAAATATTTAGGAAGTATTTTGTGTGATTTTTGGTCCATTGTATACATAAGCATTTTCAACCCATTTTTTTTAAATTGTACAACTTTTCAAGAACTCTACATTGTTAGTGTTGTTTTTTTAATGAAAACTACATGCACTAATCTATATTTTATAGGAAATTTATGGATCAACAATTTTCTTTGTTGAATGGTCCAAACTATGCCACTCAAAAAATCAATATTGAAGCTCTACTCTAAAGTAAGGGGTTAATCAAATATGTCAATGAGGAGCCTTAAGGGACTAATTTTGAAGATATAAATCAAATATTTGGAGATAAAAAATATAAGGCTCTTGGTGTGATAACTCTTCATTTTAACAAGGTCTATGACACCCATATTAGGAGCACTATGTATCCCAAGAAATTGCTCTATAATCGTATTGCATAAATTATCTATTTTGAGGAAGACTTCCTACCTTGAATACAGATTCCTTTGATACCATTAATGAATATATTAGTCAATTTAAGAATTCTCAAAATGACATCCAAAATACTAGATGATTTCCAAATGGGATAGTAGAGGAACAAGAAGGTATGGATAATTAAAAAACATTGAGCTTCTCAACATTGTATTCAACAAAGTATCGAAGACCTATTAGATAGTTTCTATTATGTTTGATATGCTTTATGTCTATTTTATATATTCTAATTTTTCCCCTATTGATGAAGTGTCTAAATATTTTCTTTATTAGTTTCAAAGACAAAGGTATAAGGGCCATCCTAGAATAATCAAGCTCAAACAAAAGAAGTGATTAAGATTGATACTAGTAAGAAAAAGAAGCAAAATGAGAAGAAGACTAAGAAGTCATTCAAATAGACAACTTGTGATTTTACAAGAAGGAAGAACATAAAGTAGAGTTTTGCTAAAGCCGAATAAATATATCGAGGAAGAAACTAAAAAGGGGGTGTTGATGCTGCTCTCTTCTATACATAGGGTGATGATAGTTATTATGATGAAACATCACAAGATCATGTAGCTATTAATTTAGCATATTGAACATCCACCTCCTTTATTTAGTGGATTATAGATTACAAGTAAATAAGCAACATGACTAAGCACAAACACCTTCTACATGATCACAACACACTACATTCAAAAGAGCATGTTATCATTGGAGATGATGCTTTCTTATATATAGTAGGCTATGAAGATTTTAGTATTGTATCTTCTTCATTTGATGAGGTTATTCACGTTCCTAGTACTATTCCCAATAATTTCTCTATTTATCACATTATTCATACAAACAAAAATATTGATTTTTGGCTTAGTCATTTAGTGAATAAGGGAATTGATGATGGATTCAAGACAATTACCTTAAGATATTATGGTGAGTCAAATTAGATGTACTAGTTGGTGGATAGAATAAATTCTTATACTTATTTTAAAAGAAATATTTTATGGTCATTGTGGCATAAATAAATGATGAGATTCAATGATGGTATTGTAAACTTGAGAATGTTAGATATATGTTATCAAGGTACATAAATCATCTTTAGATGGTTGTTAGAATTTATCATATTTTACTTCCATGTGGTGCATGCAACGGATTCATTTTTTTGGAAGCATAACAAAGAGTCATTTCCAAAAGGGTTATTGAGGTATACTAAACAACCTTGGAGTACATTCAAAGTTATATATATGTACCCATGGGTACACCTTCCATTTCTTGAAATAGGTATTGTCTTCTTTTCATTGATGATTTCTCTCAATATGTGTGGTTGTATATTATTCATATCAAAGATGAGGCTTTTGATAAATTAAGGTATTCAAAGCATTGGTATGGAATTAATTGCAAAGAAATATCAAGTGTCTCAATATAGATAAGGGAGATGAGCATATGAATAATATTTTTAATGATTTCTTGAATCTTCATGGTATTGCCTTTCAATGGATATTTTATTATACTCTAAACTAGAATCAGACATCTACGAGGAAAAATAAGATAATTATGGATATGGATTGTTTCATGATTAAGCACAAATCTTGGGGTGAGGTTATCAATTATGTAGTATACTAGATATTGACAAGAAAAAATCATGATGTGTCATGATTCCATATATTTGGGTCTTTAACATAGTCTCACCTATCCAAAAAGATTTAGAATAAGGAGGTACAAAAGAGTCATAGATAAAATTTAATGGGTTATTTAGATATATCCAAGGCATGACATATTTTTGATCCCCAAATATATGAGACTCTTGTTCAATGATATGTAAACTTTGACAAGGTTCTTTCAAGAGTTCTATCAAGTTCTCCACTTGATATTTTGGTCAAATTTCCTCCTGTTTATTTGATTAATCTAAAATATTATTTAGAAATTCTTCTAGAATCTATTCCTAATAGGTATTCTCCTTCATATTCCTATGAAGTCTATTTGAATTTGGGATATTTTATAGAAAATTTTCAAAATATACATTCATCATGATCATGAAAAAAATAAGAAAAAACAATTTAACAAATAGTAATAAAAAATAAGTAAAGTAATAAAGGGAGATAACAAGAAGAAGTAATAAGGCCAGTGTCCATGGGAACCCTAATATATCACATTCTATTCGCACAAGATATAAATGGATACTCATTGAGAGGTATTTATAATGATACCAAATCCCTAATGAGAGGTTAACTTCAAACCAACATTAACTTAACATTAAGTTTAACCTTACAATAAAATTAAGATAATTTATCATTTAAGCAAGGTTATCCATAAAGGTGGATTAACCAATTCCATTAAGGTTGAATACATTAAGATGTCTATAGGCTTACAGATAGATTCCCATAGGCTTACATAGAATAATTTCCATAGGATTACACAAATAGATGTCCATACGCTTACATAGAGAGATGCCCATAGACTTAAAAGAAGATGCCCATAGGATTACATCAATATGCTTGAATGCTTACATAAAATTTTTGTTAGGCTTAAATCAAGAGCACCCATAGGTACTTCATAATTGTTGACCTTGTTCTAATAAAGATAGATTTTAAATATTTCAAAATCCCCTATAATCGGTCTAAGGAGAAAATAAATTAGAGATGATACATTTCCTGCCATAATAAATACTTGTATGAGCAACTAGATCTTGCTATATTTTCTTTGCCAAAGGCACATGAACTAGATCAACATATCCTAAATATGAATTCATAATTCCACCTTCTGGATCAAGAAGTGTAGATTTCCATGAGAAGACCTTCAACACATACTATGGTGATCACAACCTACCCACCAATCTTAAGAGAAAACTAAATCATGAAGCAATAGCTAGTTTTCCAAATAATAATCCCCAATGGTTAGGAAGGGCACATAGACACAAGGTGTACCTTGCATTGATTATCCAAAAACCTACTCCTCTTGTGCTATGGTACCTAAGAATAAGTATGTGAGCATATGTTATTATATGTATAAGGGTATTATGGATAGTTTGCATTGGCCACACATACCCTAAGGTCAAATATATCATACCAACTATCCATAATACCTGTTGAGTGGTAATTTCACCCAATTGTGAAAGTACACTCTCCCTTAGGATTTGTATTCCAAATCCCCTCTTGAAAAGAAGTTAAAAAAACAACTCCTCCAAGGTCTCCACTATATTAGCATTTGCATATGTGTTAGTAATATCGAATAAAGATGTATCAATTTAATGCTTGGAACACCTTAGTGATTGCAAGTAATTGTAAACAAGGGGCACGTGTTGGTTCATTTTACCATGCTACTTTAATAATTGGTCATGAAACCAAACAAAAAGTAAATGTGAATTGGCCCTCATATGACCACAATGTAGTGTCTTAATTCCTTTTATCTTGAGGATTTTAATATAGATTTTATCTTCCCTTATTAAGTAGATTTTAATCAAGTTTTATCTTGCATTAAATCCTACTTTAAATGTGAAAATAAATATCAAATCTATCTATGAACATAAATCCGAAATGATGAATAGGCTCATTGAATATAGCTTCTTATCATGAAGATAAAGATAGCTTTCCATGTGATTAATAAACTATCCCTCTTTGGTGAAATTGATTTTCACAAAGAGATAATAATTTATGGCCTTAAAATAAGGGCTCTAAAATGTCACTTCAACTTATCCCTCTTAAATTAAATCAAATTTTCATAAATATGAATAATTTAGTGCTTTAAAATAGTATTTTAGTACAAAATATAAAATTACCTCCCTTCCCTTCAATGAAATCAGAATTTTCATGAAGAAAAGGTGCATTTATGCTCCAAAACGGTAATTTGTGAAATGCCATAAAACATAACCCCTTCAATGAAATTGAAATTTTCATGAAGAAAATGTCATCATAGGCTCATGAATGAAATCTGAAACTGAAAAAAATAAAATTTGGCCCAAAAATGCAAATTTTGAAATTTTGAATTTTTTAAAAACTGCATTAAAACAACTTTGATGAATTTTTAAAAATACGAAATCACTCCGAAGAAAAAATGTCTAAGTGCATAATGAAATTTTTAATAACATTCTACGCATCCATGCAATTATTTTTGGATTTTGATTTATTTTTTATTTTATTTTTAATGCTTGAAAATTAAAAAAAATGTAAAATGCAGGGTTGAAAAACAGAAAAATAAAATCCGAAATGAAATTGAATATTGAAAACAAAAATCATGCAAAGCATTATCAGTTTTATGGCATCCCGTCCTGCAAAACTAAAGCTGTGAGAAACTCTTACATGCAACCCATTATATTCCAACCTGCATTCACACAATCGAAATAAAACATGTGCTAGCTCCTAAGGTTAAACAATAAATTTCAGATTCCAAATATTCGCCTAATGTAACCCAAAAACAATGGCATTAACATTATCTATAAATTCAAAATCTGAAAACAAAAAAATAAGACATGAAAATCCAGCATGCAAAAAATTTTCTCCTCCTATCTTGACAAACAAAATTGAAAAGGATTGAAAATCCAACTAACTTCATATTATTTACAAACTCATTATATAGGCTCTAATGGCCCAAAATACATAACCAAACCCATCAAATCATGGATTTGATCCAATATGCTTAACCATAAGCTACAAAAGTGCAAAGGAGAATGCACGTAACTTCTAAGTTAAGAAGAAAGGAATAATGCTAACTATAAGATCCATTTTAGCTATCTTGAAGTACACACTTCCTACTTTGAGTTCACACTTCCTAACTAACACTCCTAAATGACAACTAGAAGATAACTAGTGCCCACAAGTGCATGTGAGAAGGAGACTCACTTACAATTATTAATTTGCAAGAAATAAACTATGCAAACCTAGCTAGGAACTACTAGAGGGGTCATATGAGTGATCAAACATCAATCCTCATCATGCCTCCCCACAATAGAAGCATTGGCCTCCAATGCTTTCAGAAGAGTAGGAAAGTCATGGGACATCTGATGAAAAGAAATCCAACGAGCCTGATGCGACAACTGTCCTCGTCGAGCCACAAGATATGAGGTGGTAGACCCCTGGCGAGTCTGTCGAGTCTTTGTGTCATAGATCTGATCGGAATCCAATGGTAACTGAGAATCAGGAACCACGTCCATAGGATGACTGATAGCTGGTGCAGTCTCCAATGTAGAGTCAAAGTACAACTTCAAAAGATCTACATTGACGACGTCATGAATTCCCAAGTGTGCGGGAAGATCAAGGCGGAAAGCATTCTCGGACACCTATTGAAGAATAGTATAAGGCCCATAGCGAATCGGTTTGATTTTACTATGAGTCTTATCAGTAAAACGCCGCTTGTCAAGATGCAACCAAACTTTGTCACCAACCTGAAATGGATGAGGAATGCGATGTCGATCCATGGCCTTTTTCTGCTGCTATTGTGTCTTTTGCAAAATCTCAATCACCTTTGATTGAAGATTGTGCAAGTGCTGAATAAATGAGTGTGCCTTGTCTTGCTCCTTCTGAAGATGTGAAGTGACAGGAGAAGGCAAAGACAAAGGTAACTCATAAGGTGCCAAGGGCTGAAATCCCATACAAACCTCAAAAGGTGAGTGACCTGTAGAAGAATGTAGGGCCCTATTGTAGGCATGTTCAATATGAGTGAGACTCAAGTCCCACTTTGTTGGTGAAGCGTGATGATAGATTCGTAAACTTTGCACAAGGGTACGGTTTACCACTTCAGTCTGCCCATCGGACTGCGGATGATAGGCGATGGAAAAGTTAAGGGAAACTCCCAAAATTTTCCACAAAGAATGCCAAAAGTGACCCACAAAGCGTGAATCACGATCCGATATAATGCTGGTAGGTAGACCAAAGGAACGCCAAATGCTGTCAAAGAACAATTGGGCTAAGTCTATTGCAGAACTTGTCTTGCGGCATGGAATAAACTTAGCCATCTTACTGAATCTGTCAACCACCACGAACACACAATCATGTTGTCGCACTGTCATGGGAAAACCACTAACCAAATCCATGGAAATGCTTTCCCAAGGACGGGAAGGAATGGGCAAAGGCATGCCTAAGCCAAACTTCCTGTTAGCTGGTTTTGAGCGACAACAAATTGCACACTGTTTGAGAAATCTCAACACATCCCTCTGCATTTTAGGCCAGTAGAAAAATCTTTGCAAGTGATGAAGTGTTTTGTGCTTCCCAAAGTGACCACCATAAAGTGTAGAATGAGCTTCCTTAAGAAGTGACACTCTAGGCTCACAAGGAACACAAACCTTGTCCAATTTGTAAAGAAGTCCTTCTTTGATGTAGAAATCTTGGAAAGGACGCAAATTGGAAGAGGAAGGCTTACTCACTTGCTCAAATATTTTCCCAAAATCAGGATCCTGTGAATACTGATTAGGCCAAGTCTGAAATCCCAAGTGTGAAGTGGACATAACTGTTAAGGCAAGAGCGGCAGGAGGCCTACTCAAACAATCAGCAACAATATTACTCTTCCCCTTTTTGTACTTGATCACCAAGTGAAATTGTTGGAGGTAAGAGGCCCACTTCATATGTCTTGATTCTTCAATTTTACTTTGAGATTGTAAAAACTTGAGAGGCATATGATCAGTGTGTACTACTGTATATTTTCCCAAAATATAATGTCTCCAGTACTTGATAGCTTGAACTAATGCATACAACTCCTTGTCATATGTAGAATAGTTCAACTTAGCAGCAGAAAAAGTTTCTGAATGATAAGCAACTGGATGACCATTCTGTTTGAGCACAACTCCTAAGGCAACTTTAGAGGCATCCGTTTCAATCTCAAAAGGTTGAGAGAGGTCAGGTAAAGTTAACACAGGTGTTGTACAAAGTTTCTTTTTGAGTTTCTCAAAGGCAATCTCTTGGCTTTTCTCCCAATGAAATGGAACTTTAGACTTAGTGAGATAATGCAATGGAGCTGCAAGAGTGGAATATTGAGGAATGAACTTGCGATAAAAATTCGCAAGTCCTAGGAAACTCCTTAACTCGGTGAGAGTTGAAGGAGGGGACCACTTAAGTAAAACATCAACTTTTGTGGGATCTACCTGAATTCCACTTTCACTAATCACATAACCAAGGTAAGAAACTGAAGTATTGCCAAAAGAACACTTGGAAGAATTGGCATATAATTGATTCTTCGCAAGAAGATCAAGTGTATGATGGATATGCCCAAGGTGTTCCTCCCAAGTTTTTGAGAATATCAATATATCATCAAGATATATTATTACAAATTTGTCAAGTACATCACGAAATACATCATTCATCAACCTCATGAAGGTTGCAGGAGCATTAGTAAGACCGAAGGGCATGACCAACCATTCAAAGAGGCCCATCTTCATTTTAAAAGTTGTCTTCCATGTATCCTCAGCTTGGATACGCACTTGATGATATCCACTTTTGAGATCTATTTTTGAAAAGAACTTAGCTCCTTGGAGCTGATCTAATAAATCATCAATGCGTGGTAGTGGATATCTATTCTTTACAGAAATTATGTTCAAAGCACGAAAATCAATGCACAATCTCCAAGTGCCATCTTTTTTAAGAACCAACAAAATAGGTGAGGCACAAGCATAAGTACTTTCCTTAATGAAACCCTTAGACAACAAATCTTCTATTTGCCTTTTTATTTCTTCATTTTGCAAAATAGATTGTCTATACATGGGAGCATTAGGTAGTGAAGAACCAGGAATGATTTCAATGTTGTGATTAATTGTGCGAATTGGAGGAAGAGACTTTGGCTCCTGAAATATGTGTGAGTAATTTTGCAATATTTTATCCATTGAAGAGTGTTGCTTTGGAATGGATGTGGATGTAGGAGTATTTTGAGAGTGAATGAAAATTAGAGCAACGTCACCACCTTTTTTAATTACTCTTTTTGTTTGCTTGGAATTTAGAATGATGTTAGGAGTGTTGGTGCTTTTAATGAGAAAGACCTGACCATATTTTTGAAGTGTGTAGGTTCTTTTGAAAGCATCATAAACAGCTCTCCTATCATACTGAAAAGGTTGTCCAAGCAAAATCCCACAACAATCCATAGGAGTCACATCACAAGTGACTTGATCTATGAAATGTGGGCCAAGTGCAAATTTTAATGTGCAAGTGTGAGTGATTTCTGAGCCCCTTCCACTATCCTTCCAACCCAAAGAATAAGGTTGAGGATGAGGCTCCATAGGTAACTTCAATCGCTCGACAATGGACCTCGCAATTAGATTTTTCTGTGAGCCATTATCCACTATACAATCTGTTGCAAAATTATGGAGCAAATGAGCTCGAGTGATGAACAAAGCATCACGAGCGCTCCCTGATGAACTTACATTTACCAAGGTAACCTCATTGAGCTTACCTCGTAATTCCATGTATACTCTACTTTCTCCTACTGACTCAAGGGGACCTTTGGAAGCATCCTCCTCTTGAGTAGTGATGACTAAACTCTTCTTCTTAAGCTTAAAACAATCAGCTTTTTCATGACCTTTTTTCTTACAATAGTTACAAAAATTTTTAGAAGAAGAAGAAGGTTTGGAAGAAGAAGAAGAAGGAGTAGAAGTGGAAGGGGAAGGAGAAGAAGGAGATGGAGAAGAAACATTCTTCTTTTGAGCAAAATTCTTCTTTTGTGAGAAAGAACTATTCCCTTTTGATGAGTTTGCAACCACTTGAGTAGCAGGTGCGCGGAATGCCTGCGAATGCGCCTTGAACTTGTCCTCCGCAAGTTGCGCCTGGTTGAAAATTGAATCCAATGTTTCCATAGAAACAAACATAATTTCCCTATACAAATGTTCCAACAAACCACTTTGAAATTTGAGAATCAAAGCTTTAATATCTTCCTCCACATTCAAAAGTATCCTGTACCTGTTGAATTGAAAGATATATTCCTGCACAGTCATATTAGTACCTTGTCGAAATCGAAACCACTTAATGACCAATTCCTTAGAATAATTGGAAGGATAAAAATTGGTCTTAAGACAGTCTACAAGCTCATCCCATGAGGTGAGTTCATCATGACCTCTTTTTCTTTCAACAAGTACTTTAGCTAAACCAGAAAGTTTTAGCTTAGCATATGGAACCATATCCTCATCTGAAAGTTGAGTATAAGAAAACCAAGAACTCATGTCAAGAATCCAACTATTCAAGACTTCAGGGTTCTGGGATCCATCATAAAGTGGTACTTCACAACGAACTCTCAGGCGAGAATCATGAGCAGAAGTTGAAGCATTGTGGAGAGAAATATCATTTACCTTCATTGCAAGGTTACCAAGAACTTCTGCCATGGTAGTATCATTAGCTTTATCTGCTAAAGCATTTACAACATGTGCAAGTTCTGCCACTTGGGCAGCCAAGTCAGAAGCCATGTGAAACCGGGTATAAGCCAGAAGTAAAAGGACAAAAACACTTAAAAATCAAGGTAAAATCTGAAAATACCTTGTTACAATGTAGTGCCTTGAAAAATTACTCCTAAGGCTCAAAATTTAAAAATTTAAACTAACCTAAGGTTTAAAATTTATATTTTATTAATTTAAAAATAACTTAATTAAAAATTAAATTTTAATTAATCAAAGATTAATTAATTTAATTAAGTTATTAAAAATTAAATTAATAAAAAATAAAAATTACATGCAAAACCTTAGAATAGTAAAATTAAAAAAAATTACAATTTTTACCCTCGGTCTTGCCGAAACTGCACTCCACCTGCTGGTGCATGAAATTCCAAACCATTGTTGCATGCTTCTCGAGATAGTGCTATTTGTCAACTTCGAATTTATTGCTTGGTACCTGGTGAACAACAATCCCAATGAGGCTATCTATTGCAGCATGTAGACTGCAATCTGTCGGCTGTTGGCAGCGAATGCGACACAATCGATGTTTCGTCGGCTATGTAGCGCGTCGAAGTTCGTGCCTATAATTCTTGCAGGCAGACGGATTGCCCTACCGACCTGTCAGTCATGGCAGGTCTGACAGAGCCCTATCGACTTGTCAGCCATGGTAGGGCTGATAGCGCCCTGCAAGCCTGTCATTCGCGACAGGTCTGACAGAGCCCTGCAGGCCTGTCAACCATGGCAAATTTGACAGATCCTTGCAGGCTTGTCAGCCATGGTGTGACACAACCGACCTCCCATCGGCTATGTTGTACGTCGATCGACGTCCGTCGACAGTCGACAGGCAATGTCTATCGACCGACGGGCATCCGATGGTCGACGTCGGCAAGCGACGGCGCTGACTTAGCCAAGCCACCTGCAAATAGTGGCCCTCGGCTCCTGCTGAGATGGGGCCGAGGGGCCAAAAATTCAAAATTTTTTTTTTACAATGAAAATTTTAATTAATATATAAAGAAAATAATATATTAATTAAAATTTAAGTTTTCTAAATAAAAAAAATGAAATTTTTAAATTAACCAGAAGGGTTAATTTAACAACATTGAAAACTTAAACTTTTACAAATATTAGCAATTTTTGAAGGTAAATTACCTTCAAATTTTCTTAACAAATTGCTAATTTTCTATCATATCACCAAGACCCCTTCAGTAGCTCTCCTTTCAAGATCCAGTCGACACACGACCAGCGTTTGAAAGGCAACCAGACCCAAGTCGACACACGACCTGGTATAGATGCTCCTCAGTCTTCAAGACTCCTCAATGGCAGAAACATCAGGAACAAAAGGCTCCCTAATTCGCATTTCACCGTAGGAGAAATCCAAACCTGCCAAAGGATTTTTGTAAGACAGAAATCGGGGTAAACTTCTCCTATACTTCTTGAGCATACGGAGAAAGTTGGAACGAGGATTTTGACGCCTAAGGAACTTCCTTCTGCGAATGGTTTTCAAGCTCCCCTTGAGCTTGAACCGAGTCCTCAATGAGAAAGAATTTCTCATAAAAAAATAATCTATCTCCTACCCTCTCACCTCACAAGCCCTAGTGCAAACATAAACTAGGCTCTGATACCAATGAAAAGGATTGAAAATCCAACTAACTTCATATTATTTACAAACTCATTATATAGGCTCTAATGGCCCAAAATACATAACCAAACCCATCAAATCATGGATTTGATCCAATATGCTTAACCATAAGCTACAAAAGTGCAAAGGAGAATGCACGTAACTTCTAAGTTAAGAAGAAAGGAATAATGCTAACTATAAGATCCATTTTAGCTATCTTGAAGTACACACTTCCTACTTTGAGTTCACACTTCCTAACTAACACTCCTAAATGACAACTAGAAGATAACTAGTGCCCACAAGTGCATGTGAGAAGGAGACTCACTTACAATATTAATTTGCAAGAAATAAACTATGCAAACCTAGCTAGGAACTACTAGAGGGGTCATATGAGTGATCAAACATCAATCCTCATCAAAAATCCAAATTTTTGAAAAGGCTTTTGCATTAAAAAAATATTCTCTGTTACATTCCAGCAACATATGGCCTTCAAAAGGTCCAGCCCCCTGTCTTTCTTTGCAAGAGGTATTTAAAATTTTGAATAAAGTCTTTCCATTTTCGATTTCATGAAAGTATTCGTTGCCATTTCAACTTTTGGTTTTCCATCTCTCTGTCCCCATGCATCCTCCATATTCGTTCCTCTATTTTTTTCCCGGTGGCTTTACTTGGCCTCATAATCACCTTTGTAATGTTTTCCTACCGTTACTTTTGTTTGGGAAGTCCATCGTCATTTAATTCCTTCGAACATCACTATCTTGGTCGCTTGTTTAGAAGATGTACGATTGCCTTTTTATTATACATACATCCTTTTGTTTATAAAATCCCAACCTTGGATTTTATTTTGTCCTAAATGATTTAATATGCCATCTTCACTGTTAATGGTCTAGCCATTATTCATTTTTATGACAATGTCTTACCCAAGATAAAGTAATTGCCTTGGCCAGAGACTCAACGAATGGTGGGATACCATTTACTTTGGGTCTACCCTTGCAACTATGGCAGATTTTTTGTTATGCATGGTCCTATTCCTTTAGACCTTCTCTATCTTTTCGAGAGCACGTTCACATGTAGAATCCCCATCTAGCAATCCACCGTAGGTAACTCCTAGTTGTCATGTCCATGAAGCCACCGTTCGACATCCACGTTCATGCATAATGTATCATCATCGAGCTTGATTCAATCCGTTACACGCCATGGCATATATGTTGTTGAACTATCATGAGATTTTTTGGCATTTATTTGGGTATTTCTATGTTGCTACCACTCACTAATGCAATCGCAGCATTGCCATAGCTGTCCTCTTCGAAAACACCCGTTTGAACCTCCCATTGATCATTCTTATTGGCTCTTCTACCATGGTGTCTATTCTTATAGGTATATCGTCTTCTATGCTGGCAGTGTTCTATTTTGATAACAAAATAAAAATCTCTCACCCACCTTCCTGACGACGTCACCTGTGAGACCTTATGTCTACCACATCTCCACGGTGGAGCTAACACTCGATGGTTCTGGGCCAGGTTGTATTGAACATGTTGCACCTACCCGAAAATAAGTTGGCTCCATTTGCTATCATGTGTGTTGACAGGTCCATGAAATCTTCCCATTATCAAATGTCATGTCAGTCCACATTCATTGCATTCGACTGAATGACGAACACATGCTGCCAATTATTAATTAAGATTGAATTTTATCTTCATTCATTTAATGATGTCTTTCACCAATGGTTACAAATAACCCCCATACAATCTACATTAAATCTCATTTGTAGGTATGTCACCAAGCTATCTCACTATGCACTATCACCCTGTGATGTCGCTGCGTCTTTTGCTGCCTAGGACTTTGTTATGGGATTCGACGTCTCGGTGAGCAACTGTCCGTGTGAATGTCGTTAACATTTTCTCTGCTATTTACGTGAATGATCGTTGCTATGTATATGCCGCTCTGTTTGAAGCCACAATGTTCTCGTGCATGCCGATATTGAAACACCTCGCGATATGCCTGCATTCACCAAATAAAAATTAATATAATAAATACTATAAAATCAATACATTCTCGTTTGTCGGTGACATCGAATGTTTTAGTGGAATTTTCCCAACTACCCACGTTAGTTTGTTGTTGTTTATTGGTTACTATTAACCCTAGCATTGTCCTGCGGTATTTTTTGTTCATTGCAATACCTTGTCATCAATCTCCTTCTTATCGAGGATCCAATCAATACATGGTGTCACCACAATGTTTATTGGCCTCTTCTATTAAAATGCATTCATCACCTAATAAAAGCACGTGCGTGATCGGTGAGTATACCCGTTGAGGTTAATATTTCAATATTTTTGTTCGTTCATAGTGTTAGGCCCTTGTATCACTAGATTTATGATCCTTTAAGGTGTTTCGCATGGTAATACTACTTTTATAATATAGCACTGCACTATGACCCCTCCAACAGCTCCTCCAGCATTAAACCACATGTACATATTTTTCCATTTTAAAACGCATACCACAAATGCGTAATGACTTGACCCAATGACTTTGGTAACCTATTTGAAGTCTCTCTTCATCATTTTTATTCATGGATTCCCCCTCGCGTGTAAGGCCGACGATTATTCACTTACCATCATGCCACTTTATGTTTAATTTTTAAATGAACTTTAATCACCTAATGGTCAAACCTTATTCAAATCCTCTGATGGAAGATGGATGCATCATGTACATATAATCCAAGGTGTCTTCTCACGCTGGCCTTCAATAGCATCATTCGCTGAATTAGTATCAAGCTTACATGTATCCCTACACTATACTGTTGATGTCCACTGTTTATCGCATACTACCAATCTTATAGGGGTATCCACTGCTTGCTAAAGTTATAAAAAATTGAATACACTATTATACCTGGTGATGGTAATGACAAATGCCATAGCCTATAACTAATAATATCATCCCATGCTATAATGTTGGGCTCACTACATCACATCTACTCGATCCAATTTGGGCTCCATCTACGTCTCTTTACTGTTTACTAAAAAAATATCAAGGCTTGTTGTTGTTATAATCTATTATCTAAAAAGATTATTTTCATCACCGATATTTTCTAAATCTCCACTCTGTTGTTCTTTGTATCAACACACCTGCCTTTACCCACCAATATGCTGCTATTCGCTTCTGATATTGTATTGCTTGATACGAAATCGGTTTTTCAGGACTACATTTCAAATCCAACACATTTGGAAAAACTACACATAGAATTTCCTTTACTCCCAATATAAAATGAGCTTCGATGCTCTTGGCAGTCCAAAAGATAATTCAACCTAGCTCCCCATATTTCTATGCTGACCATGTCTACAAGGGTGCTATGACAATGATACCAAATTCCATTGGTATTCATTGTATCCTCTGTTAGAAGTGTTGCTGACCCGCAGATATATTCATCCACTATATAATTCAAACAGACATGTCATTTCAATAACTGTCGAGGCCATAAATTAGTTTCATTTCAAACCATGGGGTAAAATATTAAATATCATTCGTGTGGTGCCTCTTTACGTTCATCTTTCATACACAACAAATGAAGGTATAACCTCTGAATCATAGATGTGCCTCGTTGTGTTGAAGAGAAGGAATCTGCCATGCATGTGATAACATCCCAACCATCTACTTCCCTGTCACTCAGACCACATTACACTGTTATCAACAATGTCTACATCAATTCGATTGAGCTCCATATGGTATTAGCAATTTCAATCATGCTGTCGTATTTCATGTTGTTCGATGCTCACAAATATTTGCTAAATTTCCTCCCTTTTGGTTGTTGTATTGAGTTGGTTTTATCTCTTGAAATCATCCACCGAAGATGGAAACATTTTCACTCAAAAACTATGCTTTATCTAGACTATTGTCCTCATGGTGTGCATTGGTCTAATCCATCGGGTTATAGTTGACCAATCCCCGATGTTGGAGGCCTGTCATCGACCCAAACAAACTACCTGCAGTGCTCCGGTCATCAGGGTTTGGGTCCAATATTCTCAGGTTTTCTTGGCCATGTCACCAACAGCCGTCCCTGGTGCTGTGTATGACTATCACCACCTCGATATTGAAGCCACCAAGTCCGTCTCCAAATCCACATCGGGTCACCTTTGCCTTCGTCGGTCATCGCATAGGGCAAACCCTCGTCATCCAAAATGTTGCACTATTGTTTCATTTTCTTGTTTCATTGGATGCGCGGGTTACAACAATCCACCAAACAGGAAATTTTCCAAAAGAAACTTTATATTATAAGTTTCTTTTAATTAACATTGTTTTTTTAATTTTTTATTATTATTTTCATTTAGTTATATATATAATTAAATGAAAATAATGAAATAAAAAGTTTTATTCTATTTATTTATTATTTGCTTTTTTTGTTTATTTGATTTTAATTATAAACATATATAAAATATATGTATATATATATATACATATGTTATATATGTTTATTTACTTCTTATTATATATGTTATTATTATATACATATATATATATATATATATATATATATATATATATATATATATATATATATATATATTTATTTATTTATTAACATTTTTATTTTTTTTCTTATTTTGTTTTATTAACTTTTTATTTATTTATTTATTTATTTTTAATTTACATGGTGGAATCGGCAGTCGTCACGAATCCGGGCAGGTTGTCCATATTTTATGGCCGCCACAGTATTCTGTGTTGTCCGCCCCAAAAGCCACCACACAGATCTTCGTGCAGTCCGCCCCTATAACCACCATGCCACAATCATTTTAAACCTTTTACGCCGCTGAAAGCACCAAAGAAAGGGACAAGCGTTCAGTCCGGCGAGGCCCAAGATTTGAACCTTGGACCTCCGCCCCCTTATGGGGTTTGGATGAACCAATTGGTCTACACTTCGGACCTCTTAACTTTTTATTGGAACCAACAATTATATTCAATAAAAATAAAAGGTTCTTTTTATTAATATGTGCATTCATTCAATTTTTTTATTTTATATATATATATATATATATATATATATATATATATATATATATATATATATATATATATATATATATAATAGAATTTTGTATATATGTAGAATTTTTATTTATTTATTTTATTTTTATTTTTTCTTTTTATATGCTATTTGAAACAAACAACAATGAAAAAACACAACATTTAACGATGAAACTGCAAACAACAAAAATGACGATAAATATCGTCAACAAAAATTTGACGATAAAAAGTCATCAACAAGACATTGACAACAAAAAGTTATCAAAAAAAAAATGACGATAAAAAGTCGTCAAAAAAAATGGTGACAAAAGTCATCGACAAGAAAAAGTCATCGACAAAAAAGTCGTCGACAATAAATCTCATCGACAAGAAAATATCGTCGATAAGAAAAAATCGTCGACAATAAAATATCGTCATCAACAATAAAATACCGTCGACAACAATTTGATGACAAAAAGTTATCAATAACAACATAGTGAAAACTGCAAAAGGAAAATTGAGCAAAACATTTGACTCTCATGACAAACCAAAAGCACCCAACCACAACAAGGAACATTTTAATTAAATTTCAACTATTCAAGGATGGGATATATCAAACAATATCTCTCCAAGGACACTAAGACTCTCCAAAAACCAAAAATTAAAATGGTTCCCCAAGTTTTGGGGCTAGTTGTGGAGCAGCCACAATAAATTGCGACTCTATTGGGAAATGCTCCTGGCATTTCGGTAAGAACCCAACCTGAAAACACACAACCCAAATATTAGAGCTACAATTATCAACAAGTATCCCGAGAATGAGAATAGACCAAAAAGACATGAACCATTAGAATCATTCAGCATCAGCTCAGTGTGTGCAAAGTGATTCATTCCTTATCGTCTGAAACCATTCAACATTCCATCATCAGTTTCACATTGATGTTTATGTCTTCATGATTTATGCGTATGATATGTTATGGATTATTTATGTAAGATTGGATGTATCGAAAAGGATGTTATAATACGAATGGCCCCTATTGCAAAAACTTAAACATTCTAGTACTATAGAAAAACACACTAATTGTCTAACCCTCTTAGGACCAAGTGTGTGCAGTGAATTCATTTACCAGATCAAGAGTTTAGTTATAAACCGCTACAATCCAAAATAGTGTGTGTGTAAGTGGAATCAGAGATTTGGGAAATTAGATTCTCAACCTAAGTATGATAAGAATTTAACCCTTTCCTTACTAATCTGATTGAGTTTATTACTTCATTTTGACCAAAATGGTTAAACCTGTTATGGATAAAATCACAAGGCTAGCCTGTCCGTTTGAGCGATCAGAGGTCTCACTTTTAAATGAGACATGTCATCACGCATGAGCACACTCCACTGCCAATCAAGTGTCTATAGCCCCGATGGAGGTTAGCTCCATAGTCCATGATTTTACTTTTGATTTCTTGAATCTTAGGGATGACAACCCATCCTTCTGAGGGGACATGTAGTACAATCCTTACAACCCAATAGTTAGTGGTATGTGATGCAAGTAGACTCAGAGCTTTGGGGAATCAGATTATCAACCTAAGTATGATTAGAATTTTGACCCTATCCTTACTACTATGACTTTGAATTTCAAGTGTTGTGATAATGGTGAGAACCACTATTTTATGGACTATGTTGCATGATAGGACCGGAAAGGATGACCCTTTTTACCTGACATTTTCTCCCAAGGATGGTTTTGGCTATTTTACCCAAGATTATTTTAATATGCGCAAATTGTGTTTGGTTCAAGACAGTTTCGGCATCAATTCCCAATATCAAGATCTTCTTAGTGTATATTGTGCAATGATCCTAAGATAATTTGACATGTTTTTCGGTGATTGTCTTTGAAATGTAGATGCAAGTGAGATGCAATGTTTATGCAATGTGAAATGTACCATGAAATATAGATGAATGTGATGGAGTATATAAAATATTTCATCCTCATTTGCAAAACTTACAACTTCATGCATCCCAAGTTTCAAACGATATTCTTTAAAGTTTTTGCGGTACTCGTGGAGCCTTTTGCAATACAATTCTGATGCTTCATATTCTCCTTATCTTAATTAATATTCATGAGGACATGAGCTGAAATATCACTCTAAAATACTAGAAAAAAACCAAAACTTGGAAGCGAATGAATACAAAACACACAAATCAAACTTGCAAACATCAAAACAAAATCCAAACCCAAAACCAAACACGAAAACCAAAATCTATATACAAATGTAAAATATGGTACAAAATTATGCAATGTTTGAACTATCACTTCCCTGTATCCCAAATATGATTAGAGCATTTCACAAGACAAATAACATGATACTCATGCCCAATGTTGTAGGAATCCAACAAAATAATATCAAGCCAAATACTGCAACAAACTTCAACTTGCCTCACTCACCCCACCAATTTAACATGGTTCTATTAACAATCCAATGGTGGAGTTTCAAATTATCAAATTGATTAGACAATAATTGATCTTCAATTCTTTTATGTCTATTCTTTAAGATGTCAATTTTGCACTTCGATTCATGGTGTAGAAATAATATTTCATTTTTAGATATGAGATCTTGCAAACTAGAGCCTATTTCTAAAAATTTTAAAGTCAAATCATTTTCCAAATTTGTAGGCCAATCAAACTCATATAACCGTTTGCAAGAACCTAGGATTTTTATTAAATGAGGATTATCATAAGTTTTTATCCTAGATTCAATGACCAATTGATTATGAACTTGATTTAGCATTTCAAGCATACCAACTTCATTTTCATTCAATAAAGCCATATCATTAGTGGTGTGAGGAGAAATTAATTCAAATTCTTTACCAACCACAAATGACATTTCATCATTGCTAGTATTTAAATCCATCAATCCATTAGACAAACCTTTGTGAGCATTCGTAATCTTTACCTTTTATCCATGACTTTCATCCTCATCGAACACTTGTTTATCAAAGACACCAAAATTAGGTACCCAATTAAAAATTCATCCATCCTTTTCAAACCATAGGTCGTTTCTATCTAAGGATGAGTCAACCAACATATTTCCATGATCGATCACTTGGGTTGTTTTAGATAACATAAAAATTTTAATTGGATCATTAGTGATATCAAACCCAGACCATTCAAGTTTTGAAACTTCCTCGTTTTGTTATGGGATAGACATTGTGGAACCAATACATGGATAAATATTTTTAATTTCTTTTTCCTCAAAGGAATCCAAAGCAAATTGTTCTCCCACTTCATCCATGGTATTATCATTTTCTAAAACTTGATTAGATTATGATTCTTCTTCCAAAACTTCCTTAAAATCTTCAAGAAGTTCTTCTTCACATTTTCCTTGGTCATTATCTCTAGCATGTTGAAGTTTTTGATCATCAAACTTTATTTCCTCATCCAAATATATGGAGGATCCTGATTTATCACAAGTTCTAAAACCTGTACACTTTGGAATCCCTTCATTTTCCAAAAGAGTATCACTTTTAATATCTTCGACCTTTGTCTCACAAGGATGATTTTGAGTATCATCTAGATATGCATCTTGAGGCTTTTGTTCTTGTAGTTGGGAGATGTTTTCTTTAAGTTGTAAAACTATCCTTTGCAACTTGTCCTACATATCAAGTGAAGTAAGTGCTTCATTAGAAAGAGTGGTAAAATTCTCCCCTTTATTCCACCAACAATGATCATCTTCCAATATTTGGGTGTGATGTTCAACTATACCTTCACATTCCTTAAATGCATCAATGGGTTAATCCTCCAACTCACCTTCACCTTCCTTATATGGTTCAATTATTCACAAAAGTGGGTTACTCTTTGTATTCAAATTTACAAGATCATAATTCACATTTGTAACCCAAAATTCAATTTTATCACACTTTGTAGGGTGTGGGTTTTCTTGGCTATCAGCGTCAACAATATCATTCAAATTATCTTCCAAAATTAAGTGATGATATTCTATTGTATCTTCAACTTCATTTATTGATTTACTTTCGAAATCATTTTCAACAACTTTTGTTGAATCGGGGGTTTATTCAATAGGATCAACTCTTGTCTCTTTCTCCCAACAATCGTCAAAATCCTTTGTGCATAAACATGAAAAAATCATATCTTTATGGGTTTTTTCATCACAATCCTCATTAATGGACTTTGGCTTTGAGACTTGCACATCCTCCTAGGTGAAATCTAGGGTGGTTGTTGTATTTGGACATTCAACTTTGTCCCATTGGTTGTTCACCCTAGGGTTAGGCGATGATGGTTGATTCACCTTTTCTCTTATCGAAATGACCCGTTGTTCTAATTCTCTCATGTCCTCATAGAATCTATGCAAAGATGGGTCATAAATACTTTCCCTTAACAATGTAGCCACTTCGGGTGGCATAGCTCCCATGTATATTTCAATAGCTTTCTCTTCTAAAATGAAGAAATGGGACACCACTTCAGTATACAACTTATGAAACCTATAATTGAATTCACTCATGGACTCATTAAAATGAAGAAATGGGAAAATTTGATTTAACATCCAAATAGGGTCAACTTGTCTTTGAAAATGGCTAGTGAATGACACTTCTAGTTGAGACCAATAAGTTATGGAATCTATAGGTAGGTGTATGTACCACTCATAAGCAACTTCATCCAAAGTGTATGAAAATAGTCTACAAGGAACATCTCCTTTCCATATTTGCAATTGCCTTAATGTATCCTTGTATCTTTGAATATGTTCCTTAGCAGAGGTCACATCATGCTTAAACATAGGTAAATGATTTTCTACCCCTTGAGGAATTTGATAAGTAAGCCTATCCAAGTGACAATAATAGCCTTCTATCCACAATGAAATTTGTGCCCTAGTTAGAACAACCGATGCCATTAGTGAAACTCAAAGAATAGCTTCAAAACCAATTTGTTAGTCAAATAATGATTTCTTACAAAAAAGCATGAAATGACTAACCAATATCAAATGTGTAACATATGAATCATCATGTTAGCATAGACCAAGAGATATGTATCCATTAAATCATGAAATTGAAGAACATTCTCAAATTTGCAACATGTTAGTATTAATGCATCATAAAAATAGATAATGATAGAATCTATGAAAGTAATCATATGGAAACAAAACCTCGTTAGTCAAGACCAATTTTTTGTAAATAAGTCTTTCAAGTAACATTAAAAATTTAGCATCTAAATGGCAATAAAATAAACCAATTCAAATCCTCTTAGCTCCCAAAGTACGAGTGTTAGAGGAAACCAAAGATGCTAATCAAATGAACTTGAAATATTTAGCAATTCAAAACATTCAACATCACATTATTCCTGTATGAACAATCTAAAAGCGTTATGTCAATGAATAACAATTCATGAATTTCTTAGCATAAATAAAATAAAGTAAATCAATTCAGGCCCTCCTTCTAGCGCCAAAATGTTGAGTGGTAATATCACCCTATTGTGAAAGTACACTCTCCCTTAGGATTTGTATTCCAAATCCCCTCTTGCAAAGAAGTTAAACAAACAACTTCTCCAAGGTCTCCGCTATATTAGCATTTGTATGTGTATTAGTAATCTCGAATAAATATGTATCAATTTAATGCTTGGAACACCTTAGTGATTGCAAGTAACTGTAAAGAAGGGGCACGTGTTGGTTCATTTTACCATGCTACTTTAATAATTGTTCATGAAACCAAACAAAAAGTAAATGTGAATTGGCTCTCATATGACCACGATGTAGTGCCTTAATTCCTTTTATATTGAGGATTTTAAGATAGATTTTATCTTCCCTTATTAAGTAGATTTTAATCAAGTTTTATCTTGCATTAAATCCTACTTTAAATGTGAAAATAAAGATCAAATCTATCTATGAACATAAATCTGAAATGATGAATAGACTCCTTGAATATAGCTTCTTATCATGAAGATAAAGATAGCTTTCCATGTAATGAATAAATTATCCCTCTTTGGTGAAATTGATTTTCACAAAGAGGCAATAATTTATGACCTTAAAATAAGGGCTCTAAAATGTCACTTCAACTTATCCCTCTTAAATGCAATAAAATTTTCATAAAGATGAATAATTTAGTGTTTTAAAATAGCCTTTTAGTATAACATATAAAATTACCTCCCTTCCCTTCAATGAAATCGGAATTTTCGTGAAGAAAATGTGCATTTATGCTCCAAAATGGTAATTTGTGAAATGCCATAAAACATAACCCCTTAAATGAAATTGAAATTTTCATTAAGGAAATGTCATCATAGGCTCATTATTGAAATCTGAAACTGAAAAAAATGAAATTTCGCCCAAAAATGCAAATTTTGAAATTTTGATTTTTTTTAAATCTGCATTAAAACAACTACTTTGACGAATTTTTAAAAATAAGAAAAGGTGCATTTATGCTCCAAAACGGTAATTTGTGAAATGCCATAAAACATAACCCCTTCAATGAAATTGAAATTTTCATGAAGGAAATGTCATCATAGGCTCATGAATGAAATCTGAAACTGAAAAAATGAAATTTGGCCCAAAAATGCAAATTTTGAAATTTTGAATTTTTAAAATCTGCATTAAAACAACAACTTTGACAAATTTTTAAAAATATGAAATGACTCCAAAGCAAAAATTTCTAAGTGCGTAATGGAATTTTGAATAACATTCTACGCAGCCATACAATTATTTTTTGATTTTGAAATTTTTTTAATTTTTATTTTAATGCTTGAAAATTAAAAAAAATGTAAAATGCAGGGTTGAAAAACAGAAAAATAAAATCCGAAATCAAATTGAATACTGAAAAAAAATCATACAAAGCATTATCAGTTTGATGGAATCCCGTCTTGTAAAACCGAAGCTGTGAGAAACTCTTACATGCAACCCATTATATTCCAACATGCATTCACACAATCAAAATAAAACAGGTGTTATTTCCTATGGTTAAACAATAAATTTCAAATTCCAAATATTCGCCTAATGTAACCCAAAAACAATGGCATTAACATTATCTATAAATTCAAAATCTGAAAACAGAAAAATAAGACATGAAAATCCAGCATGCAAAAAATTTTCTCCTCCTATCTTGACAAACGAAATCCAAATTTTTGAAAAAGGCTTTTGCATTAAAATAAATATTCTCTATTACATTCAAGCAGCATATGGCCTTCAAAAATTCCAGCCCCCCGTCTTTCTTCGCAAGACGTATTTAAAATTTTGAAGAAAGTCTTTCCATTTCCGATTTCATGAAACTATTCATTTCCATTTCAACTTTTGGTTTTCCATCTCTCTGTCCTCATGCATCCTCCATATTCGTTCTTCTGTTTTGTTCCCGGTGGCTTTACTTGGCCTCATAATCATCTTCATAATATTTTCCTACTTTTGTTTGGGAAGTCCATCGTCATTTAATTCCTTCGAGCATCATTATCTTGGTCGCTTGTTTAGAAGATGTACGATTACCTTTTTATTATACATACATACTTTTGTTTATAAAATCCCAACCTTGGATTTTATTTTATCCTAAATGATTTAATATGCCATCTTCACTGTTAATGGTCTAGCCATTATTCATTTTTATGACAATGTCTTACCCAAGATGCAGTAATTGCCCTGGCCAGAGACTCAACGAATGGTGGGATACCATTTACTTTGGGTCTACCCTTGTAGCTATGGTAGAATTTTTTTTATGCATGGTCCTATTTCTTCATACCTTCTCTATATTTTTGAGAGCATGTTCATGTGTAGAATCCCCATCTGGCAATCCATCGTAGGTAACTCCTGGTTGTCATGTCCATGAAGCCACCATCTGGCATCCACGTTCACGCATAATGTATCATTGTCGAGCTCGATTCAATCCTTTACATGCCATGGTATATCTGCTGTTGAACTATCATGAGATTTTTCAACGTTTATTCGGGAATGTCTATGTTGCTACCACTCACTAATGCAGTCGTTGCATCACCATAGTTGTCCTCTTTGAAAACACCCATTTGAACCTCCTAGTGATCATCCTTATTGGCTCTTCTACCATGGTGTCCATTCTTATAGGTCTATCATCTTCTATGCTGGTAGTGTTCTATTTTGATAACCAAATAAAAATCTCTCACCGACCTTGCTGACGACGCCACCTGTGAGACCTTATGTCTACCACGTCTCCATGGTGGAGCTAACATTCGATGGTTCTGGGCCAGGTTGTATTGAAAATGTTGCACCTACCCAAAAATAAGTTGGCTCAATTTGCTATCATGTGTGTTGATAGGTCCATGAAATCTTCCCATCATCAAATTTCATGTCAGTCCACATTCATTGCATTCGATTGAATGATGAACACATGCTGCCAATTATTAATTAAGATTGAATTTTATCTTCATTCATTTAACGACACCTTTCACCGATGGTTACACATAACCCCCATACAATATACATTAAATCTTGTTCTCAGGTATGTCGCCAAGCTATCTCAATGTGCACTGTCACCCTATGATGTCACTACGTCTTTCGCTACCTAGGACTTCGTTATGGGATTCGATGTCCCGATGAGAAACTATTCATGTAAATATCGTTAACATTTTATTTATTGTTTACATGAATGATCGTTGCCATGTATATGTCTCTCTGTTTGAAGCCATAATGTTCTCGTGCGAGCTGATATTGAAACACCTCGCGATATTCCTGCATTCACCAAATAAAAAGTAATATAAGATATACTATAAAATCAAAACATTCTCATTTGTCAGCGACATCGAATATTTTAGTGGAATTTGCCCAACTACCCATGTTAGTTTGTTGTTGGTTTATCGGTTACTATTAACCCTAGCACTGTCCTCTAGTATTTTCTATTCATTGCAATACCTTGTCATCAATCTCCTTCTTATCGAGGATCAAATCAATACACGACATCCCCACAATGTTTATTGGCCTCTTCTATTAAAATGCATTCATCACATACTAAAAGCATGTGCGTGACCGGTGAGTATACCTATTGAGGTCAATATTTCAACATTTTGTTCATTTATAGTGTTAGGCCCTTGTATCACTGGATTTATGATCCTTGAAGGTGTTTTGCATGGTAGTACTGCTTTTATAATATAGCACTGCACTATGACCCCTCCAACAGCTCCTCCAGCATTAAACCACATGTACATCTTTGTCCATTTTAAAATACATAAATGACTTGACCCACTGCCTTTGGTAACGTATTTGAAGTATCTCTTCATTATTTTTTTTCATGGATTCCCCCTCGCGTGTAAGGCCGACGATTATTCACTTACCATCATGCCACTTTATGTTTAATTTTTAAATGAGCTTTAATCACCTAATGGTCAAACCTTATTCAAATCCTCCGATGGAAGATGGATGCATCAAGTACATATAATCCAAGGTGTCTTCTCATGTTGGCCTTCAATAGTATCATTCGCTGAATTAGTGTCAAGCTTACATGTATCCCTACACTATACTATTGACGTCCATAGTTTATCGCATACTACCAATCTTATAGGGGTATCCACTGCTTGCTGAAGTTATAAAAAATTGAATACACTGTTGTACCTGGTGATGGTAATGACAAATGCCATAGCCTCTAACTAAACATATCACCCCATGTTATAATATTGGAATCAATGCATCACATCTACTTGATCCTATCTGGGCTCCATCTACGTCTCTTTACTGTTTACTCCAAAAATACCAGGGCTTGCTACTATTATAATCTATTATCTAAAAAGATTATTTTCATCACCGATATTTTCTAAATCTCCACTCTGTTGTTCTTCGTATCAACACACCTACATTTACCCACCAAGATGCTGCTATTCACTTCTGATATGCTACTACTTGATACAAAATCAGTTCTTCAGAACTACATTTCAAATCCAACACATTTGTAAAAACTGCACATAGAAATTCCTTTACTCCCAGTATAAAATGAGCTTTGATGCTCTTAGCATTCCAAAAGATAATTCAACCTAGCTCCCCATATTTCTATGCTGGCCATGTCTAAAAGGGTGCTATGATAATGACACCAAATTCCATTGGTCTTCATTGTATCCTCTGTTAGAAGTGTTGCTGACCCATAGATGTATTCACCTACTATAACTATATCATTAAAACGAACGTGTCATTTCAATAACTATCGGGGCCATAAATTAGTTTCATTTCAAACCATGGGGTAAAATATTAAATATCATTTGTGTGGTGTCTCTTTATGTTCATATTTCATACACAACAAATGGAGGTATAACCTTTGAATCATAGATGTGCCTCGTTGTGCTGAAGAGAAGGAATCTGCCATGCATGTGATAACATCCCAACCATCTACTTCCTTGTCACTCAGACCACACTACATTGTTATCAATAATGTCTACATCAATTCGGTTGAGCTCCATATGGTATTAGAAATTTCAATCATGTTGTCATATTTCATGTTGTTCGATGCTCAAAAATATTTGCTTAAATTCCTCCCTTTTGGTCGTTGTATTGAGCTAGTTTTATCTCTTGAAATCGTCCACTAGAGATGGAAACACTTTCACTCAAAAATTGTGCTTTATCTACACTATCATCCTCATGGTGTGCATTGGTCTAATCCATCTAGTTATAGTCGACCAATCCCCGATGTTGGATGCCTATCATCGACCCAAATGAACTACATGTTGTAGACACCAAAACAACACCAATCCGATTATGTGACTACAAGCACTGACCGAATTGGCATACATACCCCCTAGGGCAGCCTCGAGAGGTTAAACAGTGGTCCTAACCACTCCCAAATCAGTTTTGGAAGGTCAGAGGTCAGTTTTGCACCTTTTAAGCACTTTGCTCCCTATTCGTCCCACCCTGGGATGATTAGAATCCTATTCGTCCCACCCCGGGATGATTAGCAACAATCGCTCCAGGGTGGGACGATTAGCAGGTTTGACTAGAAAAAAGTCAAACCTTGACAAATGGCAGCCCAAATCTACCACCTAACTCCACCTTCAAGGCATGCATGGGATTGTGAGGGAACGTTTCAAATCATGGAGGCCTCAATCAAGGAGGCCCTAATCAGGGAGGAATCTTCTCTCCCCCAAAAAGGCATAATGAGCCAAGTGGCGCCCTCGCATGCGCATTCAAAGGAGACCCTTAGGTCTATAAAAAGGTGAGCCTCCTCACCCCAAAAAAGAATAGAGCTGGAGCATTTGGAGCAATGAAGTGCTGCCAAACTATACCCCCATTCCTCTTTGTGCTTCCTACATCCCTAATCTCTCTTTTGGAAGAGAGGTTATCGAGTGAACACTAGGAACGCAATCCAGATCCAAAAACCCAAGAAATCAGCCACAATCCCACCCCAAACTCATCGACACAACCCCCTAGGAAGTTTTGGACCCATCCCACTTGGATTGGTGTCAAAACTAGGCCCTAAACGGTGGGCGTCCCACCCCCGAGCGCCCCCCAAACTACTGCAGTCCTAATCGCCCCACCCCGGAGTGATTAGAAATCTATGCATGGTTTTGCTACTATTATTTTTGCATTCTTTTATATCTAATGTACTTATGTTGTTGTCCAAATTTCATTGCTTTCTGACATGATTTGACCTGGTTTCTGTCATTTTATGCGTCTACTAACCTACAGGGAGTGCCTTCGGATACAAGATAACCTGGGAAGAATATGCCAAATATGACCTTTTGGGTCATCTCAAAATGTTGTTTTTAGTCTAACCACAAGTTTGTAGGAGTTTTGGAGGCCTCTGGGTAGGACATTTGCAAGGTCACTTTTTGCAGGTTTTGCGACAGTCCCCAACGTCCCACCCCAGAGTGATTAGAAATATGTGCATGATTTCCTTAATATTATTTTTGCAATATGTCCCAGATGATATCCTAATGCCTCTATTAAATTTTGAACTCATTCTGACATGATTTGATGATCATTTTATTATTTTATGTATTAACTAGCTCGTAGGGCGCCCCTATCACATACAGGAGAATCTAGGTAGGATATGCAAATTCTGAGCATCTGGGTAGTCTTATAATTACATATAATTCCTAAATCATGAGTTTTAGGTGATTTGGATAAGCATAGGTGGGACATTGGAGTGCTCACTTTGGAGAGGCCCCCGACGGGCAAACGAGCATAACGGGGCCGTCCGACGCCGCTTCGATGCAAAATTAGGTGATACCAATTCTAGAAGTTGTCCTTTACATTTATATATCATTATATAATTGATTTATCAATCTTATCACTGATATCCCACAAGCGCCCGCTGGAGGCCTTGGGGATTGCATGTTTTTCTAGATACGCATATGCTATTAATGATTTGTTGTCTTTCTATGCATAGGATCTCACCACCAAGAATACTAGAGGGGCAGCAAGGAATGATGAACACATGGACACAAGTGGTGACAACTTTTAGCCCACCCACTTTGAATGTGGGCACGCGAAAGACGTTGGAAGCGTACCGTCCGATCTTGGAAGCGCGGCTTCTTTCGGGCATCCATTAATGTAACAAATTGTATCAAATATTCTAAGCCCTAGAGGGGGGATGTATTGTAATCATATTAAAAGCAATATCAATAAAGGAGGCCCCACTTTGTTTGCTCACATCTCGTTTCTACGTCATTTCCTTCATGCATTGCTCATCGCATTCGTAGGACTTAGCATCTATATCTATTTTTGTTTGCATCATATCGGTACACCATTTTTCTGCATGCTTTCAATGGTGATCATGGTGGGACCCTATCCCCTACTATTAGGATCAAGTTTTTGATCCAAATTTTATGGTTTTTCTTTGCAGGTGTTACTCATTCGAGCACTGGACTGCTACTCGTGCCACCCCGGGATGAATACGTATTCATCCCACCCTATGATGAATGCAGACCTGCTATTCATCCCACCCTAGGATGATTAGAGCTCTATGCATTTTTTGAGCAGAAACTCAGAGGCATCTGGTTTAGACAGAGAAGAGGTAGGCCTTCTGAACATCCTCTGTGTTTTTCTACTTTATGTTTCTGCAATTTTCTATTTTCTTTGCTTTATTTTCAGACACTTGCATAGAAAGGTTAAGTAGTTTGTTTTCCTTTCTTGCAATAAAGAAAAATAAAAATAAAAACATAGAGTAAATTAAATGGAAGGAACTTGATTAGGAATGCATTTTTCTCTGGTTTGCTTGCATGATACTTGCACAAATGGCAAGTCCTCATTATAGGTTTCAGTTCTAGTTAGGTTTTGTGATTTCCTTTTTGCTACTAATTGTCTCTGAAAGATAAAACGTACTTTAAAGCATTGCATTAGTGAAAATCATCTTTTGTTGTATGTTTTCTTTCTTTACACAATTAAAAGGAACCACACACACCACCTAATAAAATTAACATCAAGGAGTTGGTCTTAATACCCCAACACTTGATCAAGACCAACGGTGGGTTTCATCACCACCTTGGCTTGGATTTTGCATACATATACCCTGATCGTGACTATTGCTAGACGTAAATCCTGATGAAAGCTGACCAAGTGTAGCGGGGGTGATTCCCCATGCATGAGGATAAGTCTTCTAAGGTAGGTGTCAAAAATAGAGTGATCCCCCTTTCGTACCGCCTATGTTCCACTTACTATTCTGCTCTCGCGTACCAATAGTTTCCCTCACGTAAGGGCGGGTATATTGAGAGGTTCGATATAATGGCTTAGCAATGGTATATTGAAGGGGCGACCATTTTGGAGATACAAGAGCCCTCATTATGCATGTATAACAAAGTTTTCTTTACAAGATTTACATAACAAAAATCAAACACACTTGAACCAGATCTAGGACACACATTTAATCTGTAAACAAGATAATCATTTCTTTGTTTGTGTGGTCCCCTTTTGTTTGGTATAGCATAAAAATTGTAAAGGAGATAAAAATATACATATATTTTTAGAAAAACCACCACCATGGTGTATACCCGTAGCCAAGCCCAATCATGGGTAGAAGCTACGGAAAGTATGCAAGGAGGCACAAGTCACCTCCATTATAGCCCCAAGGACTTGGTTATACCACCTTGGCAGCTTGACCCACAACATAGTCCACACTATACCACTACAGAATAGGACTATAGAGGCACCCCTTTGAGGGGCACTCCCATTCAACACAGACCCTCTCAGGAGGAGTACACACATGGGAAGGCCCCCTTAGACACTCATTATGAGTGGCCACTATGCGATGAAGTGCTAGAGCAGCATAGGGTTCATAAGGAGGGCCCACATGATTATATCATTCCTCCTCCACCCCTCATTACTTGTTAGAACTAATAGGCCAAATCTAGAGTGCAAGGCTCTTCAGATAGGGTGAGCCAACTCCGCCCATCCCTTTCACATGTACGAAAGGGAGCATGAGGAAAACTAGTATATTCCTCAAGAGCAATACACCGCATGGGAGCAATGCACCTCCGCACCTACTGATTATCAAGATCACCTATTGAGGCCAGAGCCTCGGGTGAATGCTGCTAACCTCGATAGAGGAAAGTGACCCATAGAGATCTCGGATCACCATGACCGAGATAGATATGTAGGGGAGGCATCTAGGCCTCCTAGACCTAGGACGGTGGAACAAATCGACTTGGCATTTGCCAAACATGTCGCCCGCCAAGCGCAAATCATGTAGCTTAGGCAAGATCAGCAATAGTTAGAACAACTGTATCATCTTAACAAAGAGTGCATTCAATGCCAGACAGATGAGTTGTTCCAGAACACTATGCATGAGAGGATTCCAACCCCTCGCATGCATAAGACAAAAATTTATGAGAGGCACAACCCCTTAGTACGAGACAGGTCTCCATGACCTTATCAAGCATTGCCTCCAAGACCTCCTAGACCTGAGCGGGAGGCCACTCCTAGAACCAATGATGGGCGCCTTCCTCGGGCACCCATCCATGTTTATAGGTCATGCCCAAAAACTCCTCAAGAGGCCTATGAGGAATTTGAGTGAGAAGAAGAGCGGGCTGAAATGCCCTACCAAGGCAAGGGGGCGCTATCCGGCTACCCCTCCATAGGCCTCAAGTTCCTCATAATTCACAATGGGAACAAACCAAAGAAGAGGAAATCAAATCCTCTGATGCATACAAAGCACTGCTAGAGCGCTTAGAGTCTATGGAGACTAAGACTTCAGGGCCCCAAAAGCCCACCTTACGCCAACTCCGTAGTCACCCTATGCATCCTTCAATTTCGGCACCCCCATACCCCGACCACTTCAAAGTGCCTCAATTGGCAATTTTTAGAGGGGATGAGGATGCCCAAGAGCACGTAACAAGGTTCCTGAGTCAATGCTTTGGCATTCAGGACAATGATGCATTGCTTCTGAGAACGTTTATAACCACGTTCGTAGGCCCTACCTCGGATTGGTTTACCCGGTTGCCGAAGCATAGCATCAATAATCTAGACCAGCTAGTGGACGCGTTCCTTGAACGTTTTGCCTTCAACACCAAGAAGAAGGCATCCTTAAGTGACCTAGCTGGCCTTAAGCAGTATGATGATGAGACCATAGCTGCTTATGGGAATCGATGGAGGACATTGCTTTCAAAGCTACCTTACCTCCCTCCCATGGCCGACATGACTCAAATGTTTTCAAAGAGTTGCTTAAGGTCGATCTCCATGCTATTGCAGCTGCAACAATATGCCACCCTCGAAGAAGCCCTGGTGCAAGCCAAGATAATTGAGGAGATCAAAATACAAGATGATGAGATTGCCAAGCCATGCAAGAAAGAGTGGCCCAAAAATGCTAAAACTGGGCCCACGCAACCGAAACCCACCATGGTCAATCAGGTTGCCATAACTATACCAAAGCCTACACAAATGACACAACCCCCAAAGGCTAATTATCAAGCAGTTCCTCTTGATAACTATGAAAAGGAAAATCATAAACAAGAGCAAAATCAGCAGCGTCACCCTAGGCGACAATTCACACAATTCACGGAGTCTAGAGACTCCTTGTTTGACCGCTTGTTCACGACAAACCTGATAAACTTGTCGAAAAGTCGACCCATAGACCCCAACATGCCAAAACCCAAGGGCTATAGGGAAGACTTATATTGTAGATTTCATCGACAGAAAGGACATGAAATCTCCACTTGTTGGAAATTCAAACACTTAGTGCAAGACTTGATAGACAACAAAATGCTCATGGTAGATAGTCCCGTAGCGCTGAGCAACCAACAGATGGAGGTCTTCAAAGACCCCCTGCCTACCCATGATGCGTAGGCAAAGACTTTACAAGTGAATGAGGTAACACAAAACTACCCCATGCAAGGATACGTAGGGATGATAAGCATCGTGACACGGAACAAAAGATACCCAAACACGGTTGCACCCGCTGCAGCTACAGGAGATGTTCCATCAATGTCACAACCTCCACAACACCCTACGCAACCTCCCCCGCCTAGACCAGTGGCCATGATTCAGACTAAACTTACTCAAAGTTTAAGGACCACGTCGGCTAGGCTCTCCATTTATGAGCTCATCCAACAATCATCGCCCCATCGGGAGGCTCTGATGGAGATACTCAAAGCCATTGAGCTACAACCCCATGAAGCCAATTCTTTCAACAATTTCATGGGACATGTGAGACAATGCATAGAACCAGTCATAACCTTCAGGGAAGATGAACTAAAACTGGTGACTGGTGATATGGTGGATCCACCCCTGCACGTCATTGCATGGGTCAATGAGATTCCATTCAAGAGGGTGTTGTTGGACATTGGCTCATCCAACAACATAATCATGACAGTGACATTAAAACACCTTAAGCTACCAACATCCCACATTGTGGCATCCACTTACACTCTTCGAGCATTCAACGACGTGTTATGCTCGATGGTTGGCACAATTGTCCTACCCATCCAAGTAGGACAAAAGACCATTCCTACATTGTGTCACATCCTTGAGGGTGAGATGGCCTACAATATCTTGCTAGGTCGGCCTTGGATCAGGGACATGAAGTGTGTCCCTTCGATAGCCCATCAATGCCTCAAATACACATACGAAGGGCAAGTACATGTAGTCCCAATGGACTTAGAGCCCTTTAAGTTTTGCAATGCGGTGCAGCTGATGCCACAATCGACCCTCCCATCGACACATTTGGACTTTCAATTGAATCCGTCCACACAGGGTCCGATTCTGCCTACATCCTCATTGTTGAGTCCCTCAACTCACCAACCTGGCCCATCTTCATCGTCTGTTCCTTCACCAACGATGCCACCTATGGTGGCCACACCGAAGGACAATGGGAAGAAGCCCCTAGAGGAGGTACCACCATTAGTCTCAACCATCTCTACCGAAGAGGTGCCCAGCCGAATGGAAGTCGAGACACCTGGTTCACCCAACATGGAGTGGACTCAGGGAGAACTCCCATTCCCTCCCCCTCAACCGTCGATGATTACCATTGAGATGGCCAATACGGGCCTAGGGGAGTACCTAGTGTGGAACATTGTGGCAACACCCATGCTCGAATCCATGCAAGACATGGGGAGACCTCGCCTCCCCATCGACACTATCGTCCCTTTAGGCTACCCACCAAATCAGACCAATTTTGTATATGGGGGCCTCGAGAATGACATTGAACCCTACCTACAAGAGGAAGAGGATGAAGAGCCATTTGCTGAGAATGTTGACTATCTATCCAACCCAGAATTCGCCTTGAAATACCTAGACCAATGTAATTGGCATGGATATGGATTGGGCAGATACGAACAAGGAATGCGCATTCTTTGTCAACCGAGATACCAGATGCAATATGATAAATCAGGAGTAGGGTTCAACCACCCTTTGCCCCTCGACATCTTGGTAGAAACCATGCAAGGCCTAGGTCTAGGCAATAGGGATGGGTTGGCACAAGATCCATATGCCAATCCCAACACAACATACACATTGGGGGATTATCTCCCATTGTTAACAACAAACCTTGTTGACCTCAACAACCCCTCCCCTTTGATCGAGGAAGGGGAAAGTTCAAGAAGTAACCTCCAAGAGGGATATGAACAAGATCAAGGGGGGTCTTCTGAAGATGAGTCAGATTATGAGGTAGCACCTTGGGACCCTTTTGAGTTCGATAGCAATCACTCGCAGGTGACACCCATTGATGACTATCAGGAGAACTTCGTGGCAATGTTCCCCTTTAATGTTCCGATCGGGCAATTGCTACCTCCAGAGAATCCAGCCCTCCCGTAGAGAGCGGAACAACCCAGAAGGGACCAAATCAACTTGCTCGAACAAAATGAGCCTCCCATGCCGGCCATAAGGCCAAGTGATCCACCGGAGGAAGAAGATCCAAATATCTTCTTCAACATCGACTACCTGCATGCCAGATTTTTGGTTTTCGTAGAGAGTGAGGATAGTGATCAAGAAATGCCTAGTGGGAGGCTATACCAGCTAGAGGGGCACATAGTTGTCGGAGCCAATGAAGGCCTATGGATCTCCGATAGCGACTATGAGGATGAGACTGAGATGGCATATCTCAACCATATGAGGCAACAGGAATACCCCATAGACATCGATGATATGTTTGAACATCTAAATATGGGACCAAGGCATAGGTGGCATTTAAACCAAGTACAGTTAAACCAAGTGCTTCATCCACCACTTCGGGCATACAGGGAGCACCTCCCACCTAGAGACCCTATAGGGCCATCAGTGCCAAGGGTAGACCCTATCCTTCTATCCGCACATAGGGCCGATCCTTTTGTGCCAGTACCCATAGAGCCAGATCCAGGGTACAAGGATCACCAAGGATGTCTGAATCAACACCCACGTGGCAATGGAGACCAAATTCATTCCATCAACATGATCTCCATTGATTTAACCACCCCCATCCACAATCCAGCCGATCCAACATGACCATTGTATCTAGACCTAGATGCCATAGACTAGGATCACGTTGACTCACCACCATCCCCATTAGAGTATTGGCCTTGTGATGAGATGTTTCATTTCACCCCAGGATAGACTCAGGATATCTTCCATGCTGAAGAGGAACCCGACATTCCCAATATAGATCTAAATTCAGCAAATGATATCCACCTGATCCCAACTCCACACCAGTTGGAGGATGGATCCCACATGTCAGTCGAAGAGATGATTGATGTAGACATCGGTTCTGATCCAATGAATCCATAAATCATCAAGCTGGGGGTAAGTTTATCCCTCGAAGAGCAAGCCGATTACATTGCCCTTCTCAAAGAGAAGAAGGAGGTTTTTGCATGGTCCTACAAAGACATGTCGGGGCTAGACCCATAGCTAGTCATGCATAATCTAACACTTGATCCGACAGTCAAGCCAGTCAAGCAAAAGCTATGTAAGATGCACCCAACAGTGGCCTTAATGGTCAAATATGAGCTACAAAAGTTATTGGATGCACAGTTTGTCATCTACGTAGATTACCCACCATGGTTGTCCAACATGGTACCCATCAAAAATCCTGATGGGAGGATTCACATATGCATCGATTTTTGAGATTTAAACAAAGTGAGTCCCAAGGATGATTTCCCCTTGCCTAGCATCGATGCATTGGTAGATGCTACAATAGGCCACGAAATGCTTTCCCTCATGGATGGTTTCTTGGGATACAACCAGATTCATATCAATCTCGATGATCAACTAAAAATGGTGTTCATGATGCCTTGGGGGACATTTTGTTATAAGGTCATGCCCTTTGGCCTTAAAAATGTTGGTGCCACTTACCAACGCGCTATGACATACATCTTCCATGATCACATGCATAAAACTTTGGAAGATTATATGGATGATTTGTTGGCCAAATCTCTTTTGTGCCAAAATCATCTCGATGACTTACGCAAGATCCTTGATCGCCTCATCGAACACAAGGTTAGGCTAAACCCCAAGAAGTGCGTATTTGGCATCACATCTAGAAAACTCTTGGGTTTCATAGTCTCAAAATGAGGCATCGAGGTAGATCCAAATAAAGTCAAGGCAATCCTTGAAATGCTTCCCCCAACCACCATCAGGCAGCTCAGAAGCTTGCAGGGTAAGGTCGCATCGATCAAGCGCTTCATAGCGCAGTTATCTGACAAGTGCCGACCCATGAATAAATTATTACACAAGGGGGTAGCATTTCATTGGGATGACGAGTGCCAGTCAGCCTTCGATGACATCAAACAATACTTGGCTTCACCGCAGTATTGGCACCACCTAGACCAGGAGTGTCATTCTATTTATACATCTCAGCTATTGAGGTGGCACTGGGCGCCATGCTAGCCCAGAAAAATGAATTACATAAAGAACAGGCTAATTATTATCTTAGCCGCACCCTGGTCAGTTATGAACTTAACTATGCATACGTTGAGAAGCTATGCTTGGCGGTGGTATTTGCCACCAAAAAGCTATGCCATTACATGTTGAGCAATACGATGTATGTTGTGTCTAAGGAGAATCCATTGTGGTACATGATGAGTCATACTTATCACAGTAGTCGCACGACAAAATGGATCATGTTGTTGACGGAGTTTGACATCGAATTCATTGGACAAAAGTCCATCAAAGGTCAAGTCATCACCGATCAACTAGCAGAGGCTCCTCTCGAAGATGATCAACCTCTGACCATAGAGCTTCCCGATGATGGGGTCTTCCATGTCTCAGAATCGCCAGATTTTGATGAGCCTGAGTCACAGGCCGACATAACCTTATTTTTTGATGGTTCTAAATGTGAGCAAGGGGGTGGCATGGGAATCATGTTTTTCACACCACAAGGGGCTCCAATGCCTTTATCATTTAAACTTGATTTCCCATGCACCAATAACAATGTTGAATATGAAGCCTTGCTCATAGGTCTTTAGACAACCATCACCATGAACATCAAATGCTTGAATATCTTTGGTGATTCATTATTAATTGTCAACCAAGTGAAAGGGGTATTCCAATGCAAATGCCCAGTTCTGCAGGCCTACAAAGCCCTTGTGGATAAATTCCTAGAAAATCTTGAATGGTACGACATCGAGGCACTCCCTCGATCATCGAATCATTTTGTGGACACTATGGCCTCCTTGGGGTCACTAATCCTGCAAGACATTTCTGGTGAGATGACAACCATTCAAGTCAAAATGTTATCGCAATCCATGATGGAGCATGCAAGCTCTGACATAACGCCAAGAATCCACCTGATCCAGATTGAACCATCTCAGGATAGGTTCTCTCGAATCCATGATAGTCTGAATCATGCCAATTGGGGGTCTTTGTTCTCTCCAACCCCTCTTAATAGCAACACAACGCTATTTTTACAAGTTCTTTCCCGCTCAGCTTTTGCTAGGGATGAACTTCAAGAGGGATCGGCCATTCATACCATCGAGGTTTCTGATCAGCAGGATTGGTACACACCCATAAGAGACTATCTCAAGTTAGGTAGCCTCCCACTTGGATTGTCGCATGCCACGAAAAGATCATTCAAATAGAAAGCGGCAAAACATGTCTTGCTAGGAGACATTTTATACCATCGAAGCTATGAAGGAATCCTCCTCCATTGCTTGGACCAGCAGGAGTCCACTTGGGTGATCACCCAAGT
The DNA here is from genome assembly GCA_028583015.1 of Wollemia nobilis. NCBI lineage: Eukaryota > Viridiplantae > Streptophyta > Pinopsida > Araucariales > Araucariaceae > Wollemia > Wollemia nobilis. The sequence goes on from JAQPPZ010004643.1 coordinate 1,256,705, forward strand.
GCACGATGGTACATGCGGTGGCCACTTCAATGGTATGGCCATCGCAAAGTGCATTCTTTGCATGGGCTATTATTGGCCATATTTAGAGTGAGATTGTTGTGCATATGTGCGGAAGTGCATGAAGTGTCAACACCATGCTAACTTGACACACGTACCTTCTCAGGCCTTGCAGCCGATCCAATCGGCTTGGCCATTTTCATAGTGGGGCTTAGATCTCATCGAAAAGATCTCCCCTACGTCATCAGGTCATCACACATTTATCATAATGGCCACAGAGTACTTCACTAAGTGGGTGGAAGCAATTTCGCTTACCTCTACGACTAGGCCCCGCATTGCGGAGTTCATTTTACATAACATCATATGTCATTTTGGTATTCCATCCAAGATCATCTCGGATAATGGGACGTCATTTAAGAACAAATATGTGCGTGCTTTGACAACAAAGTACAAAATTTAGCATAGATTTTTGACACCTTATTATCCGTAGGCAAATGGGCAAGCAGAGGCGTCAAACAAAATGCTAGTTGCCATCCTTAAAAATATGGTCGTAGATAGTCATAAGGATTGGCACATCCAAATACCACTTGCCCTATGGGCTTATCGCACTAGCATTCGGACGCCCACTGGGGCAACTCCATTTTTGCTAGTGTATGGCTCCGAGGCAGTCATGCCTCTCGAGTTGGAAATACCCTCCCTATGCATATCAATGCAAGAGTTCATCGATGATGACACTGCATGGCAGGCCAGTTAGACCAGCTTACGTTACTCGATGAACGACGCGTCAATGCTCTCGAGCATTTACGTATCTATCAAGAGCGACTTAAGAAAGCATACAACATGAAAGTTCACCTGAGGGACTTTCAGGTCGGTGACCTAGTCTTAAAAGAGAACCAACAAAATTCTAACTTGCCACCCCATTTAAGGGACAAGTTCATGGCAAATTGGTTAGGTCCTTATGTAATCGATAGTAAAATAGGACCTGGAACATACCGGCTCACCTCTCTTGAAGGAATCAAGGAACTAGAACCCTTGAACATCAGTCATTTGAGGCCATTCAACATTTAGAGAGCCATGGCCCACTCCAAAAGCTCCAAGGGTTCTCACAATCGCTTGGTCACCAAAATGCCCCAAAGGTATCCATAATCCCTTTGGTCAAACCAAAAGCTCCAAGGGTTCCCACAATCTTCAACCCAAAGTATCTATAATCCCTTTGGTCAACCAAAACCTCCAGGTTCCACCCCAAAGTATCTATAATCCTTTGGTCAAACCAAAACTCCAAGGATTCCCACAATCGCTTGGTCAACCTAAACATGCCCCAAAGGTATCCATAATCCCTTTGGTCAAACCAAAAGCTCCAAGGGTTCCCACAATCGCTTGGTCAACCTAAAACTGCCCCAAAGGTTCCTATAATCCCTTTGGTCAAACCAAAGCTCTCAAGGGTTCCCACAACCCAACACAAGCCCAAATATCACCTTGGTCAAACCAAAACTCCAAGGTCAACCAAAATCCCCAAAGGTATCCTATAATCCCTTTGGTCAAACCAAAAGCTCCAAGGGTTCCCACAATCGCTTGGTCAACCAAAAATGCCCCAAAGGTATCTATAATCCCTTTGGTCAAACCAAAAGCTCCAAGGATTCTCGCCACCGCTTGGTCACCCAAAATGCCCCAAAGGTATCTATAATCCCTTTGGTCAAAACCTCCAAGGATCCATAAGAATCACTTGGTCCACACCCATTAGGGTTAAACCATCCATAACGAATATTCAAAAACAATAGATAATCAAAAATAACAAAAAAATTGCATCTCACTTTCATGCATAATCTTAAAAATCAAAACACAAAAAAAAAAGTTGCATTAGGCATCGCATACATACATTGCATATTTGTTGGTCATACATGTCAAACGCACCATAGACTGTAATTACTCGACAATTCCATCATTTTCCACATTTTTCCATTTTGTAAATGATCCAACAAGAATAACGCCATTCGCATTTTTGCCATATCATAGTCAGTTGTCTTCTAATGTCTTTAGGGTTTTCGTCATTCAGTTGTCTTTAGATTTCTAGTCAAATGTTGTACAAAGTCAGACCGATTTTTACAAGGTAGAGTTTTACTTGGATCACGCCTTGTTACATAGCATCCCAACACAAGCTTAAAACACATAAAAATTCCCAAGTTGTGTGAACGAAAGATGAAACCTACAAAGTGGTCTAGGGTACCTTGAGCAAAAATTTTATCCTGCTCATCCCCCTGTGCGAATGGTTCAAGAATGCTGAGAATTGACAAAAGGACAAGCTCTTCCCCATCCAATTCCCCAAAATAAATAGTGGTTTTCACCACTATCAAAAATCCCAAACACCCTTGATCCCTAAATTGTAAGGATTCGTACTACACGTCCCTGAGAAGGATGGGTAGTCATCCCCAAGGCCTAAAGGATCAATACCATTCCAAAGAAAAATCCCAAAAGTTCACCATCAAAATTCCCAAACACCTTTGATCCCCAAAGTCATAAGGATTCATACTACACCCCCTTAGAAGGATGGGTAGTCATCCCCAAGGCCTAAAGGATCAATGCCATTCACAAGCCAAAAATCCCACAAGCTCAACTTTGAAATCAAAATTCAAAATCTAAATCCTCAAAAAGCAACAATAAAAAATAACAGTGGTTATCACCACTACTCAAACCCCTTGCTCAAGAGAAGAAAAAAAAAATCAAAATAAATAGTGATTTTCATCACTATATATGAGAGCAAGTATCCCAACAAATTGAACAACCGAAAGACGTCTGAGCTTGAATCCCTAGAATTCTCAGCATTTGAAAAACCATTTAGGTGATCCTCATTACGGGTTTGGTGGATAGCCTACCTAGCAATGGCGGTATCCTAAATGCATGACGATATGTCTATCACATTAGCTTTGCGTGTGTGTAGACCAATGTTTGCATGTGGATGAGCTAGCTTATGGTATCCTAGATTGCATCGTAGATTAATCCTACTAAATACAACAAAGGAGTTAGTGGAGCTAATTAGGTGATCCTCAGTATAGGTTTGGTGGACAGCCTACCTGGCACTGGTGGTATCCTTACGAATACCACATCAACGAACTCAATCGCACACACAGGGATGTGAAATAACTTGGTCAAACTCAAGTCTGATTCGTACCTTGTTCGAAAGTCTTGTAAGATAATGTATAGTCTTGACTAGTTAGTTAAAGCATATGAGTCTCAGAAAAACCTTAACTACATTCTAAAACAATTGTTGTATATTTCATTACTTACATCACCATCAAAAAATACAAAACAAAAATTACAAATGCAAAGTTATTCCATAAAGCAATCACATAGTATAGAAAGCCAGTAAATCCTGTATAGTCTATGGTGCCACCACTTGTATACCAACAAATCATTCCATCCATTCCATATGCATACATCTATATCATATAGTTAAAATCATCCATAGTCATAATAGCATATGCATACATCAACATAAATAAATGTGCATAAAGAACAATAAACCATGACAAGTATATAATCAAACCAAAAAGAGTCATGTATATATATCAAGTCAAAATGCCCTCAGGCTACAATAAGAAGGTCCTCTGACCTCACAAAAACCAAAAACTCAAAATCCCCAAAGCCTAGGGAGTCGGCCACCATGATCATGTAGGATCGGTGCGACTAGAACTACCCCCAGTAGTATGGGTCCTATGGGACCTCTCAGGGTGGCTGCTACCAGCCCTCGCACCCTACCCACCAACACTACCCTCACCTAGCCACCTACGATGAGATGATGCAGACTGCTTAGTCTCACTGCCTCTCGTACGACATGATGAACCACCTCCATCAAGCATAGGCAACTGTCCATCGAGGTGGACAACCTCTATCTCTAACTCTATCCGGTACCGACCCCACTCCATATCTCATTGGTGATACACAACCAATGCACTATCCCACTATGCCAACTGAGTCCGCAGGAGATCCCTCTCCTATGTTACCTCCACCAAAGCATCTCTATGCTCCTCCTCCCATCTCCATAGGAGACCCTCCAATCATGCTATCTCAGCATGAAGCCCAGCCTCCACATCCCCTGAGACAGCCTGAGGCATGGGCACCTCTGGGATGGCCTGCTGCTCTAGCACCCACTACTCTAGGACATCCTATACATTCGGCTGCTCCAAAACCCCCAAATCATCTCCATCATCGATGAAGTCATCGACCTCCACCATGTCAGCATCATCAAGCGGAGCCCCCCAACCCTCCACCGATGCCTCTGCACCCCCACCTCCTATTGTTGTAGTATCCATGCCTCCTAGAGGCCCCTCACTCCGCCATCACCACATAATCCACCATCGGTCATACTCTACAGTCACCCCGACATCGTCCACATTGGGTACATCAATAACTACATCGGACCCCTCACCCAGCTGCTCAATGGTAGGCCAGACTAGAGTCTTCTCATCACCATGATGTCGATAGATCAAGGGATCACCAAGAAATCCCTGGTGCACCCCAAACTACCGTGTCACCCGAACATATGGGAAGTACTCCTGCTCTATCCTGCCACCCAATCAACCATCTACCCCTATGCACATGTCGAAGCCACTCTCACCTCGGCCTAGGTAGATAGTCCCGATACGGCTCCAGAACACCTACCCTGGCACTAGACGAGAGAAGGCATCAGTATAGTGACCTACGTCACCTGCCCACCATCGACTCTATCCATGCTCCTCTGACCTCCACCATAAATTGGCATATCCAATTTCTTGATCCACCATCTCACCTCGGGTGGTCCAAGGCAAACCCTGCGACTGCTCCACAGCTATGTGCTACCACCCCCAACACTGCAAGAGATAGCTGCACCCGATCCCCTTTCACTTTCGATAGCGGACCTCGTACAACTATGCCAATAACGTCTAACCCCATCTCATAATAAGTGGAGCTGATGTAGGACACTCCACCAATGTGAAAACCAACTCAAGCAGGTTCCAAGGGAACCTCGCACCTGAGGAGTCAGGAAGTAGCATATTGGAGATGAGGGTCATGATCAAAGCATGCCTCACCCCTAATACGCCCTTCTCCAACCACCATCGCACCAGAATACCGCCTATCTAGTAGTCAGCCTTCGCCCTCTCCACCCCCCTCTCCACCATCAGACCAAAACATCATGTCAATACCACTATCCATTGGTCATGATGGGTCATCCGGATAGGCAGTCCATCTATCAAAATCCATAGAATCCGATACACATCCTCCAGAGTAACAGTCATCTCCCCTATTGGGAGATGAAAAGTGTTGGTGTGGGGATCCCACAGATTGATCAGGGTAGTCAAATATGCTCGATCCCCCACCATAGGCTCCAGACGCATCACGTGCTTGAGCCCAAGGGCATCAAGCCACTCCCAATCCACAACTGTCAGGGCATCCCGGGCATCAGAGAAAATAGTCGGCTGGTGGTACCGACTCTTCACAACCTGAAACAACAAAATAAAATGAAAAAAGATATTAAGTACATACTTAATATAAACAAAAACATTAAAATAAAACTGTACAATACTACAATTTACAATTGTACACAAAGTACAACATAAGTACATAAAACAAATGTACAGTGAAAGTACAGAATCATTAAAATAAAACTATACAACAACGACAACATACATGAAAATAACTGTACAATCAACAAAAAACAACAAAAATCATATTAGGGTTTCAACCTTAATGTGAACGCAAAACAAAAAAAAAAATATTAGGGTTTCAACCTTAATATGGCAAAAACAAAAACGAAATAAAACATATTAGGGTTTCAACCATAATATGAACAAAAACAACAAAATAAAATGAAAACATTTTGGGTTTTAAACCTAAATACAAACACAAACAAAGTACAGATAACAATTGTGTACTAGGGTTTTGACCTTAATATACGAAAATTAACAACAAAAAAAAAAAAAGCAAATAAAGTTCCTATATTAGGTTTTCAACTTGATATACGAATAAAATCAAACCAACACACAAAAAAATTAGGTTTTTAAAACCTTAAAAACAAAATAAAGCGAACAAACATTTTATATGTGAGTTTTAAACTTCATATAAAACACGCACGAATAACAGGCAGAGAGAAGGAACATCATACCGGTCTCGCCTCGGCTCCTCCACTCGAAGATCCGGTTCTCGCACTCATGATGTCCACGAAATTTTAGCAGCGCTCCGCTACGCACACTCGCACTCCTCCTCACTGCTCCAAATCGCCAAGAAAAAAATATTGCAAATGAGCCCAAAACCTAGTTTTGGTCCTTATATAGGTTGTTAGGCCTGTAATCGTTCCACCCTGGGATGAGCGCTCTAGTTAGCGCTCGTCCCACCCTGGGATGATTACAAAATTGGTATTCGTCCCACCCTGGGACGATTACAGAGCAAGAAATAAAGCAACAAAAACTGCATCCAAAAAATGCACCAAAAATAGCAATAAATATGTCGAACAAAGGTGCCTTTGCACCTGACATTCATGGCATGAAAAACCATCGTCGGGGTCACAAATACTCACTATCCTACTCCCTAAGAAGGCTAGCATAGCCGGACCGCTCCACGGGAAGGAGGATTTTCGATAATTTCTACCCCAATAGGCGTCAAAAAAAGGGTCAAAACCCACCAAAAATAGGTCCGATGGTTGGAAAACTGCAATAAGCGTTCAACGAAAACAACTCAAGGCACCCTTACAAACGTCATCTTGGGTCAAGTGACTCATCACTTTTCTCATTTTTGGTCATTCCCTCATCGATTCGTCGCTTGAGGGGGTAGTCACACTTAGTCACCAATCAACAAATACACACCCAATCAAGGAAATGGCATGCATTCAAAGAATCATTGACAAAGACAATCACGCTCCATGCTTGGGGCAGCAAACAAGCAATAATCATAGGCTAAACAAACACTTGGCATTCTGGAAGCATGAAGAAAAGGTTCCTCGGACAAAAGGTTGTGCCCTTTGCCTATTCATGTCTGAACAATGTCCAAGATCAAGTACACCTCACTGAAAAAGGTTACACTTGAGTTAAGCTCCTTAGCTCGTCAGAAGCAAGGATTCAAGAATGCGTGCCCTTTCCATACTTGGGGCATCAAAATTTGGTTAGGTTACTGAGAAACCCTAATCATTAAGTGCTTTGGTCATCTATTTTTGCTCAACACTATGCCACACACAGCGCATCCCAAAAAGGGGCATCTGTAGACACCAAAACAACACCAATCCGATTATGTGACTACAAGCACTGACCGAATTGGCATACATACCCCCTAGGGCAGCCTCCGAAGGTTAAAAAGTGGTCCTAACCACTCCCAAATCAGTTTTGGAAGGTCAGAGGTCAGTTTTGCACCTTTTAAGCACTTTGCTCCCTATTCGTCCCACCCTGGGACGATTAGAATCCTATTCGTCCCACCCCAGGATGATTAGCAACAATCGCTCCAGGGTGGGACGATTAGTAGGTTTGACTAGAAAAAAGTCAAACCTTGACAAATGGCAGCCCAAATCTACCACCTAACTCCGCCTTCAAGGCATGCATGGGATTGCGAGGGAACGTTTCAAATCATGGAGGCCTCAATCAAGGAGGCCCTAATCAGGGAGGAATCTTCTCTCCCCCAAAAAGGCATAATGAGCCAAGTGGCGCCCTCGCATGCGCATTCAAAGGAGACCCTTAGGTCTATAAAAAGGTGAGCCTCCTCACCCCAAAAAAAGAATAGAGCTGGAGCATTTGGAGCAACGAAGTGCTGCCAAACTATACCCCCATTCCTCTTTGTGCTTCCTACATCCCTAATCTCTCTTTTGGAAGAGAGGTTATCGGGTGAACACTAGGAATGCAATCCAGATCCAAAAACCCAAGAAATCAGCCATAATCCCACCCCAAACTCATCGACACAACCCCCTAGGAAGTTTTGGACCCATCCCACTTGGATTGGTGTCAAAACTAGGCCCTAAACGGTGGGCGTCCCACCCCCGGGTGCCCCCCAAACTGTTGCAGTCCTAATCGCCCCACCCCGGAGTGATTAGAAATCTGTGCATGGTTTTGCTACTATTCTTTTTGCATTCTTTTATATCTAATGTACTTATGCTTATTGTCCAAATTTCATTGCTTTCGAACATGATTTGACCTGGTTTCTGTCATTTTATGCGTCTACTAACCTACAAGGAGCGCCTTCAGATACAAGATAACCTGGGTAGAATCTGCCAAATCTGACCTTCTGGGTCATCTCAAAATGTTGTTTTTAGTCTAACCACAAGTTTGCAAGAGTTTTGGAGGCCTCTGGGCAGGACATTTGCAAGGTCACTTTTTGCAGGTTTTGCGACAGTCCCCAACATCCCACCCCAGAGTGATTAGAAATATGTGCATGATTTCCTTACTATTATTTTTGCAATATGTCCTAGATGATATCCTAATGCCTCTATTAAATTTTGAACTCATTCTGACATGATTTGATGATCGTTTTATTATTTTATGTATTAACTAGCTCGTAGGGTGCCCCTATCACATACAGGAGAATCTAGGTAGGATATGCAAATTCCAAGCATCTGGGTAGTCTTAGAATTACATATAATGCCTAACCCATGAGTTTTAGGTGATTTGGATAAGCATAGGTGGGACATTGGAGCGCTCACTTTGGAGAGGCCCCCGACGGGCAAACGAGCATAACGGGGCCGTTCGACGTCGCTTCGATGCAAAATTAGGTGATACCAATTCTAGAAGTTGTCCTTTACATTTATATATCATTATGTAATCGATTTATCAATCTTATCACTGATATCCCACAAGCGCCCGTTAGAGGCCTTGGGGATTGCATGTTTTTCTAGATACGCATATGCTATTAATGATTTGTTGTCTTTCTGTGCATAGGATCTCACCACCAAGAATACTAGAGGGGCAGCAAGGAATGATGAACACATGGACACAAGTGGCGGCAACTTTTAGCCCGCCCACTTCGAATGTGGGCACGCGGAAGACGCTGGAAGCGTACCGTCCGATCTTGGAAGCGTGGCTTCTTTCGGGCATCCATTAATGTAACAAATTGTATCAAATGTTCTGAGCCCTAGAGGGGGGACGTATTGTAATCATATTAAAAGCAATATCAATAAAGGAGGCCCCACTTTGTTTGCTCACATCTCGTTTCTGCGTCATTTCCTTCATGCATTGCTCATCGCATTCGTAGGACTTAGCATCTATATCTATTTTTGTTTGCATCATATCGGTACGCCATTTTTCTGCATGCTTTCACCCGCAATGCTTTGGTCATCAGGGTTTGGATCCAATCTTCCTAGGTTTTCTTGGCCACGTCACCAACAGTCGTCCCTGGTGCTGTGTATGACTATCACCACCTCGATATTGAAGCCGCCAAGTCCTTCTCCAAAGCCATGTCGGGTCACCTCTGCCTTCGTCGGTCATCACATAGGGCAAACCCTCATCGTCCAAAATGTTGCACTATTGTTTCATTTTCTTGTTTCATTGGACGCGTGGGTTACCTGCAACAATCCATCGAACATATTAATAAGTAATGGGAAATTTTCCAAAAGAAACTTTATATTATAAGTTTCTTTTAATTAACATTTTTTTTTTTAATTTTTATTATTATTTTCATTTAGTTATATATATAATTAAATGAAAATAATGAAATAAAAAGCTTTATTCTATTTATTTATTATTTGTTTTTTTTTGTTTTTTTGATTTTAATAATATATATATATATATATATATATATATATATATATATATATATATATATATATATATATATATATATATATATATATATATGTTATATTAACTTTTTTATTTTTTTCTTATTTTGTTTTATTAACTTTTTATTGGAACCAACAATTATATTCAATAAAACAAAAGGTTCTTTTTATTAATATGTGCATTCACTCAATTTTTTGTATTACATATATAAAATAGAATTTTGTATATATGTAGAATTCTTATTTATTTATTTTATTTTTATTTTTTCTTTTTATATGCTATTTGAAACAAACAACAATGAAAAACACAAAATTTAACGATGAAACTGCAAACAACAAAAATGACAATAAATATCGTCAATAAAAATTTGACGATAAAAAGTCATCAACAAGACTTTGATGACAAAAAGTCATCGACAACAAAATGACGATAAAAAGTCATCGACAAAAAAAATTGTGACAAAAATCATCGACAAGAAAAAGTCGTCGACAATAAAATATCATCGACAAGAAAATATTGTCGACAAGAAAAAAATCATCGACAATAAAATATCGTCGACAACAATTTGATGACAAAAAGTTATCAATAACAACATAGTGAAAACTGCAAAAGCAAAACTAAGTAAAACATTCGACTCTCATGACAAACCAAAAGCACCCAACCACAACAAGTAAAATTGGAATTAAATTTCGACTATCGAGGATGGGATATATCAAACAATATCGCTCCAAGGACACTAAGACTCTCCAAAAACCAAAAATTAAAAGTGGGTCCCCAAGTTTTGGGGCTAGTTGTGGAGCAACCACAACAAATGGTGACTCTGCTAGGAAATGCTCCTGGCATTTTGGTAAGAACCCAACCTAAAAACACACAAAACCCAAATATTAGAACTACAAGCATCAACAAGTATCCAGAGAATGAGAATAGACAAAAAATACATGAACCATCAGAATCATTCAACATCAGCTCAATGTGTGCAAAGTGATTCATTCCTTATCGTCTGAAACCATTCAACATTCCATCGTCAATTTCACATGGATGTTTATGTCTTCATGATTTATGCATATGATATGTTATGGATGATTTATGTAAGATTGGATGTATTGAAAGGATGCTATAATACGAATGGCCCCTTTTGTAAAAACTCAAACATTCTAGTACCATAAACAAACACACTAAAATTGTCTAACCCTCTTAGGACCAAATGTGTGTGCAGTGAATTCATTTACCAGATCAAGAGCTCGGTTATGAACCGCTACAATCCAGAACTAGTGTGTGCAAGTGGAATCAGAGCTTTGGGGAATTAGATTCTCAACCTAAGTATGATGAGAATTTGACCCTATCCTTACTACTTTGATTGAGTTTATTACCTCATTTTGACCAAAATGGTTAAACCTGTTATGGATGAAACCACAAGGCTAGCCTGTCCGTTTGAGCGATCAGAGGTCTCACTTTTAAATGAGACATGTCACCACGCATGAGCATACTCCACTGCTAGTCAAGCGTCTATAGCCTCGATGGAGGTTAGCCCCATAGTCCATGATTTTGCTTTTGATTTCTTGAATCTTAGGGATGACTACCCATCCTTCTGAGGGGACATGTAGTACGATCCTTACAACCCAATAGTTAGTGGTGTGTGATGGAAGCAGACTCAGAGCTTTGGGGAATCAGATTCTCAACCTAAGTATGATGAGAATTTGACCCTATCCTTACTACTCTGACTTTGAGTTTCAAGTATTGTGGTAGTGGTGAAAACCACTATTTTATGGACTATGTTGCATGATAGGACCAAAAAGAATGACTCTTTTCACCTCACATTTTCTCCCAAGGATGGTTTTGACCATTTTACCCAAGATATTTTTAATATGTGCAAATTGTGTTTGGTTCAAGACAGTTTCGACATCAGTTCCCAATCTCAAGATCTTCTTAGTGTATATTGTGCAATGATCCTAAGAGAATTTGACATGTTTTTTGGTGATTGTCTTTGAAATGTAGATGCAAGTGAGATGCAATGTTTATGCAATGTGAAATGTACCATGAAATACGAATGAATGCGATGGAGTATACAAAATATTTCACCCTCATTTGCAAAACTGACAACTTCACGCATCCCAAGTTTCAAACGATATTCTTTAATGTGTTTGTGGTACTCGTGGAGCCTTCTGCAATACAATTTTGATGCTTCATATTCTCCTTATCTTAGTTAACATTCATGAGGACATGAGCTGACATCTCACTCTAAAATACTAGAAAACAACCAAAACTTGGAAGCGAATGAATACAAAACACACAAATCAAACTTGCAAACATCAAAACAAAATCCAAACCCAAAATCGAACACGAAAACCAAAATCTATATACAAATGTACAATATGGTACAAAATGGTGCAAAGTTTGACCTATCACTTCCCTGGATCCCAAACATGATTAGAACATTTCAAAAGACAAATAACATGATACACATGCCAATTTTGTAGGAATCCAACAAAAACAATATTAGACCAAACAATGCAACAAACTTCAACTTGCCTCTCTCACCACACCAATTTGATTTAGTTCCATTAATAATCCTATGGTGGAGTTTCAAATTATCAAATTGATTAGACAATAATTGATCTTCAATTCTTTCATGTCTATTCTTTATTATGTCCATTTCACACTTCGATTCATGGTGTAGAAATAAGCTTTCATTTTTAGATATGAGATCTTGCAAATAGGAACCTATTTCTACAAATTTTAAAGCCAAATCATTTTTCAAATCTGTAGGCCAATCAAATTCATGTAACTATTTGCAAGCACCTAGGATATTTATTAAATGAGCATCATCATAAGTTTTTATCCTAGATTCTATTACTAATTGATTATGAACTTGATTTAACATTTCAAGCATACCAACTTCATTTTCATTCAATAAAGCAATATCATTAGTGGTGTGAGGAGTAATTAAGTCAAATTCTTTATCAACCACAAATGGTATTTCATCATTGATAGTATTTGAATCCAACAATCCATTAGACAAACCTTTGTGAGCATTTGTAATATTTACCTTTTCTCCATGACTTTCATCATCATCGAACACTTGTTTCTCAAAGACACCAAAATTAGGCACCCAATTAAAAACACATCCATCCTTTTCAAACCATAGGTCTTTTCTATCTAGGGATGGGTCAACTAACACATCTCCATGATCGATCACTTGGGTTGTTTTAGATAACGTGAAATTTTCAATTGGATCATCAGTGATATCAAACCCAAACCATTCAGGTTCTAAAACTTTCTCACTTTGAGATGGCATAGACATTGTAGAACCATTTAGTGGATCAAGATTTTCAATTTCTTTTCCCTCAAAGGAATCCAAAGCAAATGGTTCTCCCACTTCATCCATGGTATTATCATTTTCCAAAACTTGATTAGATTCCGATTCTTCTTCCAAAACTTCTCACAAAATATTCAAGAAATTCTTCTTCACATTTTCCTTGGTCATCATCTCTAGCATGTTGAAGGCTTTGATCATCAAATTTAATTATCTCATCCAAATTTATGGAAGATCCTGATTCATCACAAGTTCCAAAACCAGTCCACTCTGGAATCACTTCATTGTCCAAAATAATGTCACCTTTAGTATCTTCAACCTTTGTCTCACAAGGATGATTTGGAGTATCATCTAGATATGCATCTTGAGGCTTTTGTTCTTGTAGTTGAGAGATGTTTTCTTTGAGTTGTAAAACTAGCCTTTGCAACTTGTCCTGCATATCAAGTGAAGTGAGTGCTTCATTAGAAAGAGTGGTAAAATTCTCCCATTTATTCCACCAACAATGATCATCTTCCAAAATTGGGGTGTGATGTTCAACTATACCTTCACATTATTTAAATGCATCAATGGGTTGATCCTCAAACTCACCTTCACCTTCCTTAGATGGTTCAATCATTTCCAAAAGCGGGTTACTCTTTGTATTCAAATTTGCAAGATCACAATTCACATTTGTAACCCAAAATTCTATTTTATCACAATTTGGAAGGTGTGGGTTTTCTTGATTATTAGTATCAACAATATCATCCAACGTATCTTCCAAAAATAAGTGATGAGATTCTATTGGATCTTCAATTCATCTATTGATTTCTCAAATTCAGTCTCAACCACCTTTGTTGAATCAAGGGTTTGTTCAATAGGATCAACTCTTGTATCTTTCTCCCAATAGTCATCCAAATCCTTTGTGCGTAAACATGACCAAATCATATCTTGATGGGTTTGTTCATCCCAATCCTCATTAATGGACCTTGGCTTTGAGACTTGCACATCCTCTTGGATGGAATCTAGGGTGGTTGTTGTATTTGGACATTCAACTTCATCCCATTGATTGTTCACCCTAGGGTTAGGCAATGATGGTTGATTCACCTTTTCTCTTATCGAAATGGCCCGTTGTTCTAATTCTCTCATGGCCTCATAGACTCTATGCAAATATGGGTCATCAAGACTTTCCCTTAACAATGTAGCCAATTTGGGTGGTATAGCTCCCATGTATATTTCAATAGCTCTCTCTTCTAAAATGAAGAAATGGGACACCACTTCGGTATACAACTTATGAAACCTATCATTGAATTCACTCATGGACTCATTAGGTTCGCTAGAGATAGAGACAAATTGATTTAACATCCAAACAGGGTCAACTTGTCTTTGAAAATGGCTAGTAAATGATGCTTCTAGTTGAGCCCAAGAAGTAATGGAATCTATAGGTAGGTGTATGTACCACTCATATGCAACTTCATCCAAAGTGTATGAAAATAGTCTACAAGGAACATCTCCTTTCCATATTTGCAATTACCTTAAGGTATCCTTGTATCTTTGAATATGTTCCTTAGCCGAGGTCACATCATGCTTAAACATAGGTAAATGATTTTCTACCCCTTGAGGAATTTGATGAGTAGGCCTATCCAATTGACGATAATAGCCCTCTATCCACAATGAAATTTGTGCCCTAGTTAGAACAACCGATGCCATTAGTGAAACTCAAAGGATAACTTCAAAACCAATTTGTTAGTCAAATAAAGATATCTTACAAAGAAGCATGAAATGACTAACCAATCTCAAATATGTAACATATGAATCATCATGTTAGCATCAACCAAGAGATATGTATCCATTAAATCATGAAATTGAAGAACATTCTCAAATTTGCAACATGTTAGCATTAATGCATCATAAAAAATAGAGAATGTTAGAATCAATGAAAGTAATCATATGGAAACAAAACCTCGTTAGTCAAGACCAATGTTTTATAAATAAATATTTCAAGTAACATGAACAATTTAGCATCTAAATGGCAATAAAATAAATCAATTCAAATCCTCCTAGCTCCCAAAGTGTGAGTGTTAGAGGAAACCAAAGATGCTAATAAAATGAACTTGAAATATTTAGCAATTCAAAACATTCAACATCACATTATTCCTGTATGAACAATCTAAAAGTGTTAGATCAATGAATACCAATTCATGAATTGCTTAGCATAAATAAAATAAAGTAAACCAATTCATGCCCTCCTTCTAGCGCCAAAATGTTGAGTGTTAATTTCACCCAATTGTGAAATTACACTCTCCCTTAGGATTTGTATTCCAAATCCCCTCTTGCAAAGAAGTTAAACAAACAACTTCTCCAAGGTCTCCGCTATATTAGCATTTGCATATGTGTATTAGTAATCTCAAATAAAGATGTATCAATTTAATGCTTGGAACACCTTAGTGATTGCAAGTAACTGTAAACAAGGGGCACGTGTTGGTTTATTTTACCATGCTACTTTAATGATTGTTCATGAAACCAAAAAAAAAGTAAATGTGAGTTGGCCCTCATATGACCACGATGTAGTGCCTTAATTCCTTTTATCTTGAGGATTTTAAGGTAGATTTTATCTTCCCTTATTAAGTGGATTTTAATCAAGTTTTATCTTGCATTAAATCCTACTTTAAATGTGAAAGTAAATATCAAATCTATCTATGAATGTGAATCCGAAATGATGAATAGGCTCCTTAAATATAGCTTCTTATCATGAAGATTAAGATAGCCTTTAATGTGATTAATAAATTATCCCTCTTTGGTGAAATTAATTTTCACAAAGAGATAATAATTTATTGCCTTAAAATAAGGGCTTTAAAATGTCACTTCAATTATCCCTCTTAAATGAAATCAAATTTTCATAAAGATGAATAATTTAGTGCTTTGAATATAGCCTTTTAGTATAACATATAAAATTACCTCCCTTCCCTTCAATGAAATCAGAATTTTCATGAAGAAAAGGTGCATTTATGCTCCAAAATGGTAATTTGTGAAATGCCATAAAACATAACCCCTTCAATGAAATTGAAATTTTCATGAAGGAAATGTCATCATAGGCTCATGAATGAAATATAAAACTGAAAAAATGAAATTTGGCCCAAAAATGAAAATTTTGAAATTTTGAATTTTTAAAATCTGCATTAAAACAACAACTTTGACGAATTTTTAAAAATACGAAATGACTCCAAAGCAAAAATGTCTAAGTGCATAATGGAAGTATGAATAACATTCTACGCAGCCATGCAATTATTTTTGGATTTTGAATTTATTTTTACTTTTTATTTTAATGCTTGAAAATTAAAAAAAATATAAAATGCAGGGTTGAAAAACAGAAAATAAAATCCGAAATCAAATTGAATACTGAACAAAAATCATGCAAAGCATTATCAGTTTGATGGCATCCCGTCCTGCAAAACCAAAGCTATGAGAAACTCTTACATGCAACACATTATATTCCAACATGCATTCACACAATCGAAATAAAACAAGTGCTAGCTCCTAAGGTTAAACAATAAATTTCAGATTCCAAATATTCACCTAATGTAACCCAAAAACAATAGCATTAACATTATCTATAAATTCAAAATTTGAAAACTGAAAAATAAGACATGAAAATCCAGCATGCAAAAAAAATTCTCCTCCTATCTTGACAAACGAAATCCAAATTTTTGAAAAAGGGTTTTGCATTAAAACAAATATTCTCTATTACATTCAAGCAGCATATGGCCTTCAAAAAGTCCAGCCCCCCGTCTTTCTTCGCAAGAGGTATTTAAAATTTTGAAAAAAGTCTTTCCATTTCCGATTTCATGAAACTATTCATTTCCATTTCAACTTTTGGTTTTCCATATCTCTGTCCCCATGCATCCTTCATTTTCGTTCTTCTATTTTTTTCTTGGTGGCTTTACTTGGCCTCATAATTACCTTCGTAATTTTTTCCTACCGTTACTTTTGTTAGGGAAGTCCATCGTCATTTAATTCCTTCGAACATTACTATTTTGGCCGCTTGTTTAGAAGATGTACAATTGCCTTTTTATTATACATACATCCTTTTGTTTATAAAATCCCAAACTTGGATTTTATTTTATCCTAAATGATTTAATATGCATCTTCATTGTTAATGGTCTAGCCATTATTCATTTTTATGACAATGTCTTACCCAATATGCAGTAATTTCCTTGGCCAAACACTCAACGAATGGTGGGATACCATTTACTTTGGATCTACCCTTGCAGCTATGGAAGATATTTTGTTATGCATGGTCCTATTCCTTTAGACCTTCTCTATATTTTTGTTAGCATGTTCACGTGTATAATCCCCATCTGGCAATCCACCGTAGGTAACTCCTGGTTGTCATGTCCATGAAGCCACCGTCCGGTATCCACGTTCATGCATAATGTATCATCGTCGAGCTCAATTCAATCGGTTACACACCGTGGCATATCTGTTGGTGAACTATCATGATATTTTTTGGCATTTATTTGGGCATGTCTATGTTGCTACCACTCACTAATGCAGTCATCGCATCGCCTTAGTTTTCCTCTTAGAAAACACCCGTTTGAACCTCCCAGTGATCATCTTTATTGGATCTTCTACCATGGTGTCCATTCTTATAGGTCTATCATCGTCTATGTTGGCAGTGTTATGTTTTGATAATAAAATAAAAATCTCTCACCTACCTTGCTGACGACGCCACCAATGAGACCTTATGTCTACCACGTCTCCACAGTGGAGCTAACACTCGATGGTTCTGGGCCAGGTTGTATTGAACATGTTGCACCTACCCAACAATAAATTGGCTCCATTTGCTATCATGTGTGTTGACAGGTCCATGAAATCTTCCCATCATCAAATGTCATGTCAGTCCACAATCATTGCATTCGACTAAATGACGAACACATGCTGCCAATTATTAATTAAGATTGAATTTTATCTGCATTCATTTAATGATGCCTTTCACCGATTGTTACACATAATTGCCATACAATCTACATTAAATCTCATTCGTAGGTATGTTGCCAAGCTATCTCGCTGTGCACTGTCACTCTATGATGTCGCTGCATCTTTCACTGCCTAGGACTTCATTATGGGATTCGACGTCCCAATGAGCAACTGTCCATGTGAATGTCGTTAACATTTTCTCTGCTATTTACGTGAATGATCATTGCTATGTAGATGTCGCTCTGTTTGAAGCCACAATTTTCTTGTGCATGCCAATAAAAACAAAAGGTTTTTTTTATTAATATGTGCATTCACTCAATTTTTTATTACATATATAAAATGGAATTTTGTATATATGTAGAATTCTTATTTATTTATTTTATTTTTATTTTTTCTTTTTATATGCTATTTAAAACAAACAACAATGAAAAACACAACATTTAACGATGAAACTGCAAACAACAAAAATGACGATAAATATCGTCAACAAAAATTTGACGATAAAAAGTCATCAACAAGACATTGACGACAAAAAGTTGTCGACAACAAAATGACGATAAAAAGTCATCAACAAAAAAAATGGTGACAAAAGGCATCGACAAGAAAAAGTCATCGACAATAAAATATCATCGACAAGAAAATACCGTCGACAAGAAAAAATCGTCGACAATAAAATATCGTAATCGACAATAAAATATCATTGACAACAATTTGATGACAAAAAGTTATCAATAACAACATAGTGAAAACTGCAAAAGCAAAACTAAGCAAAACATTCAACTCTCATGACAAACCAAAAGCACCCAACCACAACAAGTAACATTGGAATTAAATTTCGACTATCGAGGATGGGATATATCAAATAATATCGCTCCAAGGAAATTAAGAATCCAAAAACCAAAAATTAAAAATGGGTCCCTAAGTTTTGGGGCTAGTTATGGAGCAACCACAACAATACCTTATACAATATAATAAAATATTGCCATATACCTATTCCTAGCAATAATTTTGGCAAAATAGGAATTGTTTGTGGATTACACAATTTTGGTAAAAAAATTTAGAAGACATCACACTTTTGGGGAGCCATATATTTGTGTAAAGTTATCCAATTCAAACAATTCTTGTGCCATTTTATTTAAAATTTGAAGATATTTAAAATGTGTAATTACATGAATTAATTTGAGTAGTATTGAGGGAGATACAACCCTATGAAGTTAGCCATATGGAACAAGGGTAGTGATGATTTTTTAAATCATGTTTTTAAAAAAAAAAAAAATTTGAGATATTTATCAATTGGGGTAAGCAAATCATTTGTTTTTTGGGTCTAATTATTTATATGGAATTTTAGCTTCAAAATATATGGGAAGATATATATTTTTGTAAAACCCTAGTTTGCATTATCATTTTTGTGGAAGTGATCTCATGGCACTTTAAAAGTTTTTTGGAGTAGATGATATTGATGCTAGAAAATGGTGGACATATTTTAAGTCTTTATATTTTGTTGATCCTTATTGGAAATTGACCTATCCAAAAAGTGTACACCTATCTAATGCATCAATCGAAATCAACATGAAAGCATAAAATGACAAACAATATTGCATATGACGATAAAATGAATGCTTCTTTTATTAATATTGAAAATAATCTTGGTTACAATCATGCCCCTCTTAGGGTCACCCAAATGTTGATACAATTGATACAATTCTCAAGCCTCCAACATGGTAGGCACAATACTAATGCTCTTTAAATAGTCACAAACTGCTCTAGGGTGGAGTTGACCCTTTTCTTCATGTTGAGGAAGGAATTGAATGATTGAATCTCCTTTGAACCTGTTCCTTGTGATCAAGAAACAACATAAAAGTATTAAACGAATATGTAGCCTCTCATGATGAGGCCCTTTGAGGAAGATACACATAAATATGCCATAACAAATATAAAATCAAGAAGATGGATAAAACATACTAAACTTGTGAAATATTTATAAATATTGTTAGAAACATGAAATTAGGAAGTGCAGTTATCTATCTATCTGATCAATTGCATGAAATCAAGCAAGTTAACATGAAAAGAAGCCATTAATGTCCTAATTACTATAATGAAAACAATATTGATTAAACCCTAAACATACCGGTCATACTATCTCTAAAAATATTAACCCACTAAAATAACTAATCTAACCTAATTAAGCATATTGAAATAGAAACAGTAAGGAGATCTGTCACCTGTTGCAATAGCTCTGATGAGTGGTTTGCACTATACATCATGGTTGTCAATCATGGCTAGCAATCAAGTAAGTTTACCCTCCAAATCTAGGGTTGTGGGCTTGATCTTCCTTGTCCAATTGATGGTCAAGGTTCACATTGGTGTCCTCTAACTAGATTGGCAGTTGAATTCCACAATTGGGCCTCCGTTTGTCCGAATTAGCATTTCTTGGCGTTCTAGCTCCTTATGGCATCCATGGCATGAATTTTCATGATGCTTGACTAGTTGGAAATTGAATAACAACACTCCCTCTCAATGCACTCAAGTGAGTCCACAATTCGACAGGGCTTCGTTGCTTCAATCTCCAATGCTTGCTCTCTCTTTTGCCCTAATTCAAAGGGGTATTTATAGGATTACCCAAGGGCTAGAGGTGGCTTCATGGAGAAGCCAAGATCAAGAAGAGGTGGTTAGGACAATTGGATTAAAAGCCTCTAGAATATTTTGTCCTTTAACCACCTTCTTTTAGAACAAATGGTCATTCAAACTGATTTGGCTTGTATGAATGCCAATTGAACTTCAATTTAGACCGTAGGTGACAACTACGACCTAGACTGTAGACCGTAGGTCTTAGCTACGGTTAAGAATGATTAGGCCAAGAAGCCTAAATTGAGTGTCTCTATCTTGGATTATGTCCAACATCTTCCATATGGTCTTGTAACATGTCCCATATGAGTAGTTGCCCTTGACATGATGTGTTTTAGGTGTCTATAGATACCCCTTTTGAGATGCATTGTGAGATAAAACAATGCATGAGAAAAAATACACCCCCTAAAATGATACCAAAATTTATATGATGATCATTAGTCGGATCAACATTAGATACCCCAGGTACTACAAAAAGGATGTGCATCTTGAAATCATTGCTTCCAACTCTTTGGAGGCTTAATTTTGAAAGGGTTTGCACTTATCATCAGGCATTCAGGTAGCTTTGGTGATACAATAGGAGTTAGGCCTATATAATTGAAATAAGGAGAGCTACAAACTATCATATATGTTATTTACCCCAAGCAAAGGAGTAAGCTTTTGATAGCTATCAATAATGATTTGCAAGGATGAACACAATTTTGACAAGATCAAGGGATCTACGATTTTAGGGATATTCTATTGACTTTGATTATGATTTGATATTATGACTACCCCCTCAAGAAATGAGTCAATGAGGTTAATGGCAATGAATGAAGAAACGATGTCGCTTGACCATTATGAATGATCTGAACAAACTTAGAATTTTAGCATTTGATTACTTGGCTAAGCCTAGTTTAGCTTATGATTACAACTATTAATAGTAATTGCACATTCCTATCCCATGGAGCGATCGGGATGCAATAGCCTTCTTAAGGAATCAAAATGATACAATGCCAATTAGATGTATGTTGAATCAATTTATCGATGATTTCATGAAAATATGTCATAGAGGAAATGACATGAAACACTTCATTCCCATGGAGAGGTCCAGCCTTGAAGGCCTTCTTTAGGATTGAAAAGAAACATATCAAATCAATGATGATAATTTTACCCCAAATGTCCTTATGGTTATTTACTCATCTCATCGGATTTCATGGAGCATCAACCACTGCAACCACCAAGTGTATAGGGTAAATGACTAAATACGAGGTGTATTTGGATTTTGATTATTTGATTTTTTTTTTGTTTATTTGAATTTTTAATTGATCGTGGTGCTTGAGAATCACCAAATTTGTTAAATGGGTTGCTCTTATTGAGATTCTGATGCATTAGGAATCATTAATTTACCATTTAAGACCTTCCTATGATGGTATTTTAGTGCATTTATTGCCAGTTACAAACAACATGCATGGATTGCGGTTGGTATTTCCAGTTTTGGGAACCATGGCCTAGGATCGCAGTCACAAAATCCTAATTCTAGGACCATGTTTGTTAGTTGTAGTTCATTGAAATTAGAAAAGGGTATATAAATTTTCCCATTTTGAAATTTTTTCATTATCACTCCTGCAAGAAACTGACTGAGAGAGCTTTGAGAGGTTATGAAGTAAATTTGACGCGAAGCACTGTCGAAACCACTACCTGACACCTCCACACATCCCGATGGTAGATCCTGGGTAAGCTTCTATTAGCAGAGGCCTCAGAGTGGGTAAGGTAACTCAAAATCAAGACCTCGCACTCTTTACCAACTTAAAATGAACCACATTAATTAATGGGTTAAATCAATCTCACTAAATTGTTGGTAATGAACCTCACCTTAGACTAGGCTAGATTTAGGTTTTAATTTTTTTGGTCTTCTCGGCTAGGAAGTGACCCAAAAAAGGTCATTTTCCTAGACCGCAGTTGGCAGATGCGGTTCCCAATTGATATATTATGGACCGTAGTTGTCATCCATGGTGGGATTCAAATCCCAATGGTCAACATTTTTACCATTATGTGGACCGTAGCTTTGACCTGTGGTTCCCAATTTTTGAAAAAAAAATCAATTTTTTTTATTTTTTCTAAGGTTTTCTGGCAGTTAATGCCATTTATTGCACTTTTGAAGTACATGTTTGTTTTTTTGTGAAATTATTTGCATGTTTTTGTCTTTTTAATATTTTTTAAATTTGTTTGACATTTTGTTTAGGTCATTTTTAGTTTTTTTTTGTTTTTTTTAATCATATTTTCCCTTATACACTATTTCTTTTTAGAAATTGACTTCTAGATCTAGAGATTCGGATCTCCTGTGCACCCTTCACAAGTAGATGACTGGCCTAGAGTGGTAGTGTTTTAGTGTCATTGGCTTTGGCTATATTTTGGATCTACCTACTATCAGGGTAGATCAAGCCTACATGACTGTGTTGACCTGACACTAGGATGTGCGGACCAACACCTTTCACCTATCGACAGGTGAAATTACTATTACTTTGGAGGACATCTACTGGATTTTTAGGATCCTTATTAATGGCAAGCCCATCCCCTCCACTCCATTTACTAGTAGAGGAGCTATTTTTTATGCTATCTTCAATGATCATAGCGAGGATGCGTAGGGCAATATTTATCACGAAGGTGTCCACATCGAGTACTAGTAGAGGAAGGGCATATTCTATGTGAAAGAGGTAGTATTCATGCACTTGGTCATGCAGATTGTTCTTCCAGACTCCTCAGGCATGAGGATCCCCTGGAACCTTTTTGCCAGCATCATGAGGGTTACACATAGCTCTACCGATCATCCAATCCTCCTAGCCTGGAGGAGCACTCTACTGTTCTATTTGTACTGGGATCTCTACCAGATTACTAGTAGGATCTCGGTAGGGATTAGTTGTAGTCTGCTTATCTAGATTTGGGGCTGGCAACATATCAGGATTGAGTGTCCTACGGAGTTACCCCTTGCTATTACTTCTATTTATGATGCTCATTAGTGCTACATTGCATGCTTTCCCCATAAGGAGGAGGGGTTTTGGATTAGGTCCCATGTTGGGGATGTAGAGCACTATATTGGTAGGTTTGTAGTGCTTCAACTATATGACATTGAGTGGTGACATTATATGGATTGCCCTACATGGGAGGAGGATGGCAAGTGGTTGCACCAGGCTCGATGAGATAGGTGTCTACTTGGCCGCAAGGATGAGATCCGTGAGTATCAGTACTACTCTCGTTTCTTACGGTAGTTTGGGATAGTTCAAGATATACCAGAGCTGCCCATCATCTACAGGTAGTTGGTGCTGGAGAGTCATTTACCATGGATTCAATCGACACCATTGGGATACATGGCTGATGACTTCTAGGAGTCAGGGGTTGCTAGGGATAGGACCACCCTAGCATATGATACTTGGTGTTCCCTACACAGTGGTTGGGATCAAGACCCCTCAGTTGGACATATGATGAGGTAGAGGCTAATCCAGAGGGGTGCAATGTGCACCAGTGGACTGATGGTGGATGGGGCACCAAGGCCACTGTAGGGGAGGCTCCATAGGTCAATGTTGAGTATGATACAACCAAGGAGGGTGAGGCACCTCCTAACAGTGAGGTAGGACAACTACTAGCTCAGGTTGTAGATTTGTAGAGTTAGGTGGATAGGCTTCAGATCCAGCTACTACAGAGGGATACTAGTCTCACCATAGTAGAGGTGAAGCTTAGACATGGTCAGAGCTAATGTAGGAGCTATGAGGAGGAAAGGCCTCTTCTCAAGGTACAGTTGACTACAGCTGATATAGAGATCTGGAGGCTCACTACTAAGCATGATCTTGCATGGACATAGCTGGATCTATTAAGGGCATCAAGGGGAGATCCATCTACATAGGTTGTCATGGTGTCTGTCATAGCACCATCATCTATACTACTAGGAGATCGTGACCCCATGTCCGAGATCATGTGGCTCACTTCCCTTGTTGAGGAGGGCAATAGTATTCAGAATGCGAGGGCATCTCACATATATCAGCTAGAGGGCCTGTTGTGGCTGATCCACAACGTACCCCAAAATTGGGGACCCACCTTTTTTGCATGTGTTCCAAGAAGACCGAAGTGGCCCATAGGCTAAAGTTCAAAGAAAAAAGCAAAACACCACAAGGAGAAAAAGTGTCGCGATATCGCGACATGTTGCACTATCGCGGCCAAAAAAGAAAAAGTGTCGCGATATCGCGACATGTTGCACCATCGCGGCAAAAAGAAAAAGTGTCGCGATATCGCGACATGTTGCACCATCACGGCCAAAAAAGAAAAAGTGTCGCGATATCGCGACATGTTGCACCATCACGGCCAAAAAGAAAAAGTGTCGCGATATCGCGACATGTTGCACCATCGCGGCCAAAAAGAAAAAGTGTCGCGATATCGCGACATGTTGCACCATCGCGGCCAAAAGAGAAAAAGTGTCGCGATATCGCGACATGTTGCACCATCGCGGCCAAAAGAGAAAAAGTGTCGCGATATCGCGACATGTTGCACCATCACGGCAAAAAGAAAAAGTGTCGCGATATCGCGACATGTTGCTAAGAAAAAGTGTCGCGATATCGCGACATGTTGCATCCATCGGCCAAAAAGAAAAAGTGTCGCGATATCGTGACATGTTGCATTTCATAGCCAAAAGAAAAGGTGTCACGATATCACAACAAAAAAAAGTGTCGCGATATCGCGACATGTTGCTTTTCGACAGGAAAAAAAAGATACACAGAAAAAAAGGAACCAAAAAAAAAGTGTCGCGATATCGCGACATGTTGCATTTTCTGCGAAAAAGGAAAAGTGTCGCGATATCGCGACATGTTACATTTTCATGCTAAAAGCAACAAAAAGAAAAAAGTGTCGATATCGACAGAAAGAAAGTGTCGCGATATCGCGACATGTTCCATTTTGCCAAGGTAACGGACCCACATAGTGACGTGGACATAAGGACAAAATCCAATGAAGAAGACACAAGTGTTACATAAGGAATATTTAATGATTTGAAATCATTTAAGATGGTCGTTACACACGGAGGGAAACGGACGCAAGCCCATGTGGAGAAAACATAGAGAAGGGCCACAAAATGGAAACCAAAGCACACGCATACAAGGGAAGGTGAAATGAACAGTCAGGGAAGGTGAAACGAACAACCATCGAAAAATGAAACGAACCATCATGGAAGGAGAAACAATGTTTTCACAAGTTTAAATATGCCATTCAAAGAGGCCAGAAAGGGTGGAAAAGCTGCAAGTAGCGTTGCAGGTTTGAAGGCAAGATAAGGCCATTTTGGACCTAGTTGGGCTGTTTTTCTTTCATAGACTGGTTTTTCTTCTTCATGGACATGGGTTGGAAATTGCTACGAGCAGAGTTGCAGACTTGAAGGTGATGAGGCCATTCTGGACCTGTTTGAGTCGTTTTTCTTCCATGGACTGGTTTGGGAAAACCAAAAATTTTGCTATTGTAAAATGACATATTTTTAATGCAGAAGTTTTCAAAAATTTGCATCTTGTGGGCAAGAAAGAAGGAGATTTTCTTTGCATGCTATGGATTTAATGTTTATTCTTTCATTTTTTCAGATTTTGAATTTATAGATAATGTTAATGCCATTTTTTTGGGTTACATTAGGCGAATATTTGAAATCTGAATTTTATTTCGTACCCTAGGAACCAACACTTAGTCTATGGGGATTGTGCTTGTTTTGCAAGTCCAATAGGTTAGGTTGCATGCACGGAGACCTCACATCTTCGGTTTTGTCGAAATAGGATAGCATCATACTGAATGCATTTTATTTTCAGTTTTCTGCATTTCATTTTCATTTTTCTGCATTTTATTTTTTTTTCCAAAAATTTTAACTTATTTTAAGGCATTAAAATAAACATTTTAAAAAATTCAAAATCCAAAAAAACAATGAACAATCACTAAAGTTTCATGATGAAATAAACCAACATTGCCCCTTGTTTACAGTTACTTGCAATCACTAAGGTGTTCCAAGCATTTAAATTGAATATCTTTATTTGAGATTACTAATACACATATGCAAATGCTAATACAACGGAGACCTTGGAGAAGTTGTTTGTTTAACTTCTTTGCAAGAGGGGATTTGGAACCCAAATCCTAAAGGAGAGTGTACTTTCACAATTGGGTGAAAATACCACTCAACAGATTGGCGCTAGAAGGAGGGCCTGAATTGTTTTATTTCAGAGTGATTTAAATGCTATAGGGATTTAAATTTTGAATATTTCATGCCCTATTGATTATTATCTTTAGCCCTCTTTTAACAATACAACCTTGTAGTGTTAAAAGGAGGACATGAATTGCTATGCATTGTTCTAACGCTTTTTGATTGTTCATACGGGAATAATGTGTCTTGATTTGATTTAAAAAAAAAATTCTTGACTAACGAGGTTGTCTCCATGCAATTACTTTCATTCGATTTTAATGGATACACCTCTTGGTTGATGCTAACATGATTATTCATACGTTACATGTTTGATATTTGCTAGTCATTTCATGCTTATTTGTAAGGAATTATTTTGTCTAAAAATGTATTTGTTGTCGGTATTATGCTCTTCACCTGCGCGTAATGCGATCTTGTGAATCAGAAAGCCTACAACACTAGGAGTATGCTCTTCACTTGCGCATATGCGATCTGGTGAATCAGAAACTAATTTACATTTTTAGAATACTGCTTTGTCAAGGTTCCTTCTTTCATGACTAACAAATTGATTTTGAGGTTATTCTTTGAATTTCATTAATTGCAAGATTTTCTGTGTGTCGCAGGTTTTCTTTGAGGTACTGAGAGTTTTGTCAGGTTCTTGTAGGGTTATCATCATCGATTTTGAATCAAATGGCCCAACCTCCACCACCTCCTTGGTACGGAGCCAATAACATTCCTTTGAATATTGCAGGGGATATTCATGAGATCCCTAAGAATATAGAGAGATTTTTGCCCAAATACAAATCGGATGGCCCAAGGACCGTAGAAGAACATATTCAGGCCTATAGGGATGTTTTGATAAGATTGCAAGTTCAACATGAAGATGTGGCTTGTAGACTCTTCCCCATGAGCCTAGACCAAGTGGCCTACGAATGGTATATTTGCTTACCTATTTGGTTCCATTACGTCATGGACGCAAATGGAGAATGCTTTTGTCAACCAATTCAGGTCACCATTAGATCCCACAATCATCTATAATCAGTTCATTACATGCAAAAGAGGCCAGGGTGAGCCAATCCAAACTTTTAATCAGAGATTTTAGAAGTGCTATAATAGAGCAATTCGGCATTTTGCCATTGATCCCGTAGTAGCTTTGCAAATATATTTTGGGGCATTGGATCCTATGATGGCAATGTTTGCAAGGCGAAATCCTCAAGTTACCACGCTTGCTCTAGCCTACAATGAAGCTATGACCATTGAACAACAAATGACACCACGGGGTTATGGGTTTTCCTAGATGCCTATGGTAGGACAATATGGTCCATATGGTCAAGCTCCTATGATGAATCAGATCATGGCACCGCAAATATCAGGCATAAATGCTTTGCCTTATCAACAACCATATTCATCAACACCCGCTTACGCACCCAATCCAATTCCGATTCAAAGTGTGAATCCCTACGCAAATCAAGTGGCTCAAAATCCAACTCAAATGTTAAGTCAAGATCTCACCAATTACGCAAATCCTATTGGAACTAGCAATAACATAGCTCAACCAAAAGAGATTTATTCAGAGGTTGAAGAACTCAAAAATATGGTTCACAAATTGAGTAATGATTTGGTTCAAAAATAGAAGTATGAATCCCATGCCCCTCACCCAAATCAAAATTTCAACGATAGAGGGAGACAGTGGAATACGAAGCCAAACAATGGGGGTGTGCCTTCCCCTATTGCTAATCAAGATAGATACTTCTACAGGACCAAGTCACTCTAGTTCCATTCTTAATATTTCTGATTTTGCATGGGAAAAGGGGTGTAGATTGCATAATACAAAGGAGCATAATGAAAGGAATTGTCCCGAAATTGCTATGTATACCCATTGTCTCCAAGCTCAAGTGGATGATTTGGAACTTGTGCCAAATAAGGGTCCACCCCAACATCAACAAGGGGAGGACAACATTTTGGTGGTGGAAACTCTATATCGTCAAGAGAGTGATGACCAAGAGGATCCACACCTTCCAAATTGTGATAAAATTGAATCATGGGTTACAAATTTGGATTATGATAGCTTTACCAATTTGAATTCAAGAAATAACCCACTTTTGGAAATAACTGGACCATCTATGGAAGGTGAAGATGAATTGGATGAGAAACATGTTGATGAATCAGAAGATGAAGAAGAAGTGCTTGAGCGTCACGACTTGAACTTGGAAGATGATTACTATGATTCATGGAAGAAATGGGAAGAATATTATCAATCTGAATCTTCTAACAAACTTGTTGCGTCAAATAATATGCAGGATAACTCAATTGCTTCCTCGCATGAGGATACTATAAATCCTGTACAATTTGAGAAAGTTTTGGAAGAGGAATTTGAATCTCATCAAATTTTGGAACATGATAAGGATTCTACAACCATGAACCAAGAAAGAGAGTCACTTGCTTTAGATCCCTTTGAAGGAAAAGAAATTGAAAATCTTGATCCACGTACTTGTGCTACAATGATTATGCCATCTCAAAATGAGAAAATTACAAAACCTGAATCATTTGGGTTTGATATCATTGATGATCCAATTGAAAATCTCACGTTACCCGAAACAACCCAAGTGATTGATCACGGAAATGTGTTAGTCAACCCGCCCCTAGATAGACAAGACTTATGGTTTGAAAGGGATGGGCATATTTTCAATTGGGTACCTAAGTTTGGTGCCTTTGATAAACGAGTCATGGAGAAAGAACAAGTGCTACATGATGATGAATGTCATGAGAGAAAAGAGGAATTTTCAAATCCTCTTCAAGTAAGGTCAAATGAAAACATGCCAAAGGTAAAATCTCATCTTTTTGGTTTCACCATGCAAAATTCGAATGAAGATTTGCCTAATGAATGGTTTGATTCAAATATTATTAATGTTATGGCTTTATTGAATGAAAATGAAAGCTTATTTCTACACCATGAATCAAAGTGCGGAATGAACATCTTAAAGAATAGACATAAAGGAATTGAATATCAATCATTGTCTAATCAATTTGAAAATTTGAAACTCCACCATAGGATTATTAATGAAACTAAATCAAATTGGTATGGTGAGAGGGGCAAGTGGAAGTTTGTTTCTTTGTTTGGTTTGATCTTGTTTTTGTTGGATTCCTGCAAAACTTGGTATGCGTATCACGTCATATGTCTTTTAAAGAATTCTAATCAGGTTTGGGATCCGGGAAAATGATAATCCAAATTTTTTTTGTACATTTGTATATACTTTTGGTTTTCGTGTTTTAGTTTTGGATTAGATCTCATTTTGGTTTTAAGTTTTGTGTGTTGGTCCTTTGGACACTTTTGGTTTGTTAACTTAGGTCCTTATGAATGTTGACTAAGACTAGGAGAATATGAAACATCGGAATTGTATTGCAGAAAGCTCCACGAATATCGCAAACACATTAAAGAATATCGTTTGGAACTTGTGATGCATGAAGTTGTCAGTTTTATAAATTATGGCAAAGTAGGTGGTATACTCCATCCGCATTTCAAAAGGAGCAATGCATTCATATCTCATGTTACATTCCGCATTGCATATACATTTCATCTCAGTTGCATCTTCATTTCATGTACAATCATTGAAAAGGTGTCGAATCCTCTTAGGGTTATTACATAACATATATTAAAAGGATCCTAAGGTTGGGAACTGATGCCCGAACTATCTTGAACCAAGCACGTTCTACACATATTAAAGAGGATCTTGAGCAAAATGGTCAAAACCATACTTGGAAGAAAAGGTGAGGTGAAAGGAGTATTTCGTGTCTGTCCTATTATGCAACATAATCCTTAAAACAATGGTTTTTACCACTCCCATAAGTGCTTAAAGCCTAAAATCAGAGTAGTAAGGATAGGGTTAAATCCTCATCGAACTTAGGTTGAGGATCCAACTCCCCAAAGCTCTGATTTGACCTTCATGGAGTAGTAAGGATAGGGTCTAATTCTCATCTCGCTTAGGTTGAGAATCCGATTCCCCAAAGCTTCTATTTTGCCCACTCAAGAACTTGAAATTCAAAAGAAAATATTTTTCATTTCTTTATTAATATTGGATTGGAAGGATCGTACTACATGTCCCTTGCAAGGATGGGTAGTCATCCCCAAGGTCCAAGAAATCAAAGTAGAGCCAAATCATGGATTATGGGGTTAATCTCCACCGGGGCTATAGACGCCTGCTGGCAGTGGAGTATGCTCATGCGTGGCAACATGTCTTGTCTAAAAGCAAGACCACTGACTGCTCAAACGGACAGGCTAGCCTGACAGTTTCATCCATAACAGGTTAAATCATTTTGTTCAAGATGAGGTAATGAATTCCGGATCAGAGTAGTAAGGATAGGATTAAATTCCCATCTCGCTTAGGTTGGGAATCCTATTCCCCAAAGCTCTGATTTCACTTACACCTGCACATGGGTTCAAGATGGTAGTGACACATAACCAACTTTGGGGATCTAGTAAATTAATTCAGTATACATATATTTGGTCCTAAGAGGGTTTGACAGTTTTAATATGTTTGTTCATGATACTAGAAGGTTTGAGCCTTTGCAAAGCAGGTTGTTATATCTCTAACATATTTGTCATACATCAAATCCTACACAAATCATTCATAGCCTTGCATACGAATCATAAGTGAAACTGACAATGGAAAGTTGAACGAATTTCAAATGATAGGGAATGAAGCACATTGCACACACCGAGCTGATGCTTAATAATTCTAATGTTTCATGTATTTCTCATCTAGTTTCATTCTTGGGATATTTGCTAATGCTTGTATTTGAGTCTGTGTGTTTTCAAGTTGAGTTCTCACCGAAATGCTCAGGAGCATTTCCCAGCAGAGTCGCCATTTGTTGTGGTTGATCCACAACGTACCCCAAAATTGGGGACCCACATTTTTTGCATGTGTTCCAAGAAGACCGAAGTGGCCCATAGGCTAAAGTTCAAAGAAAAAAGCAAAACACCACAAGGAGAAAAAGTGTCACGATATCGCGACATGTTGCATTATCACGGCCAAAAAGAAAAAGTGTCACGATATCGCGACATGTTGCACCATCTGGCCAAAAAGAAAAAGTGTCGCGATATCGCGACATGTTGCACCATCACGACCAAAAAGAAAAAGTGTCACGATATCGCGACATGTTGCACCATCGCGGCCAAAAGAAAAAGTGTCGCGATATCGTGACATGTTGCACCATCACGGCCAAAAAGAAAAAGTGTCACGATATCGCGACATGTTGCACCATCACGACCAAAAAAAGTGTCACGATATCGCGACATGTTGCACCATCACGGCCAAAAAGAAAAAGTGTCACGATATCGCGACATGTTGCATTCATGCCAAAGAAAAAGTGTCACGATATCGCGACATGTTGCATCATCACGGCCAAAGAGAAAAAGTGTCGCGATATCGCGACATGTTGCATTTTCATACCAAGAAAAAGTGTCGCGATATCGCGACATGTTGCATTTCCCAAAAGAAAAAGTGTCGCGATATCGCGACATGTTGCATTTTCTGACCAAAGAAAAAGTGTCGCGATATCCGACATGTTCATTTCGCCAAAGAGAAAAGTGTCGCGATATCGCGACATGTTGCATTTTCGTAGCAAAGAGAGAAAAAGTGTCGCGATATCGCGACATGTTACATTTTCAGGCTAAAAGCAACAAAAGAAGGGAAAAGTGTCACGATATCGTCGACATGTTACATTTTCTAAACGAGAGAAAGAGCATCGATATCGCGACATGTTCCATTTTGCCAAGGTACACGGACCCGATAGTGACGTGGACATAAGGACAAAATCCAATGAAGAAGCAAAGCGTTACATAAGGAATATTTAATGATTTGAAATCATTTAAGATGGTCATTACACACGGAGGGAAACGGACGCAAGCCCATGTGGAGAAAACGCAGCGAAGGGCCACAAAATGGAAACCAAAGCACACGCATCAAGGGAAGGTGAAATGAACGTCAGGAAGGTGAAACGAACAACCATCGAAAATGAAACGAACCGTCATGGAAGGAGAAACAATGTTTTCACAAGTTTAAATACGCCATTCAAAGAGGCCAGAAGGGGTGGAAAACTGCTGCAAGTAGCATTGCAGGTTTGAAGGCGAGATAGCCATTCTGGACCTAGTTGGGCTGTTTTTCTTTCGTAGACTGGTTTTTCTTCTTCATGGACATGGGTTGGAAATTGCTGCGAGCAGAGTTGCGGACTTGAAGGCGATGAGGCCATTCTGGACCTGTTTGAGTCGTTTTTCTTCCATGGACTGGTTTGGGAAAACCAAAAATTCTGCTATTGTAAAATGACATATTTTTAATGCAGAAGTTTTCAGAAATTTGCATCTTGTGGGCAAGAAAGAAGGAGATTTTCTTTGCATGCTATGGATTTAATGTTTATTCTTTCATTTTTTCAGATTTCGAATTTATAGATAATGTTAATGCCATTTTTTTGGGTTACATTAGGCGAATATTTGAAATCTGAATTTTATTTCGTACCCTAGGAACCAGCACTTAGCCTATGGGGATTGTGCTTGTTTTGCAAGTCCAATAGGTTAGGTTGCATGCACGGAGACCTCACATCTTCGGTTTTGTCGAAATAGGATAGCATCATACTGAATGCATTTTATTTTCAGTTTTCTGCATTTCATTTTCATTTTTCTGCATTTTATTATTTTTCCAGAAATTTTAACTTTTCAAGGCATTAAAATAAACATTTTAAAAAATTCAAAATCCAAAAAAACAATGAACAATCACTAAAGTTTCATGGTGAAATAAACCAACATTGCCCCTTGTTTACAGTTACTTGCAATCACTAAGGTGTTCCAAGCATTTAAATTGAATATCTTTATTTGAGATTACTAATACACATATGCAAATGCTAATACAGCGGAGACCTTGGAGAAGTTGTTTGTTTAACTTCTTTGCAAGAGGGGATTTGGAACCCAAATCCTAAAGGAGAGTGTACTTTGCAAGAGGGGATTTGGAACCCAAATCCTAATCTAGAGGGGTGCAATGTGCACCAGTGGACTGATGGTGGATGGGGCACCAAAGCCACTGTAGGGGAGGCTCCATAGGTCAATGTTGAGGATGATACAACCAAGGAGGGCGACGCACCTCCTAACAGTGAGGTAGGACAACTACTGGCTTAGGTTGTAGATTTGCAGAGTTAGGTGGATAGGCTTCAGATCTAGCTACTACAGAGGGATACTAGTCTCGCCATAGTAGAGGTGAAGCTTAGACATGGTCAGAGCTAATGTAGGAGCTATGAGGAGGAAAGGCCTCTTCTCAAGGTACATTTGACTACAATTGATATAGAGATCTAGAGGCTCACTACTAAGAATGATATTGCATGGACATAGCTGGATCTATTGAGGGCATCAAGGGGAGATCCCTCTACATAGGTTGTCATGGTGTCTCTCACAACACCATCATCTGTACTACCAGGAGGTCGCGACCCCATGTCCGAGATCATGTGGCTCACTTCCCTTGTTGAGGAGGGCAATAGTATTCAAAATGCGAGGGCATCTCACATATCTCAGCTAGAGGGCCATATAAGGATGATAGATAGGGAAGTTCCAGAGGACATGTACTCTATGGGGACCTAGAGGAGCAACTCCAGGACCAGGACCAGGGAGACATGGTAGTCTTTTGCTAGTTCTAGTCACAGGATCCATAGGACTAAGAGGACTATATCGCTCCAAATTTTTTGCATCCCTACCTTCAGGCTATTGGATCCGTGCCCGGAAGGAGGATGGGAAAAGGATGATGCGGTACCTCGGACGAGAGGACTTTGCGAAGGTCCCGCCTCTCAAGGGAGGTGCATTTTGGTGATTTGTCGACGGATGGTGGGTTCACCAAGAAACATTTGGTGGCAGTTTCCACGCCTAGGTTTTGGGAATGTGTTTTAATGGGTTCATTTTTATCCTTAAACATTCATCCTAGGTTTGGCCGAATGATTCTAACTTAAACTACATGAAAATGCAATTTAAATGAATACAGTAAACAAACTGAAAGCAGAAAAACAGAGAATTTGCAGGAGGCTAATGGAGATTACCTGATCCGGGATGTACGATGAAGTTTCGATGCTTGAAGTAGTCTGGATCGTCTGGGATTCGACAGTATCGCCTACAATTTGACCAAATCGTCTGAGACAGACAGAATCGTCTGAGACAGACAGAATCGTCTCAAATCTGATGAATTCGTCAAACGAATTCGTCAGAAACCTGCAAAACAGGGAATAGATGCAAAATACAAGCAATTCTACTATGCAAAACAGAGGCAAAATATGCTAAAGAACAAGGTGAATACTAAGCAATAATTTAAAATAGAAAGTAAAACAGATCACTGCATTATGATGGCAAATCATGAATTTAATGTGCAATCTAAACTAGATGGGTGAACTCCAGATGCAAAGTAGAATAAAAACTAAATAAATGATCTGATTTATAGCATAAAATGACGAGAGAGAAAGAGAGAAGAGCAAACTTCGAGCATCGATTGCCTCGATGTATCTTGCGATCGAGATCGTCTCGCATCGATACGAGATCGTCCCTAATTTGACAGGATCGCCTCCGATCTTGACGAGGTTAAGTCGACTGCGATAGGTGCTGGCTCCGGCTGAAAACCGGTGATATACACTGCAATAAAATTACTATAGGAATAGTGCAAAAAGCAAATTTGAGAAGTTCTAGCACATAGGGAGTCGATTTGCATAAAAATTCAGCCGGGGGTTGGGGAGGGAAAAGTCTTAGAGTTAAATAGGCTTAGGGAAAGTTGTTGGGAGGTTGGAGATCTTCCCAATTTGGGAGATCTCCAACGGGGAGGGTCCCAACGGCGCGGACACGCTTACGCCGGATTGGAGACCCGTTGGAACGGAGTCTATCTATGCAAATTCAGTTTTGCGACAAAATCGTCTGGACGTTCTAGTCCAGACGAAATCGTCAAATCTGGGGCGATATCGTCTGATCGGCGACGATATCGTCCAACGGTCAAAACAACTCCTAAAAATGGCGCGAAAAAAGGGGAAACGGGTTTCTCGGCGGTTAACGGGCGGTTTGGGAGGTTAAATTTGAATTTAAATTTATTTACTAAGGTGAATGTAATTATTCCAATTTGACTGCGCCAATTTTAGGGTGCTACATTTTGCCCCCTCTTTAGCGAATTTTTCGAAGAAAATGCGTTAAAGATGAGTTCTTCTCGATCTACGAGAAAGCAAAAAATTATTCCCATTTTTAGGCGACGATTCTTGGTCGAATCGTACGACGACTTACTATGGTGCCCCCTCCGTGTTTTTACCCAAATCGAACGTTTGAGGTAAAAACGCGAAAAGCAAAAATTATTTGTGAATTATTTTGAATAAAATTAAGAAAAATAGGGTAAAACCCTAATTCATTATTCTTTATTCATTTTTACTATTTTTAGAGCTCTGGAGCAAAAATGGTAGAGACAGGCGCACAGATCTGCAGAGGTCCGCCGCGGTCTACGGGTAAGGGTTTAAACTCAATTTAGATTGATTTAATTTGAATTTTACATGCTTTTTAGAGGATTTTAGGATGAATTTTGAGCATCGCGGCCATTTTTGGCCGTCGACGTCGTCCGGACGAAATCGTCCCTAGTT
This sequence comes from Wollemia nobilis, assembly GCA_028583015.1. NCBI lineage: Eukaryota > Viridiplantae > Streptophyta > Pinopsida > Araucariales > Araucariaceae > Wollemia > Wollemia nobilis. The sequence continues at coordinate 1,293,123 of JAQPPZ010004643.1, forward strand.
CGACGAAATCGTCTCAAGTTCGTCAATTTCGCCCAAGGGCGAAATCGGCGAAAAAGGGACGATTTCGTCAAATTAGAGACGATTTCGACACGCGAAATCGGAGACGATTTTGCTCAAATTTGGGACGATATCGTCCAATAGTGGGCGATATCATCAATTGCAAAAATTTGATCTTTAAGTTGTATTTTTGATTACTGAAATTGTTATTAATGATTGTTTGTTGTTTTGATTGTTTATGTTTGCGAGAGAGGACTACTAAAGAGCGAGAGAGTGGAAATACGGCGGGCTGAGAGACGACTTGGCCGCTCTCACCCGAGCGAGACGGGATCTGCGGCACGAGCCGGCTTGCGGCATGTGGCGAGAGATGCCGCAGGTTTCTACTGACATGGGGCTACTGACAGCCCTAGCAGAGAGGTGGTACCCGGGCTCTTCATGCTTTCGATTATCGACAGGGAGATGACTCCCACACTAGAGGATGTATGGAGGATTCTTAGAATCCCCATACAAGGGAGGATGATCACACCTACGGCCAATCAGGGCCACGCGATGGGACGACTCTGCGGTGACCCGAGCTTCGCCCTGGAGAAGGGCGGAGTGAACATCGAGGCACTGCGCCAGATGCCAGGGCATCTACACTGACACGAGTTTTGGCTGGAGTGGTTGGTGGACTTCTGCTGTGCCACCAGAGCGGATGCAGGGTGCCGTGGATGCTCGCAGATGTGATCTACGATATGCGCGACCATGGCTACAGATTTTCTTGGGGCAGCTTTGTTCTATGCCGGCTGTACAGGATCCTTTACGGGGTCGTGTACAAGGGCGGGCGGTGTCTGGTCATGACATCGCTCCTACAGGTTTGGTGTTGGGAGCACATTGCGGTGCGGAGGCCGGTAGGGCTTCCACTGACAGGGGTTGACGGGGAGAGGCCCCGAGTCTTCTCTCAGTGGCTCCGGAGAGGGGCACAGCGACGGATCGACCTGCCGGTGTCCCGGAGACTACTGGATGACTTGGTCCCAGACCAGATCACCTGGAGGCCATGGAGGCAGCATCCAGGGTGGGAAGAGGACGCACAGGAGCTGGCTCGCATCAGGCGAGTCTGCTGGATGAGGATGGAGAGGGGAGAGGTGGAGCTCCACCGCTACGACCGGGTTTTATGATAGTTCGGTCTGTAGCAGGGGATCCCATCTCTGAGGGATTACGAGTTTTCTCGGACTATCCGGGATAACACCACAGTTAGCGGGGCTCCGGACATGCGGCGATTCTGGAGTCGGGACGCGGACGATGCCCCCATCCGGCCGGTGGATGGGGACGACGCGAGAGTAGCCGATGGCTACGATGCACGGTACGTGAGGCATCCGCCCTCCTCGGATGACGAGGGCACAGGGTCTGATCCATGCAGTTGTGCGTCGGATAGGGAGGCGGTGCCAGGCAGCGATAGAGGCGGCCCAGGGTCACGGTGGGAGAGAGCAGAGGAGGCCACGGGCACGGGAGCGGCCGCGACAGAGGGAGAGGGAGAGGAGGGAGGTGAGACCCCCATCTCCATAGAGGCCACCATCGCCCGATAAGGGCAAGGGCGTGGATACAGGAGAGAGTAGCGAGATGGCTACTCTCCAGGCAGAGAGGTATCATCTACAGGCTCGAGTGCGGACACTACGGGATGCAGTTGCACGACACCAGGTTGAGGTGTCATAGCTGTGAGACGAGAATGCACGTCTCAGGGCATGAGGCGGAGGGGTGAGCACTCAGGAGCTGCTGCGGTCGGTTTCTCAGACCACATTCTATCAGGCGCTATACTACCAGGCGGTGCCGGAGGGCCAGAGGGTACAGCTGTTGGCTGCCATAGCCGATCCGATCAGGACAGGGTCGACGAGGAGCTCATCCCGATCGACGACGAGGACTCACAGTACCACACATACTGCGATGGGACCACCTCGTCCTCCGCAGGGCGGGGGAGGAGATGAGGCCGAGAGCTCTAGAGGCTCTCGAGGCTAGAGGGCGGGATATTGCTACTGATATTGTATTATACTTGTATTGATAGAGGATTGAGTATGCCGAGGTACAGATTGTGGCATACCAATCCAGTTTTGATGATGTATATATTCTGTTGATATATATAGATGAGATATTTTTGAGTATATGACTTGTCTTATGTGATACTTATGATGCTTTTTATGTTTGATGTAATTGATTGATTTGATTGATGTAATGATTTTATTGATGATTCATGTAATTATGTCGTTTTGGAAAATATTATAACTTGGATGTCATGCTATAAATATTTTAAATGAAATAATCTGATGTAACAAATTGATTGGTTGTAATGAAATGTAAAAATAAAAAGAGATTTCTAACAATAATTTCAAAGGACATTGTCGCTATTATAGACCATTTCATGGAGTCACTGCTCACTCGGTCGTCAAGCTAGTCCCAGGATAGAAATATTGTTAAAAGAAAAGAGTGCTTAAGAGACTTGTCTTAAGACTTTGTTGTGATAATGCAAATGATGATGATGATGGTTTGCTTTCAGATTTCCATAAAAATATTATGCATGAAATATTGTAAAATAATTTTTGCTAGGCATAAATTCCTAAGTGTGATAAAATTGTTGAATAATTCCTTAGGAATTATACCATCATTGCAAAATGTAAAGTTGACATAATGACATAACATAGTGAAAATGTATTTGCTTTTGAAAAAGCATAATTTGTGTAAAATGAAGTCATATGTTTTGTATGATTTTTGATAAATTGGGAAAAAAATTGTTACAATGGTTTGCGCTAGGCATAGAATATGTAGGTATAGACTTATACCATCATCGTGAAAATCCAAAAAGGATAGTTTTATTGCATGATTGATTTTTGATGAACAGAAAATATGATAATGAGGACTTGCGCTAGGCATAAAATTCCAATTTTGGTTTTGAAACTATACCATCGTTGCGAAAGTCAATCAGATATATATATTTTTAATTGTATATTTTTGAAAGAAATTTTTGATTTTTGCTATTATATAGTTGTCTTTGTGGTAAACAATTGTACTTGATTTATTCCAAACAAGTTGCAAAAATAATATTTCAAAGTATTTTGAAGACAAAAGTTAGATTTATAAGGAATCCCATGTGCATATGTGAATTCATTTCCAATCTTGATTTATCATAATGATAGACAAAATCTCTCAAATACAAATGTGTGTGCAATTGCATTGTTCATTTACCGAGTTTGAGCAAGATACTATGATACAAGTGATTTGAAGAAACCAAATAAGTGTTCATTAACCATGATGTAGATGCATATAACCATACTAGGCTACTATGTAGATCGGATTATCAAGAGCTAGCTAATCCATAAGCGAACATAGGTCTGTACAAAAGAAGGTCGCTAATGTGACAGACATATCGCCATGCTAGGAGTTACCCAAGGCCAAGCAGGTTGGGCACAAACCACCTGTTATGGGGCTTACCTCACAATTTTCGAATAATTGAGAATTCCAGGGATTCAAGCTCATCAACCCTTCTTTTCTTTTCAAAGGGTAGGGAAAGGGATTTTATTGCTTTCTTGCTTTCTTTTGAACTTTGCTTATTTTTCTTTTTGTATTTTCTTTTGCTTGATAATGCTTGGAACATTGCTGAAATAACATTTTTCTTTTCTCTTTTCTTTTTCTTGAATTTTTCTTTTCTTTTTCTTTGCTAGGGATACTTGCTCGGATTAGCTGTAGAGCAAGGGATTTTTATTCTGGGTAGGGGTGAGCTTGTCCTTTTGCCAATTCTCAAAGATTCTAGACCATGTGCATGATAGGATAGCAGGGGAAACTTTTCACTCAAGAAATCAGTTCTACTATGTAGCAAAACATGGAAATTACAAATATAATCATTTTATTGTGAAAAGGATATGCTTGGTTTAAGTAAATAACAAGATCAATTCTCTATGCTCAAACTTTCTTTAATTGAATTTTGTGAACTTTGATATAAGAGAGATTAGTAATCATGCCAGATAAAATCAAGATATTTATTGTTGTGATTGTGCAAGTGAGGGATGCTAAATAAATGCTAATTTTATCCAAAATAAGTTGAAACATATAATTGCAATAATTGTAAGAAAATAATGATTTTGAGAAAGTTTTGAGAATGTTGACTCTCTCTTTCTTACGTATATTGTTTTGGTTTCGAAAGAGTCAAGCATATAGCTGTTTTTGGATTTTTATGTTGATTTTTGTTTTGAGCAAAAGGAACTTTACAAGTGCTTTAAATAAATGCAATAAATATTTTTGAAGATTTTTGAAGATTTTATGAATGTTTTTGAGGTTTTTGAATAAATTGAAAGAAATACAAGATAATGATTTTGAACAAATATATACATGGATGAAATGACCAAATTTATGCATAATAACGTTTGAGATGTAAAATATTCATGGGTTCTTTAAGTTCTTTACCATCTAAGGTAGATAATTTATATGCTCCTGATTCAAATTTTGCAGTAATGATGTATGGTCCAAGCCAGTTGGGCTCAAATTTACCTTTAAGTTCCTTAGTTGCATTTGTATTTTTTTAAGATTTTGAGGATTTTGATTTTTTTTGTATTTTGATTTTAATTTATGAATTGAAATTGGTGGTATATACAAGATGATCTATATACACTATACAAGGTTTATTTGAGTATAGCATGTCTAAGGTTGCTTCAAAATCAAAGGAGGTTTTGAAGGATAATCTGGTTGAGGTGAAGGTAAGAATAAAAGGTGATGAATAAAAGGTAGTGATAACAAAAGCTTTGTTATAATGTAGAATAATGTAGCAAAAGATTTGACTTTTATATGTGTAAAATTGATCATGTTACAAAATAAAATGTCAGAAGGATAAGAAAGTTCTTCATTCTTATCATTATATTCCAAGTCTTGATAAGATGGAGAAAGTATATGTGAAAGATATGCATGGATGTTATTTGGTAAACAAGGATGATCATATATGGATGAAGAAAAGTGATGGATAGAAGATAATTGTGATAATAGAGAATGTATAGAACTTGATGTTTCAATCGTTAAATATTCTTCAAATGGTTTTGGGTCACCATGTATGGTAACAATTTTATTTGCAAGTTCAAACTTCAAACATTGGTGAAGAGTGGAAGGGACAACCCTCATCGTATGAATCCAAGGACTTCGGAGAAGTAGGTTGTAAGGTGAAGGACAATATCCTACATAGAATAAAGTATCCAGGATCTTGGATCCAATATTAAGGGGAAGAATTATAGTACCTTGAGCTTCTTGAATTTCATTGTTAAAAGATTTTATAATAACATTTGATTCATTAATATCTTCTTCCTTTAATTTGAGTTTTTGGAATAATTGATAAGTGCATAAATTAAGAGAGGAGTCATTATCTACCATGATAGTTCTAACAAGTGTTTCTTTACTAGATCCGATAATGTAAAGATAGGAGTCTTCTTGTGGAGTAGAGGAAGGAATATCCTCATCATAGAATGAAATATGGTTAACCTCAAGAGGGTTTATACCATTAATTATGTTCTTAGAGAAAATATGATGAGGAACAAATTGTTGGCTAGGTATTTTGAACAAAATTTCCTTATGAGAAATTTGTAATACTTCTAAAAGGGATATCTTTGCTTGAGGATTAATCACTTGTTGTTGGTTATCAAAGTGGATTTCAGATTGAGATTTTGATTCTAAAGATGAGCTTTCTATGCTTACATTCCATTTTGGATCATTCTCTAGAGCCAAAGATAGTTTTGAAGGTTGGTCAAATGAGGAATCCATATCTTGAATATCAGATTGAGTTGATTGAACTTGAGGTTGCTCATTTGTAGTTTTTGTTACAATATTAATAATATCATCATGATGGGACACATTAACATGCAATATTTGATTGGTTTCTTGTTGTTGATAATTGAATAGGGGTTCTTGGGAGATCCCCATGTCTTGATTGATTATTGGTATTTGTTGTGTAGGAGTTTGATTGTTTACTGGAGATTTATAATCGGTTGTAGATTGTAATTCCTTTATATTAAAAAGACCCTTATCAATCAAATCTTGAATTGCACATCTTAAATCTTTACAATTTTGTGTCATATGTCCATCTACTCTATGATATTCACAATGTAGCTCAGGTTTAAACCAATCTGCTGTGGTATCAGGTTGTCTTATGGAAGGGAGTTCAATCATATTTGTGTCAAGTAAATACTTGAGAATTATATCCATTGGTTGATTGAGCTTAGTAAATTTACGTGATGAAGGTTTTTGAGAGGTTTTTGATAAATGCCTTAGGAATTTCGTCATAAAAGGACCTAATGGTTTCTCACCTCTACTTTCTTTATTATGGGTAGAATGATGACAGGAAGATTGCGATGTAGGAGGTGAGTGCATGGTAGAATTGGAAGAATAAGTATTTTCTTGTTGAAATGGATGTGTTGTATTGAAAGAAGAGTATTGAAAAGGTGGTGGAGGATTATATGTGGATTGATAGACATAATATGGATATATGGGAGAATAGATAATATCATTATGAAGAGGATTGGCAAAGGGATTGTTTTGTTGAGTTATGGATGAAAAATGAGAGAAGTGTGATGGAGGTGGTGTTGAATAGGGATGAGGTTGGTCATAATCAACAAATGTATTTGGCTGAATTCTTCCAACATTACTGATGGGCTCATATTGATTTGAGTAAAAACTCATGGTTTCTTTAGTACTTCTAAAAGTAATATTTAGCATCTACTATTTAGAATTGAATCTAAAACATACAAACTTGAAATGATGATTTTGTTTTTGTTTTTCTTGTATACATATATATATTTTTTGTTTTTGTTTTCAAAAGGTTATGATGCATTCACGTCGGGTTCACCAAAATGTATCGCTCCAAATTTTTCGCATCCCTACCTTCAGGCTATTGGATCCGCACCCGGAAGGAGGATGGGAAAAGGATGATGCGGTACCTCGGACGAGAGGACTTTGCGAAGGTCCCGCCTCTCAAGGGAGGTGCATTTTGGTGATTTGTCGACGGATGGTGGGTTCACCAGGAAACATTTGGCGGCAGTTTCCATGCCTAGGTTTTGGGAATGTGTTTTAATGGGTTCGTTTTATCCTTAAACATTCATCCTAGGTTTGGCCGAATGATTCTAACTTAAACTACATGAAAATGCAATTTAAATGAATACGATAAATGAGTCGAAAGCAGAAAAATAGAGAATTTGCGGGAGGCTAATGGAGATTACCTGATCCGGGATGTCTGATGAAGTTTCTGATGCTTGAAGTAGTCTGGATCGTCTGGGATTCGACAAAATCGCCTGCAATCTGTCAGAATCATCTGGAATCTGACAGGATCGTCTGAGACAGACAGAATCGTCTCAGATCTGATGAATTCGTCAGACGAATTCGTCAAAAACCTGCAAAACAGAGAACAGATGCAAAATACAAGCAATTCTACTATGCAAAATAGAGGCAAAATATGCTAAAGAACAAGGTGAATACTAAGCAATAATTTAAAATAGAAAGTAAAACAGATCATTGCATTATGATGGCAAATCATGAATTTAATGTGCAATCTAAACTAGATGGGTGAACTCCGGATGCAAAGTAGAATAAAAACTAAATAAATGATCTGATTTATAGCATAAAATGACGAGAGAGAAAAGAGAGAAGAGCAAACTTCGAGCACCGATTGCCTCGATGTATCTTGCGGTCGAGATCGTCTCGCATCAATACGAGATCGTCCCTAATTTGACAGGATCGCCTCCGATCTTGACAGGTTCGTCGAGCTGCGATAGGTGCTGGCTCCGGCTGAAAACCGGTGATATACCTGCAATAAAATTACTATAGGAATAGTGCAAAAAGCAAATTTGAGAAGTTCTAGCACATAGGGAGTCGATTTGCATAAAAATTCAGCCGGGGGTTGGGGAGGGAAAAGTCTTAGAGTTAAATAGGCTTAGGGAAAGTTGTTGGGAGGTTGGAGATCTTCCCAATTTGGGAGATCTCCAACGGGGGAGGGTCCCAACGGCGCAGACACGCTTCTGCCGGATTGGAGACCCGTTGGAACAGAGTCTATCTATGCAAATTCAGTTTTGCGACAAAATCGTCTGGACGTTCTAGTCCAGACGAAATCGTCAAATATGGGGCGATATCGTCTGATCGGCGACGATATCGTCCAACGGTCAAAACAACTCCTAAAAATGGCGCGAAAAAAGGGGAAACGGGTTTCTCGGCGGTTAACGGGCGGTTTGGGAGGTTAAATTTGAATTTAAATTTATTTACTAAGGTGAATGTAATTATTCCAATTTGACTGCGCCAATTTTAGGGTGCTACAAGGACACACAGGTCCTCTAGCACTCATAGAGCCAGCTCACAGAAGGGCCATAGGTATGGTGGAGGTAACGAAGGTGACACTCATGCTGGGGGTGCAGGCCCTTAGTATATATTGTAGAGATTTTTTTTATACTATTTTTGAGTGTAAGGTCGAGGACCTACATAGTTGTAGCCTACGGGTATTTTTGACATACCCCTGATGTACTCATTTTTGGACACACACACACACACACACACACACACATATATATATATATATATATATATATATATATATATATATATATATAATATGTTGATCATTTTGGCTCATTATGTGTACCTGTGTATTTTTTAATTTTATGTTTATGTTATGCACATGGATTCAGATGTTTATATTGATGATATGCTTATGTAATGTGATGTATGGATGACATGCACTAGATAGCTATTTAATTTATGATGATGGTATGCATTGATCTAGATGTTTAGATATTTACTTTTAAATGTATATTTAATTTTGATTTATTGTATGCATTTAATTTATGATGATGTCATGATATGCTGATGCAATGTATGTAATGCTTTATTTACATGATGGTAATCTAATGTAAATGAACCTGTATGCTTTAATCACTTAAAACATAAAGAATGAATGCGATATGAGTTTAACAATCTAATGGACAACACCATAGAATGTGTAAGAATCATGAATGTAATTTAAAATCATCAATACAAGAATTTAAGCAATTAATCACCCATATATGAAATGCAATGATATGCCATGGTATGATGCAAATGATATGATATATCACTTTGTATTCTTTTTTGTAATTTTTGAAAAATATGCACAATATATTCAGTGGCCATCTAAATATCATTTCTGATATCCATTCGGTATCTATCCTATATCTTGATTGTGCTTGATGTAATGATGTATCACTTATTAGATACTTTACAATTTGGTGATTTGAAATAAGTTTATTCTATATGGTTTGTGATATTTGGCATTTTGTTGCTATTAGAGAAATTTTTAAGGTTTTCCATGAGACTCAAACACCCTAGTAGACTTCTCAAACGTCACATACTAACTGTACAAGGATTTTTTTGGACAAATATTTCATCACTAATTACCCAACTGTTCATTATCACTGTGTGTGCATGTGAGTATTTTTAGATAGACCATAGGCATACCCTAGATGTCAATCGAGACTCTTCCAACCCATATGTGAGATCGGGTTCCTCCTATTTTTGTATCATCCTTGTTTTAGACTTGATTGGACTATAATTCTAGATAACCCTAGGCACCCAGACCTAGATCATATTGTAAATTGATAAGGACTATCCCTCCAAGAAAATTTGGGACTCTTTCAACCCATTGTTACATTTTGGGATCACTCAATAGAACTACTACTCCGAAAGTAGGTGGGACTCTTTCAACCCATTGTTGTGATCGAGGTTCACTCTATGGTTTTTAATGATGAACAATTCAGGGATTCAAGATCTCACCATTATTTTCTTTCTATTCATAGGGATACTTTCTCATGTGTAGTGATAAAAATCACTATTTTTCATGTTTTACTTTGAGTGATAAAAATCATTATTTATTCTCATTTTTTTTAGCAAGGGATTTATATAGTGCTTTTGATTCACTATGTCACTTTATATTTGACTTTAAACTTGATTTTGATCTTCATTTGATATTTGATTTGAACTTTGGGGGTTTTGACTTTTGAGATGTCAATTTGGGATATCGATTTTAGGATATCGATGTGGGGTATCAACCTTTGATGTTGATCTAGTATGTTACTCTTAAATATTACTCCTTCATTTGTAAGCAAGGGAATGTATGGGTAGGGGAAATCTTGTCCTTTTTCCAAGGTTCACTATTCTAGACCAAACTATTTGCAATATAAGCAGGTAATAAAACCCTTCTCTCTGGACCACTTTCAATGCTTTCATCTTCCTTCATCTTAGCAGGATTTTAAATGTGTCCATTAGTGACGGGATCCTGATTGCCAAGAACTATCACAACTAGTGACCTCATATACAAAAGCAAAATAAGCTTTCTATGACGTTTGAGAAACCCACTAGGTATGGTTGAGTGACTGGAAAACTTTGGTATACACACATATCTCATAGCAACAGGTGTTGTGTATGAATGCAGTGGATTATGATAAATACAAAGGTGCATGATTAAAACATAAAAATGGTGTCATTTTTAAGATTGAAAAACTCAATCCATCCTACTACGGAATGCAACAGATGACAAATGCCTATATGCAATGCAATGATGAAATGAATGCATGTGTAAATAAAAATACATAATGTTGTTAGAGTTAATGTAATGTACACTATGCCAGTTTGACACTTGTTAGTTTCATTGACAAGTGTCAGGGTCAGCCACTTCCACGAGTCTGTTGCCACTGGGTCAGCCGTCTAAGTGCCTCAGGCTGAATCATGCCTGGTGCAGGGCAGCCGACGTCGCGGACGGGGCCGTCTGTAACTTTAGCCGAACATCAATATGTTCATAACTAAAACAAAATTTGTGATCTCTTTAACTGCACTGCATCCCATTCAGGAAACATACGCAATGGAGTTCAAGGCACGCAGATCGTACGCAGGCCACAGAGTAAATGCCGTTCCAGTCATTTTTCAGGCCACCAGATGCGTTCCCCGATGAACACTTTTCAGGCACCAAGGATGCGGATGATTTCAAAACGGCTATGACGTCCGCAATGGTGGTGTTCTGTGCATGGAGATTTTTTTTAATTTTTTAAGTGGAAGATATTTATTTTTCGTGGCGATAAAATTGCTTTGATGCGGAGAAAGGGCCTACAGTTGGAAGCCAACCAGAATTGTGCAGATGTGTCGTCAGAGAAGGGCATGGTGTCGAGACGCATGGTGTTGATTATGGTGATCGTTGCATAATCAACGGCATGATGGAGGCGCTAAAGTTTGTGTTAATAAAGGCTAAATTTAGTTTTTTTAATTGAAGTGGGTCGGCATTTATTTTAATGAGGGGGCACTTTATTAATTGGTTATTTTCAATGGAAAATGGGTAGTCACAAAATCTTTTCCAGTCACGTAATTTTTTAAAATGCTTTTATCCACATAGAGAGTGGAAATGTAATTCCCCTGCGAGGGAAATTGAGTCTGTCCTTTTATTCCGCCACAGTGCGATGCCGGGAATTTTTTATTCCTGAGGTTTATTTTGCTGCCTTAGAGAGGAACGATGTTATTTTTCATTATGATGAAGGCCCCTTTGATGGTGGAATATGGGGGTATTTATAGTCGTTGGAAACGGTTTTCCGTGATGGACACAATGGTGGTGTCAAATTGTAATTTTGAGGCTGTTTCAATTGAGTTTTTTAGCCTCAAAGTTCTTATACCTTGGAGTGCACTCTCGGTTGTACCCGACACTCCCAAGGTAATTTCATATGTGATCCTTGTACCTAGTGACCTTTTCTATACACTCGGCGAATGCAGCGGCTGGTTACCCATGCATTTTGGTGGGATGACATGGTCACCATAAGGACACTTATTCTAGGGACTATAGACAAATACACCCTAGACTCTATCCGATGTTTTTTTGGATCTACTTCTGAAGACTACAGACGAAGACACTTCAGAAGATTCTCTTCTTTTCTTCTTCTCTCCTCCTATTTTGATCTATGGCTTATTTTATTGTATTGAGTGCATTTTCGACAGAGACCGACACCTTCTAGATTGAGTTCACCACGTGGTGAATCTAGTTAGTGACCTACGAGTGGCAACATCCTCTGAGGATGACCTGCAGAGGCAATAGACCCAGAAGTGGCTGACCCTGAGGCACCCATGATGACCCTGAGGCACTTAGATGGCTGACCCAGTGGCAACAGACCCGTTGAAGTGGCTGACCCTGAGGCAACAAACCAAGATGTATACACAGTGGATCTAGCATTATTCATAGTTGGAGAGCCAAGAGCACAAAGCATGAGCCTAAGACCAAATCAGAAATAACAAGGATGATAGGTTGTTTTCGAGAAGTCAACATTAAGGGGGAATGTTACCTAATGTTGACTTGCTTTGTTTTTTTCTTTAGTTAGGATATTGCACTTTAAGGGGGAATGTTAGAGTTAAAGTAAAGTGCACTATGCCTTCCTTGACACTTTTCAGTTTCTCTTGAAAAGTGTCATGTGTTGAATATAGGCTTATGCCTATATATTGTAACATTTTTATCAATAATAATAATAATCTCCTCCAATTTTTTTTCTACCTTGGAGTGCACTCTCGGTTGTACCTGACACTCCCAAGGTAATTTTATTTGTGATCCTTGTACCTAGTGACTATTTCTATACACTTGGTGAATGCAGCGACTGGTTACCCATGCATTTCGATGGGATGACATGGTCACCATAAGGACACTTATACTAGGGACTACAGACAAAGACACCCTAGACTCTATCCGAGGTTTTTTCTAGATCTACTTCTGAAGACTACAGACGAAGACACTTCAGAAGATTCTCTTATTTTCTTCTTCTCTCCTCCTATTTTGATCTATGGCTCATTTTATTGTATTGAGTGCATTTTCGACAGAGACCGACACTCTTATATGGCTCATTTTTCCTTTCATTAGGTGTATTTTCGGCAGAGACCGACACCTTCTAGATTGAGTTCACCATGAGGAGGGATTTCATACTCATGGTGAATCTAGTTAGTGAACTTCGAGTGGCAACATCATCTGAGGATGACCTGCAGAGGCAACAGACCCAGAAGTGGCTGACCCTGAGGCACCCATGATGACCCTGAGGCACTTAGACGGTTGACCCAGTGGCAACAGACCCGTGGAAGTGGCTGACCCTGAGGCAACAAACCGAGATGTATACACAGTGGATCTAGCATTATTCATAGTTGGAGAGCCAAGCGCAAAGAGCACGAGCCTAGACCAAAAGAGGATGATAGGTTATTTTTTTAGAGAAGTCAACATTAAGGGGGAATGTTACCTAATGTTGACTTGCTTTGTTTTTTTCTTTAGTTAGGATAGTGCACTTTAAGGGGGAATGTTAGAGTTAAAGTAAAGTGCACTATGCCTTCCTTGACACTTGTCAGTTTCATTGACAAGTGTCATGTTCATCATATAGGCCTTGTGCCTATTTATGTAACACATTTTTATGAATAATATAATCCCTTCAGTTTTCCCTCCTAACAAATGCAAATGCAAATGTTTTTGGATTTTATGCTTTACCAATTTTTTTGGATTTTATTGATTTTATAATTTTTATTGGATTTTGAGCCTTTATATTTGACCAAACAACGAGTACATGCCTTTTGAGCCTTTAAATTGACCAAGCGATTCTTCAGGGGAACCCTTGGAGCCTTTTAAGATGATCGAGCAATGCTTAACAAACCCTCAGAGCCTTTAGGGTTGACCAAAGGTTTGAAGTACCTTTGGAGCTTTTTGATTGACCAAACTACTCACAAGAGAGCTTGGAGCCTTTTAGGATGACCGAGCGATTGTTAAGCAAACCCTCGGAGCCTTTGGGGTTGACCGAGCAGTTTTAAGCAAACTCTCAGAGCCTTTTACTGACATGACCAAGCGGTTTTAGGAACCCTTGGAGCCTTTTGCTACACTCTCAAGCATAGAACACCTTAATATGGATGATGTTGAGAGGTTCAGGCTCTTCAACACCCCCTAGCGACGTTAGGTGATAGGTACCTAGACCAATATTTTTAGATATGATATAGGGTCCTAGCCAATTAGCCATAAATTTGTCTCGCATATCTGGAAATAAATTAGAGTTCTATTGGTTCTATTTCAAGACAAGATCCCCAACTTCAAAGTCTCTCTAGTGGACTTTGATATTATAAGCTCATTTTAGTCACTCCTGATAAACGAGAAGATGCTCAAGGGCATTCACATGATGTTCATCAAGCAGCATCAGTTGATCCAGTCGAGCTTTCCATGCGGTGTCATCATCAATGAACTCTTTCAATGCGATGTGCAGCATTGGAATTTCTAATTCCAAGGGCATAATGGCCTCAATGCCATATACTAGTGAAAATGGTGTTGCCCTAGTGGGTGTCCGAATGCTAGTCCTATAAGCCCATAATGCAAGGGGCAGTTGGATATGCCAATATTTGTGGTGTTCTTGTACCATATTTTTCAATATGGAAACCATTATCTTATTTGAAGCTTCAGCCTACCCGTTTGCCTATGGATAGTATGGAGTCACAAAACTATGTTTGATTCTATACTTAGATGTCAAAGCTCTCATAGTTTTGTTCTTGAATGATGTTCCATTATCCGAAACTATCTTGGATGGAATCCCAAAATGACATATGATATGCTCGAGTATAAACTCTGCTATATGAGCTCCAGTAGTCATTGTTAAGGGTATTGCTTCCACCCACTTTGTAAAGTACTCAGTAGCCATGATAATGAATGTATGTCGGCCCGATGATGGGGGAGAGATCTTACCTATGAGATCGAATCCCCATTGAGAAAATGGCCAAGCCGCTTGGATGGGCTGTAAGGCCTATGATGGCAAGTGCGTAAGATTAGCATGATGCTGACATTTGATGCATTTCTTGACATACACATTGCAATCCTTCTCCATAGTGGGCCAATAGTAACCCATTCGAAGGATGCACTTGACGATGGCCATGCCGCTAAAATGGCCACCGCACGTACCATCATGAGCTTGTGAAATCACCCAAGATGACTCTTGGGGCTCTAGACAATGAAGGAGAACTCCATCGTAACCTCGTCGGTACAAAATATCTCCTATCAAGACATATTTAGTCACTTTCTGCTTGAATGTGCATCTTGCAGCATGCGACAATCCCTCTAGGATCAGACCAAGTTTTAAGAAGTCTTGGATTTGTGACATCCAGCTTTGACAAGCCTCAGCTTTGACTGCCAAGATGACTTGCTCCCCTTGCATATTTACTTTTGCAAATGCAGACTGAGAAACAACCTTGTGGTGAATGGTAGTACCACTCCCTGTCGGACTCTGAGAGGTTAATGACCCCCAGGGTGCCTTCTTTAGAAAGTCTTCAGCTCTGCAGAACCATTCAACTTTTGGTTCCATGCTAATCATGTTGACTGACATTTTATTATCAAAGGCTTCGCGCTCCATTGTAGGATGCGAAAGTATTTTAACATGGATGGTAGTGAAATCAATAGATGGATTCTGAGGGATTAAGGATCCCAAAGATGCCATGGTGTCTACGAACCTATTTGATGAATGAGGGATTGCCTCGATGTCATACCATTCCAATTTAGCCAAATATGTAACAACAAGATCTTTATAAGCTTTCAATATGGGACATCGACACTGAAAGAGCCCCTTAACTTGGTTGACTATGAGCAAGGAGTCACCAAAGATGTTTAATATTTTAATGTTCATGGCGATGGTTGTGTGGAGGCCCAGAAGTAGGGCTTCATACTCAGCATTGTTGTTGGTGCAAGGGAAATCTAATTTAAATGACAAGGGCATTGGAGCTCCTTGTGGCATGAAAAACACTATTCCTACACCACCCCCTTGCTCGCACTTTGAACCATCGAAGAACAATGTCATATCAACATTATTTTTTGGTTCTTCGAGTTTGGGAGCTTCGGATACGATGAAGACTACATCATCCAGAAGCTCAATGGTAAGAGGCCTACTATTTGATAGTGGTGCCTCAACCAGATGATCAACTATGACTTATCCCTTAATGGACTTTTAGCTTATGAATTCCAAGTCGAATTCTATCAGTAGCATGATCCACTTTGTAGTACGCATATTATGATACGTCTTACTCATCATGTACTGCAAAGGATTTTGTTTTGATATAACATATGTCGTATGACTTAGCATATAGTGTCACAATTTCTTTGTAGTGAACACTACTGCTAAACATAGTTTCTCCACATATGCATATCCTAGCTCGTAACTCACCAAGGTTTGGCTAATATAATATATGGCTTGCTCTTTGCCTTGCACATTCTTTTGGGCTAACATGGTCCCTAATGCAAAGTCGGTCACCGATATATATAGCAAAAATGGCACATCTGGCCTTGGTGGAGCTAGCACTGGTGGCGTCGCTAGGTATTGCTTTATTTCAGTGAAAGTTGCTCGATAGTCCTCATCCCAATTGAATGGGACCCCCTTATGTAGCAATCGATTCATGGGTCAACATTTATCCGATAATTGAGTGATAAATCACTTTATCGATGCTACCTTGCCTTGAAGGCTCCTTAACTCTTTGATATTGGTGGGGGGATGCATCTCTAAGATAGCCTTGACCTTCATTGGGTCAACTTCGATGCCTCACTTGGAAATGATGAATCCTAAGAGTTTACCAGAAGTTACGCCAAACATGCACTTCTTAGGATTCAACCTAACATTATACTCTATCAGGCGATCGAAGACCTTCCTCAAGACCTTCACATGCTCAACACATAGTAATGACTTGGCCAACAAGTCATCCATATAATCCTCTAGGATCTTATGCATATAGTCATGAAAGATATATGTCATGGCCCATTGATATGTGGCACCAAAGTTTTTAAGACCAAATGGCATAACTTTATAGCAAAATATTCCCCATGGCATTATAAACATGGTTTTATGTTGGTCTTCGGGTTTAATCTGAATTTTATTGTAACCAAAAAAACTATCCATTAAGGAGAGCATTTCATGACCTATAGTTGCATCTACAAGAGCATCGATATTAGGCAATGAAAATGAATCCTTGGGTGTTGCCTTATTCAGGTCTCTAAAATCCATACAAATACGGATCCTTCCATCAAGTTTTCCTATGGGTACCATATTGGACACCCATTCTGGATAGTCGATGGAGATTACAAATTCTACGTCCAATAACTTTTGTAGCTCATCTTTCACCATTAAGGCTACTATTGGATGCATCTTTCTAAGCTTCTGCTTGACTGGCTTCTTTGACAGATCTAGTGAAAGGTTATGGGTAACCAATTTTGGGTCTAGACCTAGCATATCTTTGTATGTCCAAGAGAAAATATTAGGTCTCTCTTTCAGTAGAGGGATGAGGGTGGCACACTCATCTGGAGTGAGACTCTCTCCAAATTTAACCTTCCTTGGATTGGTGGGATCATTACTGATATCCACATCGAAGGTTTCCTCTACTAACATATGTGATCCCTCCTCAAGCTGATGAGGCATAGGGATCAAGTGGATGTCATCCGCTGGGTTCATAGGTTCCGCATTGGAAGCATCCTCAGCATGATAGACATCATAAGCATAACCTGGTATAAAATGAAATGGTTGTAGCATTTCTTCATTAGGGAAGAAATCTTCAGGCTCAATAGGTGAGTCAATATGATCCCAATCGATAGCATCTACATTTAAATGCAATGGTTTGGATGGATCTGCTAGATTGCGGAGTGGAGTGGTCAAATCAATGGAGACCATATTGATGGAATGGAATTGATCTCCAAGACCACATGGACAAACTTCTACATAATCGATGTAGTCTTCATACCCGAGATCTGGCTCTAACGGCACAGGCACAAATGGGTCCTCTCTGTGCAGACTATGGATGACTGGGTCCTCTCTATGCACTGATTGCAAGATGGGATCATTCAGCTCAATGAGCTCCATGTACACAGGTAGGTCGGGAAACACCATGTGATAGATCACATCAAAGTTTGGTGGTCTTCCCCTAAGGCGAGGATTGAGATTGATCTCTCTACGCATGTCCTTGGTCGTATAAGGTGCATTACGATGATGTAGGTAAGGAGGTCCTAGATAGGCTCTCTCTATTTTATCCTCATCGTCACTATCGTAATACAATCCTTCACCACTATCCACTAGCATGGGATGCTCTGGCAAGTGTGGCCCCATGTAAGTCACATCCTGATCACTATCATCACTGTTCAATAAAATTGGGTATGAGTGTCATAAATACGATACCGCATCATAAACCGGTTCAGCTTCATCCTCTGACTGATTGTCAGGTGAGATCTCACTATCCACCAAGGTATCTTCATGATATGACTCGAGTGGAGCTATGGTGACATAAGACACCATCTGATCATCCCTCTAGAATGTAGAAGGATCAAGGTGATATGGGTTGAAATCCACATCATCCCCCAGACTAAGGTACAGGTGATCTAATGATGCTGCAAGTAAATCATCCTATCCTCATATCTATAATCCTAACCCAAACCTATCAGTTGCTAACTGATAACGTGGCTCGAGCGGAGTCCTACGCCCTTGTTCAAAAATACCAAGGCCATACCCATGCCAATGATATAATTCAAAAATATGTCTGGCATATTCGGGGTTAGATAGATAATGAACATTCACTATGAATGGTTCATCATCATCTTCATCCATGGGTGTTCATATGGGAAGCTGATCTAGCCCAGAATAGATGAAGTTTATCTGGTTGGGTGGCTCTCCCAATGGCACCATCGATCCAACCAAAAAATGATGAGCATGGGGTCGGCCCATCTCTTGTGTCATCTCCAGAATTGGTCCGAAGGTAACATTTTGCATAATATATTCTCCTAACCCTATGTTGGCTAGGTGAACAGTCACCCATGGTGTGGATGACCCTGCTGACGATGCAGGTGAGGTAGGTTGAGGTACCTCCTCGGCTATATCTTGGGCTTCCTCCACTTCCATAGGAATGGGAGCCTCATCGATGACTGGTTTGGGCATATGTTTCTTTTCTTTCTCACCCATTTTCACCTTTAGCTTCCTCTCATCCCGAAGCATTGCTGATGCAGTCGGTTTCAAGGAAGTAGCAGTAGTGTGCTTAGATATGTGTGACATAGATATCGATGGTTGAGCACATACTCTTTGTTTTTCTTCTGGACTCTTAACCGGTGATGTTGGTCGGACATCCAGGTGCATTGATGGGAGTATGAAACCCCCTGGAAGATCAGCCATGTTCATGAATTTAAATGGTTCTCCGTCTGATGGCACCACGTGAACTTGTCCCTCATGAATGTACTTCACACATTGATGTAATATAGAGGGAACACAATGCATCTCCCGAATCCAAGGCCTCCCCAGTAGGATGTTATACTGCATGGCACCTTCGATCACATGACACATCATAGGGATGGTCTTTAGGCCTACCTAAATAGGTAGGACAATCATGCCAACCATCGAACATAACACATCGTTAAACGCTCTCAACGTGAATGCAGTGGGCACAATGTGTGATTTAGGCAGCTTCAAGGGACTCAACGCCTTGGTCGTTATGATGTTGATCGATGAACCAGTGTTGATCAAGACCCTCTTGAATGGCACATGGTTGACACATGCAATGATATGCAATGGTGGGTCAGCCGTATCTATAGGAACCATCCTGATTTCATGATCATAAAATTGGATCATCGGTTCCTGGCACTATTGTACATGTCCCACAAAGTTGGTGAATGCTTGAGCATCCTGGGACTGTACTTCAATGGACCTCAGAATGTCCATGAGAGTCTCCCTGTGCCTAGGGGACTATTGTATTAACTCATAAATAGACAACTTAGCGGGAGTTGTCTACAGGTTTTGAACCAACCTGCTCTGTATGGTCACCACCGGTCTAGTTGGTGGGCCTAGAATATTCTGAGACAGTTGTTGATTCGGTGTGGCTTGTATTCTTATGGGAGCATATGGTTGATTTGGCTGCTCATATCTCCCATGCCTTGTAACAACATTAACCATACCTACGAACCCCTGGGTAGGTGGTTCGACGTGCACCTGGTTGACGTGACCAACATTGTTGCATGGTGCCTCATGGTTTGGAAGTGGATTTTTGTAAATCCCCATGTTCTGGTTGTCGGGTGCTAGCAGATTATTTGGTACTACAAGCTCACCTTTTTCAATCATGTTTTGCACAATATGCTTGAAGGACCAACATACTTCGATGTCATGACCCTTCGCATGGTGGAAGATGCAAAACAGGTCATCCTGGTACCCCTTTGACTTGGGTTGATTTGGATCGACCATCTTGATTTTGGGTAATCTGATTGCCTTGGCCTCACACAATTGATGGAATATCGATGTCAATGATTCCATCAAAGGCGTGAATTGGTGAGGTGGGCGTTGTTCTTTGTTTTTGCCCTTATAATTATTATTGCACTTTTTGTACTATACAGGAGGAGGTTGGGCCTGATAATTCTGCTTTTGCTGCCCTTTATCCTCTCTCTGGAGGTTTAGCACCACTTGGTTGATGTGGGCCTGCTTGCCCTTATGTTTCATGGAGCTCTTCTTGGGCCCCTCTTTCCTATTCTTAAGCTTCAAGTTGCCTTCTTGCAACTTGATGTCTTCAATTACTTTGGCTTGCGCCAAAGCCTCCTCGAATGTTGGATACTGCTGCAATTGCAACAATAGCGAGATGTGCTTGGCACAACTCTTGGTAAACATTTGGGTCAATTCCATAGTAGGAATAGGGAATGGTAGCTTCACCATCAACCTCCTCCACCTCTTTTCGTACTGTTCAATTGGCTCATCATCGCGTTGAGCTAGCGCAGCCAAATTGGAAAGGTTAGCCTATTTCTTGATGCCAAAAGAAAAGCATTCAAGGAAAGCATCAGCCAATTGCTCAAAACTGGTAATGTTGTGCCTCTTTTGCTGATTGAACCACTCTCGAGCTGGGCCTGAGAGGGTTGTGATGAATGTGTGCAAAAGTAAGGCATTATTGCTCGCAATTTAGAAATAGGCATCCAAAAATCCTATGACATGCTCCTACGCATCTTCATCACCTTTAAATTTGTCTAGCCTGGGCATAACAAAATGCTCAAGATAGGTAGGAGCAGGTATCGAGGGGTCCAAAGGCTCATTATGAATCTTTCTTAATGTCAGCTTTTGAATAGCCATACCTTGCCTCTCGATCACTTTTACTTTTGTTGCTAAGGCTTTATAAGCCTTCGAGGATAGAAAGTCCTCCTCCCTAAGCTATCGTGGGGGCGGTCTTGGAGGTACATTCTTCCTCTATCAAGGTGGAGGACGTTGCTCTTCCTCCTCCTCAACTTGGGAGTCTTTAGGATACTCTTGCTCGGTTCCATCTCCCTCAACTTCCTCATATTGTTGTTGCCTCTCATATTCGAATGGTGGTGGTCGTTCTCTTTGTAGGGCACTAATATGAGTGTGAGCATCTCTACGCTCCTGCTGCACATCGGCTTGTGAAAAAGCCTTTCTCTGAATGCACTCTCTGTTCTCCATGTGAGTGTATAGACCAGCCCTGGCTAGCCTATCCTCCTACTCTACGTGCTCCTTTTGGGTAAGGATGCGTTCCTCATGCATGCGCTGCTCATATAGTCTTTGTCTGATGAGCCTCTACGATTGAAGATTCTCTTCTTCAATGCGTTGCCTTTCTAAGCGAGCATCCTCCAATTGATCTTGGAGGAGCTATCATCACTGCTCAGATACCAGTCTGTGTGATCTATCAAGGTGATTGGCCATGATAGGCCTCTGGTATGCATGCTCTATGTGAGTGACCTTATGGGTTCCATACCCATATGACTGATTTATGATGCTTTTGCCCTTGTCTGTGTAGATGGCATTGGCATCCTATTGAGCTCTGTGCTCTATGCCACCATGCATGGATGGTGGATGTGTCACATGAGGGCGCTTGGAAGCCTCTCCATGTTCTCTAGTAGTCCTAATAGAACTCCTACTATGCTCACTTAGGGCATGAGTGGGTGGAGCCGAAGGCTTATAGCCTAGCTACTCAAGGATGCTACCTAAGCCATCCAACTATCTAGATCTCCACCGCTCATGTGGTGGTGTGCCATTGGCTCCCACCTTAGCCATATCAATAGTGATATTTTGATGTTCACTACATGTGGGAGTCTACATAGGCCTATGCTCAATGATGGCCCTATCTGAATGCCCTTAAATGGGTGGATCTCGATCCCGTATGTACTCCAAAGGTGAAGCCATGGATCCTCCTGTAGACCTATGATGTAGGGGTACTAACTTAGACCCCTGTATAACATACTCTTTGGTCGATCCCATGGATGCGTGTGCAACATGATCTCGATAATGGCTTTCGAGTGGAACACCCTCATGTTGAGAGGCTCCCTACTCTATTATATGCCTAGAAGAATGCACAAAAACTCCTCTATCGGGGGTATGCTCAATAGGTTCCCCTCATGTCGAGTTGTCTCCTCTAATGCTCATCGAACGATGTTCGAGAAGCGCATGTGGGTGAGGATTCGACATATGTTGTTGTGAATCTATTGGGGCTTGGTCATTGGCATCAGGCTTATGCCTTTGTCGACCACCCCGTGTCTCCACCATGGTGTACCTAGTGTCTAGATTTATTCTTTATTACACAAACAAGGTATACAATGGTGTTTATCTCGTATTAACATTTTAAAAGTGAGCCCTAAACTATTTGATGTTGTTTCAAGTTTGTTGTATCAGTAAAGAACTCCTTATCATGTTTTGAAAGCTTGTTGGATTATATTCTTAGTTTAATTGGCTTTCACCTGTATACTCATAGCTCGACAACTTGGCTATGAACTCCAAGTCACGTAATCCAACCTATAATGTGTGGTAATGAAGCCCACACATGGTCAAGGAGCACAAGTCCTCCCAGATCCTCACCCATTTTCCCCCAATCAGCGTTATACCCTTCGAAGAGAATACATGTAAATTTTCTAGGGTACGAAAGGTTCTTGGATCCGGTATTGGTCTAGTATCCAAGGGTACGTAGGATTTGGGCCAATGGATGGAAATTACGCCCACCGTCGTTGAACCCTACTAGTGGTTGGATGTGACTCCCAACTCACTAGCGTTTAAGTGAAACATGGTGTGTGTGGTTCATTTTAATCTTTGCATAAAAGGAAAATGCATAATATAGCATGAATGATTATTTCCTACATGATATGCAAAAATAAACGTTTCATTTTCAGAGAATGCATGCTATATCCTATATGATTTTTGACAATGCAAATTACGATGATATAGCCTCTGATTGGGCCTCAAGCATGCAAACCAAACACACAATTTATATCAAGCACATCTGGATTCTAGGGTGGACTGCACTCAGAGGTCCATTGTTCCTAGCAGCGCCTTTCTAACAATGCAAAAAATGAAAACCCTAGGACCTAAGTTCATTTCCCTTTTTTTTTAATTTTCCTAGTTGTATTGCAAATTTGGCATTTTAGAAAAATACAGAGATAGAAAAAGTGATAGAGGGTAAAAAATGGGACCTACCTCAGGTCCACATCCATCAAGCTTTGATCCTCTGTTCTCTGCTATATCTGCTGTAAACCGTAGGTCTGATTTGCGGTTCTGACTGTAGACCATGTCTTGAAGCCATGGGCCAACAATGAGACCATAGCTAGAAGCTGTGGTTTGCACCTGATATCAAAAAACACAAAAAATGTCAAAAATTAGGTGCTTAAAATATGGAGTTCCACCGTGATCACCTTCTGACCTATCCAAAAAGCATGCACCTATCTAATGCATCAATTGAATCAACATGAAAGCATAAAATGACAAACAAAATTGACAATGATAAAAAAATAAGTAAATGCATCTTTTATTCATTTTGGAACCAATTCATGTGTTACAAATGAATCCCTCTTAGGGTTACCCTTTTTGATAGCAATTACAATGTTGTAATCCCCCATGGGGTATACAATGCACTATTCAAGACTTTAAGGGGACACAAACTGCTCTAGGGTGGAGTTGACCCTCTTCTTCACGTTGAGGAAGGAATTGTATGGTTGAATCTCCTTTGAATCTGATTCCTTGTGGTCAAGAAACAACACAAAAGTATTAAACGAATATGAAGCCTCTCATGATGAGGCCCTTTGAGGAAGATATACACAAAGATGGCATAACAAACATGAAATCAAGAAAGTGGATAAACTATACTAAACATATGCAAGATTCATAAATATTGTTAGAAACATGTAAATAAGGACTACAACTACCAATCTAATGGATCAAATGCATGAAATGAAGCATGATAGCATGAAAAGAAACCAATTATGCCCTACTTGCTAAAATGAAGTAAATCTAATCAAATCCTAAACATACCATTCAAATGTCTCTAAACTACCAAATAAAGTGCTAAAATGATTAATCTAACCTAGCTAAGCATACTGAAAAATAAATAGTAAGGGGATCTATCACCTATTGCAAACCATAGCTCGGATGAGCGGTCTGCACTATAAACCATGGATCTCAGTCGCGACTAGCAATCAAGTAGTTTTGCCCTCCAAATCTAGGGTTGTGGGCTTGATCCTCCTTGTCAAATTGATGATCAAGGGTCGCCTCAGTGTCCTCTGATAGGTTTGGCGGTTGAATTGCTCGATAGGGCCTCCGTTTGCCCAAATTAGTGTTTCTTGGCGTTCTAGCTCCTTAGGGCATCCATGGCACAATTTGTCATGATGCTTGGGTTGGCAAAGTGATAGCAACAAATCTCTCTCTTAGTGCACTCAAGTGAGTCCACAATCCGATAGGGCTTCGTTGCTCTAATCTCCAATGCTTGATCATATCTTTGCCCTAATTCGAAGGGGTATTTATAGGACTACCCAAGGGCTAGGGGTGGCTTCATGGAGAAGCCAAGATCAAGAAGGGGTGGTTAGGATAGTTGGATTGGAAGCTTCCATCCTTTAACCACCTTCTTCTAGATCAAATGGCCGTTCAAACCGATTTGGCTCGGATGAAGGCCAACTAAACTTTAGTTTAGACCATAGGTGATAGCTGTGGTCTAGACTATAGACCATAGGTCTCAGCCATAGTTCAGACTGTAGACCATAGGTCTCAGCTGTGGTTCAGACTGATTAGGCCAAGGAGCCCAAATTGAGTGGTTAGAACCACTGCTCTATCTTGGAGTCTGTCCAAGATCTTCCATATGGTCTTGTAGCATGTCCCATATGAGTAGTCGCCCTCGACATGACGTGTTTTAGGTGTCTACATAAATTCCACCTTAATACATTTTTAGAAAAGAAAGCTAAAATATGGTTGTTAATTTTTATGACTAAAAAGAATAATGGGTACACTTGGGGAGAATTGGAGCATGCATTCTTAATTCATTGGGACCCATATAAAAATATAGCTAGTTTGAAGGATACACTCAAAGGCTATGTAGAAGAAATAAATAGGCTTTTAAAAGAACAAAAGGAACTGAAAAGAGAGATAGCAAATTTCGAAGTGGTAGAAGGAAACAAGATGTTGGTGTGAAGATTGAGGGAACCACACCTTTAGTGGAAGATAAGCTAAAAAGTGGACAAAGAGATATGTTTTAATCTAAAAAATTATATTTTGCATGTTCATTATTGTATTCATAAGGAGAAGGTTATTATTTCCATCACCCCTCATAACGGATATGATTTTATTAATACTACCTTCACTAAGAGGTTGCAAGTTCAACCAACAAAAACTAAGGACATACAAATTAAGAGTGATAATGTTCGATTTTTTAAAACTTAAAGATCACCATGGATTCATAAATTTTACATTTTTATTTTTATACTATTGATACGAATGATATGGATATTATTTTGGGTTATCCTTGGTTATATTTGTTAGGTATTATTAATATTAATGTGCAAAAGTAGTTTATGAAGTTATGGTATAGGAAAAATAAGTCAACATTGTAGGATATTTCTCAACTTAAGGAGCAAGGATCTAAGGAGATTCAACAAGTAGCTATAATAGGGGAACAAGTTAAGGAACCAATAGAAGAATAAAAATTTAAATCTACAATAGTAGTAGCAGTAAAGTCCATGGAAGAAGAAACATAAAAGTCCAAGAAATATCTATTAGAAGTGCACAAGAATGCACCAAAATAAGTGCACAAGAGAGAAGATCATGAAGAAGAATTTAAAAGAGGAATAAAATTTTGAAGAATAAAAGGAAATAAAATATCAAGTTAAGGTTACAAAATAGTTCCACCCACACCACCATGAGTGGCAATAATCTTGGAGGTATGACTTAGGGCATCAATAGTATTATGGATTACATGGAGTTAGAAAGGCATCAAGTATGATAATGTTTGGTAGAAAAAATCTAGTGATTATGTATTTTAGAGTGGTGCAACAATATAAAGAAAAAATAGTACCAATCATTCAAACTACTAGAGTAGAACAACAAAAGCAAGAATCCAATAGAGTATCTATGGATATTCGAGTGGTACAATAACACTTTGGCATCATTGAAGACTGAAAGCACGAGATTCTTGAAACAAAAAGGATAGACTAAAAATGCAATGTAAACTAAACTAAAATAACACTTAAACCCTATGTTATTGAAAAATGCATAAAAAGAAAGAATATGAACACAAGATATCAAAGCAATATAAAAAATGGCCCTTTTATTGATATGTTTTACAAATTTGTGTTACAATGCATCTCCTTCCTTTTTAGGGGATAGGAGCGTTAAATGTTGGTCTTTTACAACTTGTTTTAGAATTCCTTCTTCCGCGTGCCCACATATAAGATGGGCGAACCAAAACGTTGTCGCAGCTTACGTTGGTAAAGGTAGATTCCTCGCTACTCCTCTAATGCTAAAAATCTATGTTCAAAGAAACAAACAAAGAATCAGTAGCACCTGTGTATGAAAAATGAAAGATAAATAGAATGATGGTTAAAATGAGTCTAAATAAACTGAAAACTTGATAGAAACATAATCATGAAACTAGCTAAATACTACAAAAGAAATAGTCACCAAAGGCAATAAGGCGGGGGACAAGGCAAACCACCCGCGGGTGAAACTTTGTTTCGACACCAATATGCTTGGGATGGGTCCGAAACCTGATGTGATGTGTTGTCGAAAAATTGGTAGGATAATGTGGTCAAAAAAATCAGGTTTTGGTGATTGATTTGTGCCTTCAAAAGTCACCCAATAACCTCTCTTTTGATTAAGATATTATGGATGTTGAAAGCACAAATCACAAGTAAGTAAATTAGCAGCACTTCATCGCTCAAAATGCTCCTTCTCTATATATCTTTTGGGTGAGGAAGCTCACCATTTTATAGACCCAAGGGGTCTCTTTGAATTAACATGCAAAAGTGTTACTTTGCATGAATGCTTTTTTTGTGAATAGAAGACTTCTTCTTGATCAAGGGCTTCTTAACTGCCTCCGTGCATGTCTTTGTATGTTTAGAAAATCTCTCTCGCACTCCCATGCAATGAAGGGATAGCTAAGTGGCAAATTTGAGTTGTCTTAAAAAGCTCATTCCCATTCCCATGCAATGAAGGGAGAGTCAATTGGCAGATATGAGTTGTCAAAAGAACTCACTCGCACTCCTATGCCATGAAGGGAGAGTTAAGTGGCAGTTTTGAGTTGTCATGCGTCGAGGTATGACTTTTTGTCAGTCAAACCTGGCGTTCGTCCCACCCCGGAGCGAGCACTGGTGAAACGAGTATAAATCTACGCTCGTCTCTAGGTGAGACGAGTACCAATCTGCACTCGTCCCTGGGTGGAGCGACATGAGAAAAGCGATGAGTCACTTGACCCAAGATGACTTAAGTGAGGGTGCCTTCAGATATTATTCGATGCATGCTCGAGCAGTTTCCCGATTGTTTTGACCTATTTTTGGTGGGTGTGAACCCATTTTGGGATGCCATTTGGGGATAGCATTGGCGAAAATTCATCTTCCCGTGAAGCGTTCCGGCTATGGTAGCCTTCTTAGGGAGTAGGATAATGACAAGGTAAACCCCGACATCAGTTTTCTTATGCCAAGAGGTTAAGTGCAAGAGCACTTTTGTCCGGCAATTTTTAGTGGTTTTGTGGGCATTTGTCATTTTTATAGTTTGGGTGTTTTTGATTTTTTTTTTATTATTCATCCCGGGGGGACGAACGCCATGATGGTACTCGTCCTAGGGTGGGATGAGTGCACCTCCGAGGAAAAAGTGCTCGTTCCAGTCAGGGATGATTACCAGCAAGCAAAAAGGTATAAATAGGCAAAAATGACGGATTTGGCTCATTTGCACTGTTCATCGATTGCGATTTGGAGCTCTCGGGAGGAGGAGGTAGATTTTTTGACACAAAACACTGCTAGATTTTCTAGCCACCATGAGTGCATAGACCGGGTCGTCAGGCGGCGGAGCCGAGGTGAGACTAGTAAGTGCACTCTCCTCGAGTTTGAATTTGAAAAATGCAAATGTGTTTTTATTATGTTTTTCTTTTGTTTAAGACATGGAACCCTAATTAATTAAATTAAAAGGTGAATGAATTTTATTGAAAGACCCTGAAATAAACTAAAACGTGGATGCAAACCGATGGAAACCTAGATGGAAAACCGTAGGATAAACCCAAATGAAACTTAGAGTAACACGTTAGGGTAACCACGGTTATAAAAATGTTTTTTTTTGTTTTTTTTTTTTTTTTTTATGTGAATGGTAAAACTTAGGTAAAACCATAGGTAAATCATGTCCATTTTTGTCTATTTTTAAAATGAAACCCTAGATTAAAAAAATGGATGAATTTTTTTTTCTTTTTTTGTTGGAATGGTAAACTTAGGTAAAACCGTAGGTAAACCATGTCAAATTTTATTGTTTTTATGGAATGTAAGATGAAAACGTGAGGAGTTTGTTTTGTTGAACTGGTAAACTTAGGTCGAAACCATAGGTAAACCATGTCGATTTTTGTGTTTGTTTTTATGGAATTAAAGATAAAAAATGGATGAATTTTTTTTGGTTGAAATGGTAAACTTAGGTCAAAACCGTAGGTAAACCATGTCGAATTTTTGTTTGTTTTTATGAAATTAAAGATGAAAAATTGATGAATTTTTTTTGGTGAAATGGTAAACTTAGGTCGAAACCGTAGGTAAACCATGTCGAATTTTTGTTTGTTTTTGATGAAATGTAAGATGAAAACTTGATGAATTGTTTTTTTTTTGAAATGGTAAACTTAGGTAAAACCGTAGGTAAACCATGTCAAATTTTTGTTGGTTTTTATGAAATTAAAGATGAAAAATGGATGAATTTTTTTTGGTCAAATGGTAAACTTAGGTCGAAATTGTAGGTAAACCATGTCGAATTTTTGTTTGTTTTTGATGAAATGTAAGATGAAAACTTGATGATTTTTTTTGTTTTGAAATGGTAAACTTGGGTAAAACCGTAGTTAAACCATGTCAATTTTTTTTTTTTTTGGTAATGGATGTACATGTGAATGAAAGATGTTACTGTACAGTTATGCATTTTTGTACATGTGATGGTAATTTGATGCATGTTTTTGATGTGTGTTATTTTCTGTGATGTGCAGGTGGTGAAGAGTCGACATCGGGTACCGACTATTTTTTCTAATGCCCACGAGGCATTGAGTGTGGAGGACTGGGAGTGGCTTGATGCCTTAGGGATCAATCATGTGGCTCGATTAGATGCAATTGTTGTAGATCGGGCATACATTACAGCTTTGATCAACCTATGGGATGTTCGGACGAACACCTTCCATATTTCGATAGGGGATATGACAGTCACCTTAGAGGATGTGTATCAGATTCTTCGTATTCTGATAGACGGGGTTCCCATCCGGATGACACCACAAGGTCAGAGGATGGCTGTACTGACCCAGTATTTTTGACATGGGGAGGATGTGGATGGGATGAGCTCAGTGGAGAATGCAGAGCTATATTGTCAGATTGGGGGGATTCTGGTACGATGGTGGTATGCGAGGGGAGTGCTAGGAGTGAGGCATGCACTGCTTATGAGCTTCATTTCTAACATGCTCCTGCCAAACTCGTCAGGAGTGAGGTTCCCATGGAACCTATTGGAGGTGGTGTGGCAGTTAGTGGATTGCCCAGTGACAGAGCCGGTGATCATGAGATGGGGCCAAACACTCTTGGCTCAATTATATGATGATTTGTATGAGGTCCACTGTTGAAAGTGAAATGGGATTGGCTGTAGTTACTTGTTACAGTGCTGGGCCTGGCAGCATATAGCCGTAGAGCGACCACGAGGGCTACCCTAGACTACACGGGTTGACATGGTGGATAAAGATATTGGGTATGGTGCTTTATGGTATCAGTTGGAGGAGCAAGGGCAGAGTCGTCAGTTTACGGGATACATGGACCATTACAGAGATGCATTGGCATGACTGATGCCAGGAGATGTGGTGTGGAGGCCATATCAAGATTGTCCCGCATGGCCAGAGGTTGATGAGTGGCTTCAGCGGGTCCAGAGGGGGAGATGGGTCATTGGATGACATGGGACAGAGCAGGATTACTTTCATTATCTTTGAGTGACACGACAGTTTGGGGTACACCAGGGGTTGCCTAGAGAACCCGTAGTCTATCAGTGTCGGAGTGATGAGAGGACCCTAGTTGCGTCGATCCTCGAGCAGCTAGGAGAGGAGGCGGATGCAGTACTAGAAATTCTAGACATGGATGACATCGGAGTGACTGCCAAGTACCAGGAATGGTGGATGCTCCAACAATGGCAAGGTGAGGGGATGAGGCAGCGGGAGGCAGAGAGGGTGCAGAGGCACCAGGAGAGGGTTAGGGAGCTCCTGTTGATGTGGACATGGTGGAGGTGGCAGATGTAGGAGAGGACTTTGGTGAGGAGGAGCAGCCAGAGATGCAGGATGCTCTAGAGCAGGCCGATGTGCCAGAGAGGTCGACATAGCCAGTTGTGTAGGGGGATACAGAGGCAGGGTTGTGCGTGGAGGTGGTGCGGTTGACGGAGGTGCTACGAAGGTGAGATGGAGAGCTTGGGGAGATGGCACAGGAGATGGATATTCTACAGACACAGTTGGTAGAGCGGGAGAGCGCAGGGACTGCATCTCATCGATAGGATGGTGATACAAATGCTGCATGGGAGAGGGATCTCCTACAGGTGCAGCTAGCATAGCATAATGATGCAATCACATACTACCATAGGCAAGAGGTAGAGTGGAGTCGACGAGAGGCATATTGGGGCTGATAGGAGTTAGATTGGTAATGGCATTGGCTGGAGATGGAGGGAGAGATTATCTGCCTTGGTGGGCGAATACCAAAGCCTCCTACAGGTGGCTCATCATCTCGAATGAGAGACAATGGGACGGAGCAGTCAGCATCATCCTATCGTAGGCGGTGAGATGAGGGAGACACTAGTGGGTGTGATGCAGGAGCAAGCAGTCGCCCTGAGAGGTCCCAGAGGACTGATACTATAGGGGGTAGTTCTCGTCACACCGATCTTGCGTAATCATGGTGGCCAACGCCCTAGGCTGGGGGTTTATGAGTTTTTGGCTTGTGGCAGCGAGGTCCGAGGACCGGTTCATTGTAGCCTGCGGGCAATTTTGTTATGATATATATATATATATATATATATATATATATATATATATATATATATATATATATATATATATATATATATATATATATATATATATACAGATGACTCTTTTTGGTGTTTATACATTTTTCATGATTTATTTTTATGTGCATGTTTTTACATTGATGTATGCATATGTGATTATGAATGCGATGGTTCTAATTTGTATGATGTATGCATATGGAATGAATGAAATGAATTGTTGATGATTTGTCAATGCACCATAGACTATACAAGATTTGACTGGCTTGCTATAGTAATGGGATAACTTTGTGGAATGCTTGTGCATGTGAAAACTTTGTTTTTGTATTTTGTCTATTTTCTAATGGTGATGTACGAAATGAAATGTACCGGTTGTTTGAAAATGTAGTTAAGCTTTTTTGAGATGCAGATATTTTAACTAACTAACTAAGACTGTACATTTATCTCGCAAGACTTTTGAACAAGGTTTAAATTTGACATAAATTTAACCAAGTTATCTTAAACCCCTTTGTGTGCAATTGAGTTCATTTATGTGGTATTTGTCAGGATACCGCCAGTGCCAGATGGGCTTTCAACAGAACCTGTCCCACCGTGATCGCCATTAAAAGCACGAGATTTTGAAAACAAAAAGGATAGACTAAAAATGCAATGTAAACTAAACTAAAATAATGCTTAAACCCTATGTTATTGAAAAATGTGTAAAAAGAAAGAACATGAACACAAGATATCAAAGCAATATAAAAAATGGCCCTTTTATTGATATGCTTTACAAATTTGTGTTACAATGCATCTCCTTCTTTTTTAGGGGATAGGAGCGTTAAATGTTGGTCTTTTACAACTTGTTTCAGAATTCCTTCTTCCACGTGCCCACATATAAGATGGGCGAACCAAAACATTGTCGTCGCTTGCGTTGGTAAAGGTAGATTCCTCATTGCTCCTCTAATTTTGAAAATCTGCGTTCAAAGAAACAAACAAAGAATCGGTAGCACCTGTGTATGAAAAATGAAAGATAAATAGAACGATGGTTAAAATGAGTCTAAATAAACTAAAAACTTGATAGAAACATAATCATGAAACTAGCTAAATACTACAAAAGAAATAGTCACCAAAGGCAATAAGGCGGGGGGTGCCCGAAGGCAAACCACCCACGGGTGAAACTTTGTTTCGACACCAATCCGCTTGGTATGGGTCCGAAACCTGATGTGATGTGTTGTCGAAAAATTGGTAGGATATTGTGGTCAAAAAATTTGGGTTTTGGTGATTGATTCGTGCCTTCAAAAGTCACCCAATAACCTCTCTTTCGATTAAGAGATTATGGATGTTGAAAGCTCAAATCGGAAGTAAGTAAATTAGCAGCACTTTGTTGCTCAAAATTCTCCTTCTCTGTATATCTTTTTGGTGAGGAAGCTCACCATTTTATAGACCCAAGGGGTCTCTTTGAATTAACATGCAAAAGTGTTACTTTGCATGAATGCTTTTTTTGTGAATAGAAGACTTCTTCTTGATCAAGGGCTTCTTAACTGCCTCTGTGCATGTCTTTGTATGTTTAGAAAATCTCACTCAAACTCCCATGCAATGAAGGGATAGCTAAGTGGCAAATCTGAGTTGTCTTAAAAAGCTCACTCCCATTCCCATGCAGCAAAGGGAGAGTCAATTGGCAGATATGAGTTGTCAAAAGAACTCACTCGCACTCCTATGCCATGAAGGGGGAGCTAAGTGGCAGTTCTGAGTTGTCATGCGTCGAGGTCTAACTTTTTGTCGATCAAACCTGGCATTCGTCCCACCCCGGAGCGAGCACTGGTAATCGTCTCTGGGTGAAACGAGTATAAATCTACGCTCGTCTCTGGGTGATACGAGTACCAACCTGCACTTGTCCCTGGGTGGAGTGAATAAGTAGTAGAGTGTCTAAAAGGTGCCAACTTGATCTCTGACTTATAAAACTACTATGTGAGTGGTTAGAACCACTGTTTTAACCTCTGGGGCTATCCTGGGGCTGTGTGTGTTAGTGCGATCAGTGCTTGTTGTCACATAATCGGATTGGTGTTGTTTTGGTGTCTACAGATGACCCTTTTTGGAAAGCGCTACACATGGTGCAGTGTTGAGAAAAAATAGATAACCAAAGCACTAATGATTAGGGTTTCTCAATAACCTAACCGACTCTTGATGCCCCAAGTATGGAAAGGGCACGCATTCTTGAATCCTTGCTTCTGACGAGCTAAGGAACTTAAATCAAGCATTAACCTGGTTTGGTGAGGTATTACTTGAACTTAGACATTGATCAGTCATGAATAGGTAAAGGGAACAACCTTTTGTCTATGGGAACCTTGAGTTCATGATTCACGAATGTCAAGTATATGATTAGTTTGTGATAATTGCTTGTTTGCTGCCCCAAGCAGGGGCACAATTGTCTTTTGCAATGATCCTTTGAATGCGTGTCATTTCCAAGATTGGGTATATTGTTTTTGATTGGAAACTAAGTGTGACTACCCCCTCAAGCGACGAATCGATGAGGGAATGACCGACATGAGAAAAGCGACGAGTTGCTTGACCCAAGATGACTTAAGTGAGGGTGCCTTCAGATGTTATCCGGTGCATGCTCGAGCAGTTTCTTGATTGTTTTGACCTATTTTTGGTGGGTGTGAACCCATTTTGGGATGCCATTTGGGGTTAACATTGGCGAAAATCCGTCTTGCCGTGAAGCGGTCTAGCTATGGTAGCCTTCTTAGGGAGTAGGATAACGACAAGGTAAACCCCGACATCAATTTTCAAACAAAAATTTGACATGGTTTACCTACGGTTTCGACCTAAGTTTACCATTTCACCAAAAAATATTCATCCATTTTTCATCTTTAATTTCATAAAAACAAACAAAAATTTGACATGGTTTACCTACGGTTTTGACCTAAGTTTACCATTTCAACAAAAAAAATTCATCCATTTTTCATCTTTAATTCCATAAAAACAAACACAAAAATTGACATGGTTTACCTACGGTTTCGACTTAAGTTTACCAGTTCAACAAAACAAACTCCTCACGCTAAAGGATAGACTAAAAATGCAATGTAAACTAAACTAAAATAATGCTTAAACCCTATGTTATTGAAAAATGCGTAAAATGAAATAACATGAACACAAGATATCAAAGCAATATAAAAAACGGCCCTTTTATTGATATGCTTTACAAATTTGTGTTACAATGCGTCTCCTTCCTTTTTAGGGGATAGGAGCGTTAAATGTTGGTCTTTTACAACTTGTTTCAGAATTCCTTCTTCCGCGTGCCCACATATAAGATGGACGAACCAAAACGTTGTTGCCGCTTGGGTTGGTAAAGGTAGATTCCTCGCTGCTCCTCTAATGCTGAAAATCTACGTTCAAAGAAACAAACAAAGAATCAGTAGCACCTGTGTATGAAAAATGAAAGATAAATAGAACGATGGTTAAAATGAGTCTAAATAAACTGAAAACTTGACAAAAACATAATCATGAAACTAGCTAAATACTACAAAAGAAATAGTCACCAAAGGCAATAAGGCGGGGGGTGCCCAAAGGCAAACCACCCATGGGTGAAACTTTGTTTCGACACCAATCCGCTTGGGATGGGTCCGAAACCTGATGTGATGTGTTGTCGGCAAATTGGTAGGATATTGTGGTCAAAAAAATCAGGTTTTGGTGATTGATTTGTGCCTTCAAAAGTCACCCAATAACCTCTCTTTCGATTAAGATATTATGGATGTTGAAAGCACAAATCGTAAGTAAGTAAATTAGCAACACTTCGTCGCTCAAAATGCTCCTTCTCTGTATATCTTTTGGGTGAGGAAGCTCACCATTTTATAGACCCAAGGGGTCTCTTTGAATTAACATGCAAAAGTGTTACTTTGCATGAATGCTTTTTTTGTGAATAGAAGACTTCTTCTTGATCAAAGGCTTATTAACTGCCTCTGTGCATGTCTTTGTATGTTTAGAAATGCTCACTCGCACTCCCATGCAATGAAGGGATAGCTAAGTGGCAAATCTGAGTTGTCTTAAAAAGCTCACTCCCATTCCCATGCAATGAAGGGAGAGTTAATTGGCAGATATGAGTTGTCAAAATAACTCACTCGCACTCCTATGCCATGAAGGGAGAGCTAAGTGGTAGTTCTGAGTTGTCATGCGCTGAGGTCTGACTTTTTGCCGATCAAACCTGACATTCATCCCACCTCGAAGCGAGTGCTGGTAATCGTCTCTAGGTGAAACGAGTATAAATCTGTGCTTATCTCTGGGTGAGATGAGTACCAATCCGCACTCGTCCCTGGGTGGAGCGAATAAGTAGCAGAGTGTCTAAAAGGTGCCAACTTGATCTCTAACTTATAAAACTGTTGTGTGAGTGGTTAGAACCACTGTTTTAACCTCTGGGGATGCCCTAGGGTTGTGTGTGTTAGTGCGATCAGTGCTTGTTGTCACATAATCGGATTGGTGCTATTTTGGTGTCTACAGATGCCCCTTTTTGGAAAGCGCTGCACATGGTGTAGTGCTGAGCAAAAATAGATAACCAAAGCACTAATGATTAGGGTTTCTCAGTAACCTAACCAACTCTTGATGCCCCAAGTATGGAAAGGGCACGCATTCTTAAATCCTTGCTTCTGACGAGCTAAGGAACTTAAATCAAGCATTAACCTGGTTCGGTGAGGTATTACTTGAACTTAGACATTGATCAATCATGAATAGGAAAAGGGCGCAACCTTTTATCTGTGGGAACCTTGAGTTCATGATTCACGAATGCCAAGTATATGATTAGTTTGTGATAATTGCTTGTTTGCTGCCCCAAGCAGGGGCGCAATTGTCTTTTGCAATGATCCTTTGAATGCGTGTCATTTCCAAGATTGGGTATATTGTTGTTGATTGGCAACTAAGTGTGACTACCCCCTCAAGCGACGAATCGATGAGGGAATGACCGACATGAGAAAAGCGACGAGTCGCTTGACCCAAGATGACTTAAGTGAGGGTGCCTTCAGATGTTATCCGGTGCATGCTCGAGCAGTTTCTCGATTGTTTTGACCTATTTTTGGTGGGTGTGAACCCATTTTGGGATGCCATTTGGGGTTAACATTGGCAAAAATCCGTCTTCCCGTGAAGCGGTTCAGCTATGGTAGCCTTCTTAGGGAGTATGATAACGACAAGGTAAACCCCAACATCAGTTTTCTTATGCCAAGAGGTTAAGTGCAAGAGCACTTTTGTTCGACAATTTTTAGTGGTTTTGTGGGCATTTGTCATTTTTATAGTTTGGGTGTTTTTGATTTTTTTTTTTTATTCGTCCCGGGGGGGACGAATGCCATGATGGTACTCGTCCTGGGGTGGGACGAGCGTGCCTCCAAGGAAAAAGTGCTCGTTCCAGTCAGGGACGATTACCAGCAAGCAAAAAGGTATAAATAGGCAAAAATGATGGATTTGGCTCATTTGCACTGTTCATCGATTGCGATTTGGAGCTCTGGGGAGGAGGAGGTAGATTTTCTGACGTGAAGCACTGCCAGATTTTCTATCCACCATGAGTGCACAGACTGGGTCATCAGGCGGCGGAGCCGAGGCGAGACCAGTAAGTGTACTATCTCCTCAAGTTTGAATTTGAAAATTGCAAATGTGTTTTTATTATGTTTTTCTTTTGTTTAAGACATGGAACCCTAATTAATTAAATTAAAAGGTGAATGAATTTGATTGAAAGACCCTGAAATAAACTAAAACGTGGATGCAAACCAATGGAAACCTAGATGGAAAACCGTAGGATAAACCCAAATGAAACTTAGAGTAACACGTTAGGGTAACCACGGTTATAAAAATGTTTTTTTTTTTTTTTTTATGTGAATGGTAAAACTTAGGTAAAACCGTAGGTAAACCATGTCCATTTTTGTCTATTTTTAAAATGAAACCCTAGATTAAAAAAATGGATGATTTTTTTTTTTTTTTTTTTGTTGGAATGGTAAACTTAGGTAAAATCGTAGGTAAACCATGTCAATTTTTTGTTGTTTTTATGGAATGTAAGATGAAAACATGAGGAGTTTGTTTTGTTGAACTGGTAAACTTAGGTCGAAATCGTAGGTAAACCATGTCGATTTTTGTGTTTGTTTTTATAGAATTAAAGATGAAAAATGGATGAATTTTTTTTTGTTGAAATGGTAAACTTAGGTCGAAACCGTAGGTAAACCATGTCGAATTTTTGTTTGTTTTTATGAAATTAAAGATGAAAAATGGATGAATTTTTTTTGGTGAAATGGTAAACTTAGGTCAAAACCATAGGTAAACCATTTCAAATTTTTGTTTGTTTTTGATGAAATGGAAGATGAAAACTTGATGAATTGTCGCTTTCTATTTGAATGATCTTTTCGCGGCTTGTGTCAATCCAAGTGGGAGATTACCTAGCTTGAGGTAATCCCGAATGGGTGTGTACCAATCTTGCTAATCAGAAACCTCGATAGTATGAACGGCCAATCCCTCTTGAAGTCCATCCCGAACAAAATCTAAGTGGGAAAGAACTTGTAAAAACAATGTGGTGTTGCTATTAAGACAAGTCGAGGAGAACAAGGACCCCCTATTGGCTTGAGTCAAACAATCTCGAATTTGAGAGAACTTATCCGAAGATGGTTCAATCTGGATCATGTGGATTCTTGGCATTAGATCAGATCTTGCACGCTCCATCACAGATTACGATAATGTTTTAACCTAAATGGTTGTCATTTCACCAGAAGGGTCTTGCGGGATGAGTGGCCCCAAGGATGCCATAGTATCCGCAAAACGATTTGATGATCAAGGGAGTGCCTCAATGTCATACCATTCAAGTTGTGCTAGGAATTTGTCCACAAGGTCTTTATAGGCCTGCAAAACTGGACATTTACATTAGAATATCCCCTTTACTTGATTGACAATCAACAACAAATCACCAAAGATGTTTAGACGCTTAATGTTCATGGTGATTGCTATCTGAAGACCTATGAGCAAGGCTTCATATTCTGCATTGTTGTTGGTGCACGAGAAGTCTAATTTAAATGACAAGGGCATTGGAGTGCCTTGCGGAGTGAAGAATACAATTCCCACACCACCCCCTTGCTCACATTTAGAACAATAAAAGAATAGGGTTATGTCAGCCTGTGACTCAGGCTCATCAGAATCTAGTGATTCTGAAACATGGAAGACCCCATCATCAGGTAGTTCAAAAGTCAGAGGCTGATCGTCTTCAAGAGGAGCCTCGACTAGTTGATCGATGATGACTTGACCTTTTATCGATTTTTGTCCAATGAAATCTATGTCAAACTCCATCAACAACATGATCCATTTTGTCGTGCGGCTACTATGATAAGTACGACTCATCATGTATCGCAATGGATTCTCCTTAGACACAACATACATCTTATTACTAAGCATGTAGTGGCATAGCTTTTTGGTAGCAAACACCATTGCCAAGTAGAGCTTTTCAACGTATGCATAGTTAAGTTCATAACTGACCAGGGTGCGGCTAAGATAGTATGTAGCCTATTCTTTGTGAAGTTCATTTTTTTGGGATAGCATGGTGCCCAGTGCCACCTCAGTGGCTGAGATGTATAAATAGAATGGCACTCCTGGTCTAGGTGGTGCCAATACTGGCGGTGAAGCCAAGTACTGTTTAATGTCGTCAAATTTGGACTAGCACTCATCATCCCAATGAAATGTGACCCCCTTATGCAATAATTTATTCATGGGTCGGCATTTGTCAGATAACTGTGCTATGAAGCGCTTGATCAACACAACCTTTCCCTGTAGACTCCTGAGCTACTTGATGGTGGTTGGGGGACGCATTTCAAGGATTGCCTTGAATTTGTTTGGGTCGACCTCAATTCCTC
Source organism: Wollemia nobilis (assembly GCA_028583015.1). Classification (NCBI taxonomy): domain Eukaryota; kingdom Viridiplantae; phylum Streptophyta; class Pinopsida; order Araucariales; family Araucariaceae; genus Wollemia; species Wollemia nobilis. The sequence continues at coordinate 1,332,460 of JAQPPZ010004643.1, forward strand.
GTTTGGATACTATGAAACCCAAGAGCTTTCCAGAGGTGATGCCAAAGACACACTTCTTAGGGTTTAGTCTGACTTTATGTTCAATGAGGCGATCAAGGACCTTGCTCAAGTCACCAAGGTGATCTGGGTGCAAAAGAGATTTGGCCAACAAATCATCCATGTAATCTTCCAAAGTTTTGTGCATGTAATCATGAAAGATGTACGTCATGTTATGTTGGTAAGTGGCACCAACATTTTTAAGGCCAAAAGGCATGACCTTATAGCAAAATGTCCCCCAAGGCATTGTGAATGCCATTTTTAGTTGGTCCTCATGATTGATACAAATCTGATTGTATCCTGAGAAACCATCCATAAGGGAAAGCATTTCGTGGCCCACTGTGGCGTCTACCAATGTGTCAATGCTTGGCAAGGGAAAATCATCCTTAGGACTCGCTTTGTTAAGATCTCAAAAATTGGTGCATATGTGAATCCTTAGGACGGGAACCATGTTAGACAACCATGGAGGATAATCCACATAGATGACAAACTAGGCATCCAACAACTTTTGTAACTCGTCTTTTACCATTAAGGCCACTGTTGGATGCATCTTGCATAGTTTTTGCTTGACTGGCTTGATTGTCGGATCAAGTGTTAAATTGTGCGTGACTAGCTGTGGGTCTAGTCCCGGCATATCCTTGTATGACCATGCAAAAACCTCCTTCTTTTCCTTAAGAAGGGCAACATAATCGGCTCGCTCTTCGGGGGAAAGACTTACCCCCAGCTTGAGAATCTATGGATTCGTTGGATCTATGCCAATGTCTACATCAGTCGTTTCTTCGATTGACATGTGGGATCCGTCTTCCAACTGGTGTGGAATTGGGATCAGATGGATATCGTTTGCTGAATTAAGATCATCATTAGGAATGTCAAGTTCCTCTTCAGCATGGAAGACATCCTGAGTCTATCCTGGAGTGAAATGAAACATCCCACCGCAAGGCCAATACTCTGATGGAGATGGTGGTGTGTCAGCACGATCCCAATCTATAGCCTCTATGTCTAGATGCAATGATCGTGTGGGATTGGCTAGATCATGGATGGGGGTGGTCAAGTCAATGGAGATCATGTTGATGAGATGATGGTAACCTCCATTATCGTAAGTGTGATAACTCTGACATTCGGGATGTTCTTGGTGCATTGGATCTGGCTCTGTAGGCACTGGCACAAAGGGATCAGCCCTATGCGTGAACCTGCAAATAGGGTCTGCCCTAGGCACTAATGGTTTGATAGGGTCTCCAGGTGGAAGATGCTCTCTGTATACCTGGAGTGGTGGGTGCAGTAATTGCTATAACTACACCGGGTTGAAATGCCACCTATGTCTTGGACCTATGTGTAAGTGTTCAAACATGTCATCTATGTCCAAAGGATATTGTTGTTGTTGAGGTAGCCTATGCTCACTAGGATCATTCAATGGGAACATCATCAGGAAGCTATCTTGATCGTCATTCATTGGATATTCGTGTGAATGATCATACTTCGACTCATCTTCAGAAGACCCTCCGTGGTCTTGTCCATCTTCCCCTTGTGGGTGAGTCCATGAGGTTTCTCCTTGTTCGGCCGTAGGGAAAGGGTTGTTGAGGTCAATAAGGTTATTTGTTTGTAATGGGAAATAATCCCCCAATGTATAAGTTGTATTTGGATTGGCATATGGATCTAATGCCAACCCATCCTTGTTGCCTATCCCTAGGCTTTGCATGTTTTTGACCAAGATGTCGAGGGGCAAAGGGTGATTAAACCCTACTCCTGACTTGTCATAAGGCATTTGGTATCTTGGTTGGCACAAAACATGCATTCCTTGTTCATACCTGCCTAACCCATATCCATGCCAATTGCATTGGCTAAGATATCATAATGTGAAGTCTGGGTTAGCCAAATAATTGACATCTTCCACAAAGGGATCTTCATCTTCCTCTTCTTGTTGGGAAGGTTCAACGCCATGATCCAGGCCCCCAAAAATAAAGTTTGTCTGATTAGGTGGGTAGCCTAAAGGAACCACGGAGCCTATGGGGAGTCGAGGTCTTCCCATGTCTTGCATAGACTGAAGTGTGGGCATTGCAACAAAATTGCGCACTATATACTCCCCCATGCCTGTGTTAGACATCTCAATAGTAATCGTTGGTGATTGAGAGGAAGCGAATGGGAGTTCTCCTTGAGTCCACTCCATGTGGGGTGAACTAGGCATCTCAACTTCCATTCTATTAGGCGTCTCTTCTGTAGAGATGTTGGAGACTAGAGGTGGTTCCGCTTCCAGGGGCTTCTTTCCTTTGTCCATTGGTGTGGCCATCGTAGGTGGCGTCGTTGTGGGAGGACCGGATGAAGAAGATGAACCCGCCTGGGAATTTGATTGATTTGGTAATGGAGATTCTTGCTTAGTCGAACCCCTTTTAGATGGATTTAACTAGAAATCCATGTGTGTTGAAGGGAGGTTCAATTGCGGCATGATTTTCACTGAGTTGCAATATTTAAAAGGTTCCAAATCTATGGGGACCATGTGCACTTGTCCTTCAAATGTATATTTCAAACATTGATGAGCAATTGAAGGGACACACTTCATATCCCGGATCCAAGGCCGCCCAAGCAAGATATTGTAAGCCATCTCACCTTCTAAAATGTGGCACAAAGTATGAATGGTCTTTTGTCCCACTTGTATGGGTAGGACAATTGTGCCAACTATTGAGCATATCGCATCATTAAATGCTCAAAGAGTATAAGTGGAAGGTACAATGTGAGAGGCTGGCAGCTTCAAATGTTTTAGTGCAGCGGTTGTAATAATGTTACTAGATGAACCAGTGTCTACCAACACCCGCTTGTACGGAGTCCCGTTGACCCACGCAATAACGTGCAGGGGTGGATCCGCTACATCCCCAGTCACCATTTTTAACTCATCTTCCCTGAAGGTGATGACTGGTTCGATACACTATTTGACATGCCCCACAAAATTGTTGAACGAATTCACTTCATGGGGATGCAACTCAATTGCCTTTAATATCTCCATAAGAGCTTCCCGATGGGGCACCGATTGTTGAATAAGCTCATAGATGGAGAGCCTAGCCGATGTGGTTCATAGAATTTGAGTAAGTCTAGTGCGAATCGTGGCCACTGGTCTACGCAGGGGCAACTGTGTAGGATTCGGTTGAGGTTGTGACATGGGTGGAACTTCCCTGGTGGCTGTCATGGGGGCATCTCCTGGGTGTCTCTTGTTTCTTGTCACAATGCTAATCATCCCAACATACCCCTCCATGGGGCAATTCTATTGCACTTCGTTGACATGAAGAGGTTTTGCTTGTGCATCATGTGTGGGTAAAGGATCTTTGAAAACACCCATTTGTTGGTTGTTGGGTGCGATGGGATTATCCACTACCAATGTGTTATTGTCAATGAGGTCTTGCACTAAACCTTTAAACATCCAACAGACATTAAGGTCATGCCCTTTCCTTCTGTGGAATCTACAAAAAATATCCTCTCTGTAGCCCTTAGGCTTTGGCGCATTAGGATCGATTGTTGGAATCTCTGGCAGATTAATCAAGTTTGTCGTTGACAAATGGTCAAACAAGGAGTCCCTAGACTCAGTGTATGGTGTAAATTGCTGCCTAGGGTGACGCTGCTGATTTTGATCCTGTTTTTTATTATCTTTCTCATAGTTATTGTGAGGCACCGCCTGATAATTAGCCTTTGGAGGCTGTGTCGCTTGGGCAGGCGTAGGGGCATTGATAGCAACTTGATTGACCATGGCGGGTTTCTATTGCGTATTCCCTATTTTGGTGCTCTTGTTCCACTCTTTTTTCTTAGGTTTGGCAATTTTGCCATCTTGTATCTTGATCTCTTTGATAACTCTAGCTTGCGCCAGAGCTTCTTCTAAAGTGGCGTATTGCTGCAGCTACAATAGCATAGAGATCGATCGCAAATAGCTCTTTGCAAAAATTTGAGTTAGGTCGGACATAGGAGGGAGGTAGGACAACTTTGAAAGCAACGTCCTCCATCGATTCCCATATGCCACCATAGATTCCTCCTCATACTGCTTGAGGCTAGCTAGATCACTTAGTGACGCCTTTTTCTTTGTTTTGAAAGCAAAACATTCTAGGAATGCATCCACTAGCTGATCCAAGTTGTAGATGCTATGCTTCGGTAGATGGGTAAACCAATCCGAGGTAGATCCTGCGAATGTGGTTATGAATTTTCTCAATAGCAATGCATCATTGTCTTGTATACCGAAGCATTGGCTCAAAAATCGAGTCACATGCTCTTGAGCATCTTCATCCCCTCTAAAGAGTGCCAACTGGGACAGCTTGAAATGTTTGAGGTATGGAGGTGCTGGCACTGATGGATGCACCGGATGACTACGGAGTTGGCGTAAGGTAGGCTTTTGGGGCCCAGTAGTCTTGAGTTCCATAGTCTCCAAGCATTCTAACAACACTTTGTATGCATCGAAGGACTTAATCTCCTCCTCCTTGGTTTGCTCCCATTGTAGATTACGGGGAACTTGAGGCCTTTGGAGGGATAAATGGGTAGCATCCCTTCTGCCTTGATAGGGCATTTCAGCCCGCTCTTCTTCTTGGTCATAATCCTCATAATCTTCTTGAGGAGTGTCTGGCCTAGGCCTATAAACATTGATGGGTGCCCGCGGAGGATGCCCATCACGGTTGCGGGGAGTGGCCTCCCGCTCAGGTCTATGAGGTCTTGGAGGCAGTGCTTGATGACATCGCGGAGACCTGTCTCGCACTAGGGGGTTATGCCTCACATACATCTTAGATTGTTGTGCGCGAGGGACTGGGGCCTTCTCAAGCGCATTTTTGTGAAGCAATTCAGCTGTCTGACGCTGAATGCGCTCTTGATTAAGGCAACACAAATGTTCTAATTTTTGTTGGTCTTGCCTAAGCCGCGTGATTTGCACTTGGCGGGCGGCTAGTTGGGAAAATGCCAAGTCATTTTGTTCCATCGTCTCTTGTTTAGGAGGCCTAGATGTCTCCCCTACATATCTGTTTCGATCATGGTGCTCTGAGACCCCTATATGTTGCTTCCCTCTATCGAGGTTGGCAGCATTGACTTGAAGCTCTGGTCTCAATGAGCGATCTGGATATAAAGCGGGTGTAGATGTGCATCGTTCCCGCACTGTGTACTGTTCTTGAGGAACGTAGTGATCCTCCTCACACTCTCTGTTATATGCAAAAAAAGTGCGGGCCGAATTATCTTGCCCTATCGGGAGAACCTGATACTCTGGATATGGTCTAGTGTGTCTGACATTAATCAAGGGTAAATTAGGAGTAACAACATCATATGGTTCCTCCTTTTGGACCCTTTGTTTTTCTAGAGTAGTACACAGCGCTTCATCACTAGGCCACCCATAACAAACTTCCAAGGGAGGCCTCGTACTTAGACCAAGTGCTACATATTGGTTATTTTCTTGAAAATAATGTTGTTGCTTAGGATTTCTCCCTAAGGAGGTGCCTCTATGGTCTTGTCTGTTGATGGCATGATTCGGAGTGCCCCTCAAGGAGGTGCCTCTAGAGCCATGTTCTATTACTGCATGGTGTGGACTAACTTGTGTACCCTGTCGCCAATGCGGGATGGCCAAGTCTTCAGGGCTATATCGGAGACGATTTGTCTCTCTTGGTGCATTCTCTGTAGCTTCTGCCCGTGATTGGGCTTGACTATGAGTAAACACCATGGTAATGTTAACCTAAAGATGCAAAAATTCTTTTTATGATTTTTTTTTTGTCTAAACAAAAAATAGCATACACACACAAGCAATGATTATCTCTTTTAAAGATTAATAGTGTGCCCTAAATCTGGTTTAGTGTGTTTTTGTTGTTTGTTTTGTTTTGTTTTTGAAAATTTTTGTGAAACATTTAAATGCAATTATGAAGGCTCTTATGACTCCCAAAATGGTCGCCCCTTCAATATACCATTTTCGGACCGATATACCAACCTCTCTATATACCCGCCCTTACGTGAGGGAGACTATAGGTACGTGAGAGCAGATGATACATGGAACATAGGCGGTATAGAAGGGGAATCACTCTTTTTATGACACCTACCATAGAATACTTATCCTCATGCACTAGGAATCACCCTAGCTACACTCGGTCAGCTTTCGTCAGGATTTACGTCTAGCAACAGTCGCAATCAAGGTAATGGATGCAATATCTCAAGCCAAAGTGATAATGGAATCCACCTTTGGTCTTGCTCAAGGGTTGGGGTTTTACGACCAACTCCTTGTGTTTAAAATACCACGTGGTGTGTGGGGTTCATTTTAATTTGCAAAAATTGAAACAGGCAAACAAAAAGGAAACTTTCCCTAAGCCATACAAAACTAGAAACTAGAAAATAGAAAATAGAAATTTGACAAAAGCTTGTTAAAAACCCCTACCTCTTCTCTGCCCAACAGGATGTTCCTGATTTGCTCTGAAAAATGCACAAAACTATACTCGTCCCTGGGTGAAGTGAATATCAGAACAGTATTCGTTCCAGGGTGAGACGAATGCTTATTCGTCCCTGGGTGAAATGATTACCAATCCGCACTCGTCTCTGGGTGAAACGAATAATAGTCTGATGATTGAAAAATAGGTACCTGTAATCAAAACAAGCAATTTTAGATCAAAAATCTAACCTAAAAAAAAACAGAGGACATATGTCCCACCGTGATCGCCATTGAAAGCACGAGATTCTAGAAACAAAAAGGATAGACTAAAAATGCAATGTAAACTAAACTAAAATAACGCTTAAACCCTATGTTATTGAAAAATGCATAAAAAGAAAGAACATGAACACAAGATATCAAAGCAATATAAAAAACGGCCCTTTTATTGATATGCTTTACAAATTTGTGTTACAATGCGTCTCCTTCCTTTTTAGGGGATAGGAGCGTTAAATGTTGGTCTTTTACAACTTGTTTCAGAATTCCTTCTTCCGCGTGCCCACATATAAGATGGGCGAACCAAAACGTTGTCGCCACTTGCATTGGTAAAGGTAGATTCCTCGCTGCTCCTCTAATGCTGAAAATCTACGTTCAAAGAAACAAACAAAGAATTAGTAGCACCTGTGTATGAAAAATAAAAGATAAATAGAACGATGGTTAAAATGAGTCTAAATAAACTGAAAACTTGACAAAAGCATAATCATAAAACTAGCTAAATACTACAAAATAAATAGTCACCAAAGGCAATAAGGTGGGGGGTGCCCGAAGGCAAACCACCCGTGGGTGAAACTTTGTTTTGACACCAATCCACTTGGGATGGGTCTGAAACCTGATGTGATGTGTTGTCGGCAAATTGGTAGGATATTGTGGTCAAAAAAATCGGGTTTTGGTTCTTGATTCGTGCCTTCAAAAGTCACCCAATAACCTCTCTTTCGATTAAGATATTATGGATGTTGAAAGCACAAATTGCAAGTAAGTGAATTAGCAGCACTTCGTCGCTCAAAATGCTCCTTCTCTGTATATCTTTTGGGTGAGGAAGCTCACCATTTTATAGACCCAAGGGGTCTCTTTGAATTAACATGCAAAAGTGTTACTTTGCATGAATGCTTTTTTTGTGAATAGAAGACTTCTTCTTGATCAAGTGCTTCTTAACTGCCTTTGTGCATGTCTTTGTATGTTTAGAAAAGCTCACTCACACTCCCATGCAATGAAGGGATAGCTAAGTGGCAAATCTGAGTTGTCTTCAAAAGCTCACTCCCATTCCCATGCAATGAAGGGAGAGTCAATTGGCAGATATGAGTTGTCAAAAGAACTCACTCGCACTCCTATGCCATGAAGGGAGAGCTAAGTGGCAGTTCTGAGTTGTCATGCACCGAGGTCTGACTTTTTGCCGGTCAAACCTGGCGTTCGTCCCACCCCGAAGCGAGCGCTAGTAATCGTCTCTGGGTGAGACGAGTACCAATCCGCACTCGTCCTTGGGTGAGACGAGTACCAATCCGCACTCGTCCTTGGGTGGAGCGAATAAGTAGCAGAGTGTCTAAAAGGTGCCAACTTGATCTCTGACTTATAAAATTGTTGTGTGAGTGGTTAGAACCACTGTTTTAACCTCTGGGGCTGCCCTAGGGCTGTGTGTGTTAGTGCGATCAGTGCTTGTTGTCACATAATCGGATTGGTGCTGTTTTGGTGTCTACAAAGACCACCACTAATCAATATTTCAATTGAATGGATGGATGATCAAGATTGATACCAGTTGTTAGCATTGCTTAGAAGATCATATTAATATTTTTTCTTCTCATGTTTTGAGGATGAAATATTTGTAAGGAGGGTGGAATGCTATGGTACCTAAGAATATGTATATGGGGATATGATATTATATTGCATAAGGGTATTATATTATAATTAAGAGTGGGAATAACCTAAGGTTGATTATATTATTATATTATATTATAGTAAAGAGTGGGACAAGGGTTTAGTAGTTGGATTCCCAAAGTAGAATTAAAATATGGGTATATAGAAAAGGGATATTGTAATTGTAATCATCATTCATATCATGTATTCTCTTGTAATCATCTTTTCCCATGGAGTGGCCTCTCATATTGGGAGATCTTGTGGAGTTATTCCTTCCTTAGGAGTATTATTGGTGTCTCCCTACCTTAAGTGTATTATCTATATCTATCTCATTATGTATATTTTTACTATAGATAATTCATTATGGATGGAGCTTTTACTATTTTTGTATATGGTGGATGATTTATATTAATGACAATAAAATGAAATAACATCTTATAGGCCAAAAAATTACAAACCACCACACTAAAGTGTTTTTGTATTTAGAGCAAACATCTATTATGAGAAAAAAAGAAGAACTATACATGATCTTGATATGAATGGTTTATGCTTTTGAGTAATCCTTCCATTTGAATTGACCAAGTGTTATAATTTTTACCCTTTGAGGTGAATTAACATACCCTAAGGAATCTATTTTACATAAAAATATAAATATATCTAGAATAGGATCCTGAACTAATTCCACCATTGTATAGAGCTTGGAAAATTATATAATTTAGAAAAAATAGATTTCAAATTCTTTCCCATGCAAATTTTTTGACCTTTGGAAGATCTGGTTAAATTAGCACTCAAATTAGAAAAAAATCAAATGCCAAATCTCATATTTTTTTTGCCAAATTAGGAGTTTCCACTTTGCACCATTGGGTTGAATTTTGTGCTCTTCCATTAATAAAACATATTTTAACACTTGAATTGATATGATTATTACTCATTCTTTCACACTATATATATATATATATATATATATATATATATATATATATATATATATATATATATATATATATATATATATATATATGCATGCATGTATGTATGTATGTATGTATGTATGTACGTATGTACGTATGTATGTATGTATGTATGTATGTATGTATGTATAAATTGGTTTTATGCGAGTTTTCAATCAACGAGGCTCAAACCCGAGACCTTGCCCAAGATAATAAATAATCTTCCCAATCCATCACATGTATGCTTTGGAACCAAATAGGAGCAAAGGTAATTTGAGCATGATGTAGTGAATTGAAATACCATGCAACACAAAACTATGCCTATGTCAAGTTGAACTTAGGACATTCCTTCTACTAGTAGGCATACAACCTACTATACCACACAGTGCATTATATCTGAAAGACCTCCTTTCTTCCCAAGGTGCATATACCATCTAATATAATCATAAAGTAGCTCAAAAATGATTCATAGGGAATAAAAATGTTGACTAGGGTCTTGCAAGGAAGTAGTCCAACTACTGCATCATTGATGGGGATGAGACCAAAACAAGGAGAGCTTGCTAAAGTGCATGAAGTATGGAATTGGATTTTGAACTAAATATATTCTAACCATATCCAAAATTTCCTTACATTATACCTCTCCCTTTTAGTGTGAATGATAGACCAAGCAAATCACTCTTAACTAGGAGACAATGCCAAAGAGAAAAAATATATTGGATTTCAAACTTGATACCTCCTAAATAGGAATACATGGAAAATCATTGCATCTACCATGCTAACATAACCACATATTCAATGATGATTCATGTAGACTATCATAGGGGGCACAAAAAAAGAATCCATGTGTGGATAAACTCATATTATGAGTAGAAAAATAAAATCTAAGAAAATAATTTGATTTTTTTTAAATAACTTGAATGTGATGCTAAAATCACCAATGAAAATATATTATATTGAATGAGTGATGTTGTTGGCATTCTAGCAAAATTCAATCATAGGTCCCAACATCCAGGATCTTGAGTAGTCTCAATTATTAGAGCAAATAATATATATGGCCAATATCAATGGATATAACATTCATGAAAATAACAATATTATGGATTAAATGGCCAATATCAATGGATATAACATTCATAAAAATAACAATATTATGGATTAAATTGCCAATATAAATAATACTATGCACAATAAAACTTATAATATAATTGCTTAAAATGTTTCATATAGGCTTCATTATTCATTGATGAATCTTTAGTTACAATGGACTTCTTCAATGCAATCTTCTATTAATTCTTCGATACAATACATGGAGCTTTGTCTCCATAATATAACCCTAGAAATATGAATCTTAAATACTTTGTCTATTTCTCTCCTCACATATCTAGGAGATACATTCTTTCCTATTCCATGCATAATACAAACCTCTCATGCCTCTTGGCTTTACATCTTTCCACTTGTATACATGACTCTTGACTCTTTATTTACTTGTGCACTTTACTCTATAACACTTGCACACTCCTACATGCACACTTTACAATATGACACTTGCACACTTTCTCACACTACACACTTGCACATATTGTTACATTAAACTTGTGCACATTATACACATAGACACATACATTAGGGGAAATATAAATCACACACTAATATAATTTTCACAATTGTACCAAAGGTACCATGGGGGTACATTAGCATGTACCAAATAATGTAATATTCTCCAACACCCTCTTATATTACATTATTTTGTTATTAAAGAATTTGGTCTTCAATCTATGATTTTTGCATTTTTTTGTCTTCTCTAACTTTGGCAATACTTGTGATTCTAATGTCGATATTCATTTTCTAACTTTATCTATTGTATTATTGCTCATACTTTATTTTTTGTAATCATGATTATTTTAAGTTTTTTTTTGTAATAACCTATTTGAGCACTTCATCCAATGTCATTAGGAAAATTTCTTTTATAGTGTTCCATTCATGAACACCATTCCCTTTATACCAACATGTTTTGTGGGTATGATTATGACTCCCACAATTTAGACAATGAACATGACTCCAACAATATTTAGTCTTATGTCCAAGCTTATTACATTGTTTACACTTTTGAGTGTAATTTATTTTTGGATAAAATTTGATGGGAACATAAAATTTATTTCTTGGTTTTACAATTCTAGTTGATATCATAGCAAATTCATAATGTGTTATTTCCTCATTACAAGCATATTCAATACATTCATTCATGCATTGCTTAAGAATCATAAAAATAATATTTTCAGCTTCATTTTGAATAAATTGAATATGTTTTGTTAATTCTTGACTCTTAGAAGATTTTCCTTTTTCTTGAGCATTCATTCTTTGTCTTCTACCCATCAGTTTTTTTTCAAATTTTTTCCTTTGAAGTTGAAATCCTTATTTATCCAAATATAAATTTATAATCAATTTCTCCAAATAAAAAAATTAATCTTAAATTTGTAAATTGAATAATATATATATTTAAAAATTCTTTAAAGTAGAAGACCTTGTCTACCAAATTTTAAATAAACAATTTTAATTTGCAAATAAATCAAATTGATAAAATTTAAAAATATTTTAATTTGAAATTTCTTTTTGAAGTAGACTTCCCTTTGACTCCCTAATTAAACAATAAATTTTTTACTTTTCAATTTTTCAAAAATCATAATTTTGAAGTGAATTTCAATTTTCAATTTATCTATCAATTTAAATTCAAATTTAGATTTAACAAAGCTCAAATATTTTATATTACTTCTTATCACTCTAGATTTTTCAATTGCAAGTTAATAATCTCAAAAAATTTATGTCCAAATAAATGTTCCTTTTACCTTATTACTCCATAAACTATAAAACAGTAATATTATTTCACTTGACCAAATAAAATTTTCTTCTCAAAATTAAAGCTTCAACCCTTACCTTTTTGTGGGCTTGGTCTTCAATGCTTGGTATTCTACTTCACCTTGTCAAAAATCTTGTTGGGGCATATTTTGGGACACATGTAAGGGAAATACAACATCTCAAGAAAATGTTATTTACATAATATTTGGGAGTGTTACTCCTTAATTCATTGAAATACTTCCTCAGCCACTATATCACATTCGTTAGGTAATGTAATACCTCCTCAAGTACATGGATGACTTACAACAATATCGTCTTATACTCCTCAATGCTTCAACCCTTGACTCTATATTTCATAGGCACTATTATGATATTTACTTCTCACAACCTTTACACAAGTGCTAGCTACTTCAAATGGTGCTCTATTGATACTTCAATGCTTTTTTTTTCTCACTATTTGAAATATCATATCTCAAATCTACAATAGACGTATGCTCTTGTATTATACAATTTTCACTGCTCAAACGCTCATGGCTTTGTATTCATTGCAAGGCTCTCACATTTTCCTTTCAATTCATCCATAATTTAGTTTCAACAATTCTTAGGCATCTAGTAAATCATAGACTACTCTAGGATAAAATTTATGCAGACTCTTTTCTTATTTTAAATTTATTTCCTTCAATGATTCGTAACTGTTGCTTTGAATTAGCTTTCTCTAATATTTTCACTTAGGTCCTTCTTCCTCAAATATAGAACCTCAATGTTGGCTTATGACCTCCATGTTTGGCTTGTCAACTTCCTATTATTTTTCACCAGAAAAATATTCCTCTTCAAATTTGACTCTTTATTTTTGTTTTAGCCCACATTATCTTCCATGGACTCACAACTCTGTTGTTGGCAATTTTGGGTACCTTGGGTACATTGCCTTTGCTCTAAGTGTAGATGTTGTCATTGATGTCAAGAAGGTCTTGAAGCAATTTGGTTTGATGTCAAAGAATGTGTCTTGATGAAGGTTTCAGCATGGACAAGTGAGTTTCCAAGAAGATCAGGGTAGCCCAGTTGCAAAAGATCAAGAAAAAGACAAGTAAGAAAAAGTATGCGAGCGGCTGGAAAAACTGTCGTGATTTCGCGACATGTTTTAGGAGAGAGAGGCTGGCAAACTGTCATGATTTTGAGACATGTTTAGAGAGAGAACTGCAAAACTGTCATGATTTCGTGACATGTTTGAGGAGAGAGAAAGTTTGGGCAAATGTGTCATGATTTCGCGACATGCGGGAAGGCAGAGACGAAGCAGGAAAACTGTCATGATTTCGTGACATGTCGCATTTTCGTGACTCAGAAAGTGCAGGAAGGCAGAGAAAGAAAAGTGTCACGATTTCATGACATTCTGCAAAGGAGGCTGTACGGACAAAAAAGTGTCATGATTTCGTGACATGTTGCAGAAGAGAGAGTCCGCAGTGTGAGCTGTCATGATTTCGTGACAAGATTGAAGAGAGAGAAAGTGATTCAGGAACTGTCATGATTTCGTGACATGATGCAAAGTTCCAAGTGAGGGCTGTCACATTTTTGCGACATGCTATAGAGGTCGAGTTGAGGACTGTCACGATTTCGTGACATGCAGCAAAGGGAAGAGTCTGAAAGGAGAAGCGTCACGATTTCATGACAGGTAGTGGAGAAAGCGTACGAAAGCTAGAAGTGTCACGATTTCATGACAGGCAGTGGAGAAAGCGTACGAAAGCCAAAAGCATCATGATTTCATGACAGGTTGAGGAAAGCTTTGAAAGCTGAAAGCGTCACGATTTCATGACAGGATACAAAGAAGTTGTACGGATGCAGAAAGTGTCACGATTTCATGACAAGTTGAGATGGTAGCTTGCAGTTGGAGATAGTGTCATGATTTCATGACTTAGCAATCTAAAGAATATTTCATAAGAAGAATTGTAGCTAAGCGTCACGATTTTATGACAGAGTGAAGATGACGTCAAAAATCATAAGTGTCACGATTTCATGACAAAAGCTGAGAGGAAGGCCATGAAGACTAAAGTGTCACGATTTCGTGACAGAAGTGAGATGACGTCAGCAAGAGGCAAAGGTGTCACGATTTCATGACAGAAGCACAAAGGAAGTCGACAAAGGCCAAGGTGTCACGATTTCGTGACAACAGGCTATAGAAGGTGTACGGCTGTAAAAGTGTCACGATATCGTGACATGTTGTAGTTTCACGAGGAAAGCTATAGAACCAGTGGCGGTTGAAGGACAGAGTTAACTTTGAGCCGACAAAGTTAAAATTTGGGCCGACGAGGTAGGGTTTTGCAGTCGACGTAGTTTAAGAGTAACAACCGACTAAGATTGAATGTAATGATCTTGAATCTTACTCTATAAAAGGAGGGCTGTTTGAATAGTTTGAGCATCGATCGAAGTGTGCGTTCGAAGTGTGACTTTCATAGAAGCAGAGTGCAGGGAGAAGTTCGATCGTCGAAGAGCAGAGTGTGCGAAGACATTGCTACTGTGTTTGCACAGAGGTGCATAAGTGGATATTTGATCGAGTGTTGTAATTGCGTAGAGGTGCAAGTTCGAGGACAATAGTGCCAGACCGAAGGACTGTGTTTTGGTGCAGATAAGAGGACCGACTGTGCGGTGATAGAGTTGAGGACAGAGGTCTCCAGCCAGAGCAGGGAAGACAGGTGTCTTCTATGGATAGAGTTCCACTTGCTAAGGGCTACAGAGGGAGAGGTCTTCTAGAGGATCACCAGATTGAGCAGAGCTAGGGGAAGGTATCTCCTTTGGGTTGGTGCCCATAAACTTTGTAATCGGGACATGTTTCCCAGAATTTGAGGTGATAAAATTTAGTAAAAATTTTATCCGTGGAGTAGCCCGCGTTGGGTGAACCACGTAAATTGTTGTGTCTCTATTGTGGATGATATTTTGTGCATTGCTTTGATTTCTATTTTTGATACTGTTATATATTCACTGCATAATATTGAACTGCAAGTTGAATCGAAAGAAAAAGTAGAAAGCGGTCTTATACTGTTCACCCCCCCTCTCAGTATAAGCTTGTGTTCTTCAATTGGTATCAGAGCGGGTCTCTCCCGAAAAAGCCTAACAGCTTGGAGAAGGATCTTTCAGAAGAACATACAGTTTCAGAAAAGAATGAAGAGGTTAAGTTCGATCTCTAAAGAGAATTCTTCTGGGCTTTAAGAATTTCAGGGAAGAGAGTTTTGTTCTCAAGCATCATGACAGGAAGAAGAGACAACAAGATCAATCTTCAGCCTGAAGAACGATGGATTCCAGTTGGTCACAAGAAGAACAATCATCCAAGGCATCAAAACAGGTTACATAATACTTTCCATGGCTACTGTTTTTCTTGCAAGGAATTTGGTCACAAAGCTATACATTGCATTAAATCCATGAATAGCCATAGTCAGGAAAATGTTAACTCTTTTGCACCTCTTATGGATAAAAATGTCATGTGTTACAAATGCAAGAATGTTGGGCATATAGCAAGGATGTGCGGTTTGGATAGACCTAGCTTTAAGTTCACTAAAAAGAGAAATGAGATCAAGTCTAAGTCAATGATAGTTCAAACTGCTTTTCATGCTCAAGACAAAGTAGAGAAATGGTATCTTGATAGTGGTTGTTCAAAACATATGACTGGTGAAAAGGAAAAGTTTTTGGTCTTAAAAAACACAAACAGAGGAACAGTTAGTTTTGGAGATAACAGGTCTGCTAAAATCTGTGGTAAAGGGACTCTTAGCTTGGATGGGAAATCCAAAACTAAAAATGTGCTTTATGTAGAAGGTCTAAGACATAATCTTCTAAGTGTGAGTCAACTTTGTGATCAAGGACACATAGTATCTTTCTTTTCAGATAGATGTGAGATTCGTAAAGAAAAAAATGGAAAACTCATTGCTAGTGCTACAAGGACTCCAAACAATCTTTACATGCTAAGTGAGATAAAAAAGGAAAAGTGTTTTCTAACTCAAGAAGATGAGAGTTGGTTATGGCATAAAATATTGGGGCATTTGAGCTTTGATAATCTTGTCAACATTAGTAACAAGGAAGCGGTTAGAGACTTGCCCAAAATAAAAAGGCCCCATAACACCATTTGCGGTCCTTGTCAACATGGAAAACAGACCAGAACCAGTTTTAAATCAAAAGTGTATACTTCTTCAAAACCATTAGATCTCATTCATACTGATTTATGTGGCCCCACCAGAACTCAGAGCATTCAGGGAGAAAGCTACTTCATGTTGTTTATAGATGATTATTCTAGAATGACTTGGGTTACCTTTCTCAAAGAAAAATCTGAAGCTTTTGAAAAATTTAAAGCTTTCAAAGAAATGATTGAAAATGAGACTGAAAAGAGAATCAAATGTTTAAGATCGGACAGAGGAGGAGAGTTCACCTCTAATGAATTTGTGGAATACTGTGAGCAACGAGGGAATTAAGAGAGAATATTCAGCGGCAAGAACTCCTCAACAAAATGGAGTAGTTGAAAGAAAAAATAGAACTATTGAAAATATGGCTAGAGCTATGTTAAATGAGTCAAAACTTTCAGATGGTTTCTGGAAAGAGGCAGTCAGTACAACAGTATACATTATCACCAGGGCCCAACTTAGAGTAAATCATCATAAAACTCCTTATGAGTTGTGGAAAGGAAGACCGGCTACAGTCAAACATTTCAAAGTGTTTGGGAGTAAGTGCTTCATCAGAAGGGAAGATCAGAATTTGGGTAAGTTTGATCCTAGGTGTGATGAAGGAATTTTTCTTGGTTATTCCAGCAGAAGCAAGGCTTACAGATGCTTCAACAAAAGAACGCATACAGTCGTAGAGAGCATAAATGTAACAGTTGATGAAAAGACAGGGATAAGAGAACCTATCAAGGAAATCAGTGATGAAATCTGTCAAGAAGAATTCAGAGAGGTTTCAGATGAAGAAGAGGAAAAATAGCAGCTGCTTCCCAAAACTCCGTCACGATATGTTCAGAAACATCATCCCAAAGATTTGATCATTGGTGATCCAAACAACAGACAAACTAGAAGAAGAGTCATTCCGTCACACGATTCTACAAATATTTCATTATTATCTCAGATTGAGCCAAAAAATTTCAGTGAAGCATGTGCAGATAAATTTTGGGTAAAAGCAATGGATGAAGAGCTAAATCAAATAGAGAAAAGTGAAACTTGGGATTTAGTTCCAAGACCTAAGGACAAGAATGTCATTGGCACAAAATGGATATTCAGAAATAAACTCAATGAGGATGGAAAGATTGTCAGAAACAAAGCCAGATTGGTTTGCAAAGGTTATGCTCAAGTAGAAGGTGTTGATTTCGAAGAGACGTTCGCTCCTGTTGCTCGTCTCGAAGCCATCAGAATGTTTTTGGCCCTCTCAAGCTTCAAAGCATTCAAGGTGTATCAAATGGATGTGAAATCAGCCTTTTTAAATGGAGTTTTGGATGAAGAAGTCTACGTAGAACAGCCAGAAGGCGTGTCTCTCTCAGATCAATCGGACTATGTGTGTAAACTAAAAAAAGCCTTGTATGGGTTAAAGCAAGCACCTAGGGCTTGGTACTCAAGACTTGACAAGTACCTTCATGAGCAAGGTTTTGGGAAAGGTATGGCGAGATAGCAATTTGTATATTAAGGATAAAGGAAATGATATGCTGATTGTAGTTGTCTATGTTGATGATATCATTTTTGGGGGAAATAATACCCAGATGTGCAAAGATTTTGCTAACACCATGCAGAAGGAATTTGAGATGTCTATGATTGGAGAGCTGTCATTCTTTTTGGGTCTTCAGATTGCTCAATCAAAAGACGGTATATTTCTCTCTCAAGGAAAATATATCAAAGAAATGTTAAAAAAAATTTGGGATGATGGACAACAAACCTGTATGTACTCCAATGACTACAGGGTGCAAGATGAGTAAAGATGATGAATCTCCAGTGGCAGATCAGAGGTTGTACAGATCAATGATTGGCAGTTTATTATATGTTACAGCTACCAGACCAGATATCATGCAGGTTGTTGGATTAGTAGCCAGATTTTAGGCAGCTCCGAAAGATTCTCATGTTATAGCAGTTAAAAGAATATTCAGATATCTGAAGGGCACTATGGACTTTGGGCTTTGGTATCCCAAAGGTGATGATTTCACTCTCACAGCCTATACAGATGCAGATTGGGCAGGCAGTAATGATGACAGGAAAAGCACCAGTGGTGGAGCATTCTTTCTGGGAAAGAGTTTAGTTTCTTGGCTAAGTAAGAAACAACCTTCAGTTTCCTTATCTACGACAGAAGCTGAATACATAGCAGCAGTGGTTGGGTGTACTCAAGTTCTATGGATGAAAACCACCTTGGAGGATTTCAAAGTCAAGCATGAACAACCCATCTCCATATTTTGTGATAATACTAGTGCCATAAGTATTTCCAAAAATCCGGTAATGCACTCAAGGACAAAGCATATTTCCATCAAGTATCACTTTCTAAGGGAGAAAGTGCAAGATAAGCAAGTCAAGGTAGAATATGTGTCTACTAAAGAGCAGATTGTAGATATCTTCACAAAACCTCTTCCAAGAGATACGTTTGAGTATCTAAGGGAGAAATTGGGAGTTGTACTCCCACCCCAGAATTAATCACCTCATCAGGAGGTGGGGGAGGGACTAAGCTAAGAAGCTCATTCTTAGTCCCAAGCCCCAAAGGTGACCCTTTGCCATTGATGACAAAGGGGGAGAGATATGAGTAAGGGGGAGAGCTTCATAGTGAAGAAGAGAGCTTCAAGTCAGGGGGAGCAAAAACTTCAAATGCAGATTCTCAGTTGTTGGCACAGTTGGTTTCAGTTTTGGCTCTTGAGTAGTGTTTTTCAGTTAAGGGTTGCCATCAATGACAAAGGGGGAGATTGTTGGCAATTTTGGGTACCTTGGGTACATTGCCCTTACTCTAAGTGTAGATGTTGTCATTGATGTCAAGAAGGTCTTGAAGCAATTTGGTTTGATGTCAAAGAATGTGTCTTGATGAAGGTTTCAGACATGGACAGTGAGTTTCCAAGAAGATCGGGGTAGCCCAGTTGCAAAAGATCAAGAAAAAGACAAGTAAGAAAAAGTATGCGGCGGTTGGAAAACTGTCATGATTTCTGACATGTTTAGGAGAAAACAATCATGATTTCATGACATGTTTTAGGAGAGAGAAAGCATTGGCAAAACTGTCATGATTTCATGACATGTTTGAGGAGAGAGAAAGTTTGGGCAAATGTGTCACGATTTCGTGACATGCGGGAAGGGAAGAAGAAGATGGAAAGTGTCACGATTTCGTGACATGTCGCATTTTCGTGACTCGAACAGTGCAGGAAGGCAGAGAAAGAAAAGTGTCACGATTTCATGACATTCTGCAAAGGAGGCTATACGGACAAAAAAGTGTCACGATTTCATGACATGTTGCAGAAGAGAGAGTCCGCAGTGTGAACTGTCGTGATTTCATGACAAGATCGAAGAGAGAGAAAGTGATTCAGGAACTGTCATGATTTTGTGACATGATGCAAAGTTCCAAGTAAGGGCTATCACATTTTCATGACATGCTGTAGAGGTCGAGTTGAGGACTGTCATGATTTCGTGACATGCAACAAAGGGAAGAGTCTGAAAGGAGAAGCGTCATGATTTCATGACAGGCAGTGGAGAAAGCATACGGAAGCTAGAAGTGTCACGATTTCACGATAGGTAGTGGAGAAAGCGTACGAAAGCCAAAAGCGTCATGATTTCATGATAGGTTGCAGGGAAAGCTTTCGAAAGCTAAAAGCATCATGATTTTGTGACAGGCTACAAAGAAGTTGTACGGATGCAGAAAGTGTCACGATTTCATGACAGGTTGAGATGGCAGCTTGCAGTTGGAGATGGTGTCACGATTTCATGACAGAAATAGTTAGCAAGTCTTAAAAAGAAGCGTCATGATTTCACGATGAATTGAAGAAGGAAGAGCTCGTAGACTAAAGCGTCATGATTTCGTGATAAAGTGAAGATGACGTCAGCAAAAATCATAAGTGTCACGATTTCATGACAAAAGCTGAGAGGAAGGCCATGAAGACTAAAGTGTCATGATTTCATGATAGAAGTGAGATGACATCAGCAAGAGGCAAAGGTGTCATGATTTCGTGATAGAAGCACAAAGGAAGTCGACAAAGGCCAAGGTGTCACGATTTCGCGACAGTAGGCTATAGAAGGTGTACGGCTGTAAAAGTGTCGCGATATCGTGACATGTTGTAGTTTCATAGGGATAGCTACAGAACCAGTGGTGGTTGAAGGACAGAGTTAACTTTGAGCCGACAAAGTTAAAATTTGGGCCGACGCAGTGCAGGGTTTTGCAGTCGACGTAGTTGAAGAGTAACAACCGACTAAGATTGAATGTAATGATCTTGAATCTTACTCTATAAAAGGAGGGTTGTTTGAATAGTTTGATCATCGATCGAAGTGTGCATTCGAAGTGTGACTTTCATAGAAGCAGAGTGCGGGGAGAAGTTCGATCGTCGAAGAGCAGAGTGTGCGAAGACATTGCTGCTGTGTTTGCACAGAGGTGCATAAGTGGATATTTGATCGAGTGTTGTAATTGCGCAGAGGTGCAAGTTCGAGGACAATAGTGCCAGACCGAAGGACTATGTTTTGGTGTAGATAAGAGGACCGACTATGCGGTGATAGAGTTGAGGACAGAGGTCTCCAGCCAGAGCAGGGAAGACAGGTGTCTTCTATGGATAGAGTTCCACTTGCTAAGGGCAGAGGCGAGAGGTCTTCTAGAGGATCACCAGATTGAGCAGAGCTAGGGGAAGGTATCTCCTTTGGGTTGGTGCCCATAAACTTTGTAATCGGGACATGTTTCCCAGAATTTGAGGTGATAAAATTTAGTAAAAATTTTATCCGTGGAGTAGCCCGCGTTGGGTGAACCACGTAAATTGTTGTGTCTCTATTGTGGATGATATTCTGTGCATTGCTTTGATTTCTATTTTTGATACTGTTATATATTCACTGCATAATATTGAACTGCAAGTTGAATCGAAAGAAAAAGTAGAAAGCGGTCTTATACTGTTCACCCCCCTCTCAGTATAAGCTTGTGTTCTTCATCTGCCTGCAAATATCAATCTTCACAAAATAATGTCAAGGTAATCAATAACCCCAAAATATATCTTAATCGATATTTTATTTACATGTTTCTTTCTCCAAATTTTATTTTTAGATTCACACCAGAGTTCTTCTCTAATGCTAGCTATTGATCAACTAAAACTAATCTTTCCAAATTCATAGAAAATTTTTCTTTTGATGCTAGCTTTCAATCTAGAGCTTATAACTCCAATATTCTTCAATTATTCACATGCGAATTTTTCTTGATGCTAGAAATAGAGACTACTCAAAGTAGATTTGATACCACTATTATTTTTTTCTAGATTCAATCATAAGTCCCAATAACCAAGATCTTGAGTAGTATCATATATTAGAGCAATTAATATAAATGGACAATATCAATGAACATAACATTAATGAAAAAAAATTATGGAATAAATGGCCAATATCGATAACAATATGCATAAGCAAACTTACAATATAATTATTCAAAATATTGCATACAAGCTTCAATATTCATCGATGAATATTTTATTACAATGGACTTATTCAATATAATATTTCATTCATTCTTCGATACAATACATGAATCTTTGTCTCCATAATATAACTTTAGAAATATGACTCTTTAATACTTTGTCTATTTCTCTCCTCATATATCTGAGAGATGCATCATTTTCTATTCCACACATAATACAAACCTCTCATACCTCTTGTCTTTACATATTTCCACTTGTATACATGACTCTTGACTCTCTATTTACTTGCACACTTTACTCTATGACACTTGTGCACTCCTACATGCACACTTTACTATATGACACTTGCACACTTTCTCACACTACACACTTGCACACATTGTTACATGACACTTGTGCACATCCTACACATAGACACATACATTATGGGAAATATAAATCACACATCCTAAACTATAAACTCACACACTAATCTAGTATTTATAGTTGTACCAAAGGTATCATGAGCATACATTAGCATGTACAAAATAATGTAATATTCTCCCAAATATGCAAGTTCATAATCAACTCAAATGCCATGTTTGAATTTTTAATATTAAAAAAAAAACTCCAAAAAATGCATCCACCATAATTATATGCCGAAAAGAAGAAAAGGTAATTTAAAATATAGCAATAAAAATGATGTAAATAAATGAAGTAAGACAACAAGAAGTATAAGGTGGGTTCCCTTATGTACCCCAATATATGACATTTTATTCATACTTATGATACAAATGGATCCTAATTGAGAAGTATTTAAAGTGATATAGAATCCCCAATGAGATATTAACCTTAGACTAAAATTAACTTAACCTTAAGGTTAACCTTATAATAAAATAACAATAAAATACCCTTTAAGCAAGGTTTTCCATAAAGGTGTATTAACCAATACCACTAAGGGTGAATATATGAATTTGGCTATAGACTTACACATAGATGCTTGTAGGCTTACATAGAAGAATTCACACAGGCTTACACACATTGATATCCCTAGGCTTACATAGAAGAATACCCATAGGCTTACATAGGAAAATGCCCATAGGATTATATCAATATACCCAAAGTATTATGCAACACTTGACTATAGGCTTACATCAAGAGCATGCATAGGTACTTTATCACTATTGGCCTTAGCCTAATAATGTCAAATTTTAAAATTTTCAACAAAGTACACATGCCTATTAGTTTGATACCTCCATAGGTAGCACCATCCTGAACACCTTTGGACTTGGATTTTGATAATGTTGAACCTAACACATCAACTCCATGTACCATAATATAATATGATGAGATGTATGGTGAATATGATTTGGATTCTTCAAGTTTTGCTTTTGATATTACTTTGTCTCAACATGTGCCTAGATATTCCATACCTAATCCAACATCCAAGTGGTTTAAGACTCTTTTATAGGATTCTCAATCTATTCTTTCTATGGAGTGACATGAAAGGCCCCTTATTATGACTTTATCTCAAAGGTTTATAATTCTAGAGATGCTCTAACCTATTCCTAGGTTAAGGGTCTACCAATGTGAGAAGATGCCATGCTTATTGAGTATGATACTTTGATGAAGAATCAAATATGGAAGCATATTCTTCTTTTCTAAGAGAAGAATTTTGTTGGGTGCAAATGGGTCTATATGATGTGCACTTCATATGGTTATGTGGAGAAGCACAAGGTACACTTTATTTCTAAGGTTTTATCTCAAAAGGAGGGTATTGACTACTTAGAGGTATTTTCCTTAATTGCTCAAATGGACTCTATCTATAGTTGCATCTTATGTTTGGAAGATACATTATACGGACATGAAGAGTGCTTTTTTGAAGAAGAATATTTACATGTAGCATCCACTTGGTTTTGATCTTGATTGTCATACAACCTTCATCTATGGATTGACTAAGTCCTTATGTGGACTTAAATCAGGGACTGTATACTTGGTATGAGAAAATCCTCTATTTATTTTTTAGTTTTGGATTTTGGATATGTGAGGTAAAACATGATTTTTAAATCAAATATTAAGTTGGGAAGAATTTAGGATTGTGCTATATATATATGATACTATCATTGCAAGTAGCTCTCTTACTTTGATTTAGGAAATGAAGTTAATATTTCATCCACCTTTGAGATGATAAATTTAGGGCTTCTATACTATTTCTTGGGTATTTAGATTAACCAATATTATTATTTTATTATTATATCATAACTAAATATGCTTTAGATCATCTTCAACACTTTAGAATAAAGGATTGAAATTGTTCTTGGACTCCTTTTACTTTAGGATTGAAGCTTTGAGCATATTAGATAATTTCTTTGGTGGATGTTACTCTATATAAGCCTCTTATGGGAGGACTTATTTACCTCACATATGATCTAATATTTCACTTGCTATCAACTATTATTTTAGGTACATGCAAGCACCTTGAGAGAGTCATTAGACTATGACTAAGAGGATTATTTGATATGTTAGAGGTACATATCATATGGGTATTCATTATTTATTTTGTTTCCAGATTTTGAAAATATTCTTCGATGTAAATTGATTTCATTATTTGTATGAGCATTTTTTAACCACATATTTGTGTTCTATCTTGGTTATAGCCCATTTCTTGCTACTCTAGATGACAATCCACTATTTCTCAATCTTCCATAAAATTTGACTATTGTGCTACCAATGAGGAAGGAAAGCACCTTCAATAGATGCTTATAATATATCTCTATAAGGACACCACAATGGAAAAATTAATTAGGTTCTCCTAGAATATACCCTAGTTAAATTCATGGGGAGGGTGGCCTTCTATGTGCCCTCAACTTTTCAACTTATTCCAAAATGGATGCTTATAATTTTGGAGAAGGTGAGAATTCCTTAGTCTTACCTAGTCACTATTTGGTATGATAATTAGAGTACCATTTAAATTATCCATAATCCAATGTTTTATTAATGGACCACAACCACATTGAGATTTGGCTTCACTATTTATAAGGCATTATGCTTGTGGGATTCTTGATCTAGTTTTTATGTTTTCACTAGAGAAAGTACTAGATATCTTGACGAAGGTCCTATACAAAGTTCCTTTTATTCATATGGTGTGGGGGAGTGCCCCTTAATGGAGATGAATAGTAAGGGTATCTCTTTATATCCCATGTTCAACTTAATTGGGGATGTTAAAATATGTGGTAGTTAAAATTCACTTTGGACCATGGACAACTTTGAATTGTATTATATATAATCCCTTTAAGCCCTTGTAAAACTTGTAAATGTATTTTTAGAATATTTTATTATTTATCCTAAAGGTTAGTTTCTTAACCTTTATGTAAGGGTCACTTGTAATTGGGTATTAATACCCACTCATACCAATCATTTTTCATATTAATTGAAGTGTATTTTATTTACCTTTAGTGAGATAATTTGGTGTCTATGGGCATCCTTTTATATTGTATATATTACTTTTTATATGTTATTGTTCAATATTTTGGATAATATATTGATTCCATTCATTTTTAGAAAATTTTATGAAGTCTAACAATCTATTATTGTATGTATATTAAAAGTTGGAAAGAATATCATCCAAAGTCTATTTGAATTAACAAATGAAGTAAAATACTTCATTTATTTATACCATCCATGAGTACTACCCTTCTTCACTAAAGGAGAGAATTGTGTTCAAGTCTCCATAAGAGTCCATAAATCATAATTATGAATTATCACTACATTTTGACGTAATTAGACTAAGGTCCTTCCAACATATTTCATGAGAAGTAACTATAGTTGGAGCATATATATTTATAGCCCCAACTTTGTTATTTTTCTCTTTCATGTCAAATGACTAATAGCCCAATTAAATTTTTCTTATATTAAATATCCATCCCATTTATGTTTGTTCCAAATTATTGTAATATGTCCTAAAACTATTATATTGGAAACTAAAAGACAATCTCCCATATTCTAAATATTTTTTAATGTATCCATATATTCCTCACTACTTATTTTTGTTTCTTGTATTAAATTAAACTTGGCATCATAACAACATATTAATTTTCTAATAATTATTTTTTAAGGTTCTTATTTATACCCTTAATATTCCAAGATACAATTATCATTATTACTTTTTATTTTATTATGGACTCAACCTTACTTTTTATTTATACTTACAACTATTTTTTTTTGTTTTTTGATCTTGATATCCCTCTAAGTTTATTTTTCTTGTTTTAAGGGCCTTCCTTTCATTTTTCATTCCACTCAATGCTATCATCTTCATCAATATTTTGATCTTTTTACACTATTTAAATTATACTTATCATTTGTAGGTTTATTTTACTCTAGAGAATTTGAAGTATAAGGAATGGAGTCAAAATAACTTTTTTCTTTATATTGCCCAATAAACCCTAAAGTGTAAATACTAGCCTCCATAGTAATTACATTTTATGCTACCATAAAATCCTAAATTACTATAGATATCTTATTGAAAGTGTAATATGACTTATGACCAAGGCTAACATTGTATGATGGGATCTTATATAGGCCTAAGGGAAAGCATTTTTATAATTGTATTTAATTTATTATCATGTTTTATTATATAAGCCCTATGGTGTATGCTTAACCTTTTTATGGTTGAATCCATATTATAAATTGTAATTAACCTTAAAGAACTCTTGTATATCGGTTTAGGTTAAACTATTTTATGTAATTTGATGATTTGGTATTGGTATAAGTATCACCCAACCTCATTCATGACATCAAAGTGTTGTGATTCTTATCTATGGATAATATATTGAATATTTATGATGCCTATGGTACCCACTATATCTTTCTTTTTTTTGTCCTTTTTATGCTTTCTATATAGGATTTGAATGGATGGATTGCTTATGTTCATTTATGGAAATATGTGTGAATTCTTAGAGTGGGTATAGAGCAACATCACTTGGTCATGTGGAAGGTCAAATTAGATCCTCTAACCATTCATCTAAGATTAAGGATGAATCAATATTCAAAGTTTCATAAACATATTTGACATAAGAAATATATATGAGATCTTATTCCACAATATATTATACATTGTTTAGAGATAGGGGATGGTTTTTGTAATGTAGTTATCCAAGATACCTCTCATGTGTTAGAGATAGCTATAGCTCCTATGAATATGCTGACTAAATATAGGGGTGGTCCAAAAACTAAGAATGTGATACCTTAATGGACACAAATATATTCTCAAGATATGTCCATCACCTAAGCTTAAGAATTACCATATTATTTATAAGTGTAAAGCACATGTATGGAATGATCCTAATTGTTTTCTTCTATCATTAAACTTATGGTCATGACAATTCTACTTGTGTAGACTTGCATAAATTCTACCTTAAGCAAGCCTTTATTCCTAAATTTAACATAGATCAAGTCAATAATTATAAGTTTAGCTTATTTTATGAAAAGAAATGGAGTCTCCAAAATTGGTTTAATCACCCTCACAATTAGATATTAGGTATCTATAACACCCCATTACCCAACCATGATCAACAAACTCCCAACCAACAACAAGGAGTGAATAAAAATAAAGATGGTCAACAAAATTATCAAAATTAAGAATACAATGCTAGTCAAGACAAATGATTAGGGGGTTAAAATCATAAAAATTTAAATTATAATTAACTTCAAAATCAAATCCTAGACCTAGCACTTATCATAATGCCTCTCAAGTTAATCAAGTAATTACCTAGCTTGTTCCAAATGGAGAATATATTTGTAGTCAATCTAATGTGGCTTATTATATTAATATTTTGGAGGTGCAAAGATATATAATTGCATCTTTGGAACAACAAATAGTTGTTATTACTAGGAGTGCATCTTAATACAAAAAAAATAACCTTCTAAAAAGAAAAAGAAAAAAAGAAATGAAAAGAACATATCTAGGCTATGTTTAACCCCATCGTAAATGAGAAGATATTAAACCCTCCTTTGGTTATCTTAGAACTTTCTAAAAATGAAAAATCTTCAAAATATGCAAAAAATATTTACTAGAAGGCCTCAACCCATTCTATAGAACCTGTTATTCCTAAAAAATTAAAAAATCATTATTTCCACTTAAGACTGTAGACACCTAAATCATGTCATGCTTAGGGGAGCTGCTCACATAGACACACTCATAAGATCATAAGACATAATCTTGGACTTTCCAAGCATCAACAGTGGTTCTCACCACTCATTTGGGGCCTTTTCAAGCCATCCAAGCCTAGCCGCTCAAGCCAAGAGTGGCCAGATCCTAGCCGCTCAAGCCTAGAGCGGCCAGACCTTAGCCACTGTAGATGACAATGGCCAGATCTTAGCCACTGTAGACGATAGAGGCTAAGCCATAAGAAGTAGTTTACCGACAAATAGGCCTAATCACGAGTGGAAGTGGTAGTCTGCATGCAATAAAGGTGAGCGGGAGTAACTTTGCATTCCTTTTCATGACCAGTTCACATAGGAGACTTGAGTTTGCATTTAGACTTTAGTTAACTGACCTCCAAGCATAAACAAAGGACAAAAGCTTCTCATGCTAACGACCAGTTCGCATAGAAGACTCAAGTGGGCAGTTAGATTTTAGTTAACTGGCCTTCAAACATAGACAATGGACAAAAGCTTCTCATGCTAACTTGCACTACGCATGAGAAATTCATTTCTAGGGCTTGGACATAGACCTAGGGTTTCACACTATAAAAGGTGCAAGCCTAAGAGCACCAAGAGAGATATTTTCTTTGATCATATCATAGAGAGACATATTTTTGAGGAGAGCTTTCGAGACTTGGAGAGTTCTCTTTGAGATCACGTGTACGATGAAGCTCTGACGGATTGAAGAGCATAACACCTATTATTTCGACATCAGATACAGGCTTTGACCCATAGCTTTGGGGCAAAGAGAGCAAGGTTTACCTTAGCGGTCATTATCTTGGACAGTGGCCCATAGGCTTAGCTTAGGTTTTAGACATAGCATATTTTATTCTATTTCTTTATGTTTTCATATCATTAGCATAGATTTACATGATTTCATGGCATAGTTTCATCATATTTCTATTACATTATTTTATTACTAACAACCTCATCCAGGGAGGCAATCTCGGACACCTAAACGTGTGTTGTTGTTTCATTGCTTGTAGGGCCACAGGTACATCGGATGAAGTTTGCAACATACGAGAGCAAAAGGGATCCCTCTAGGAAATAGACCTAGAGAAGGAGGCATCTGTAAGCCCTCATACATTTTCATGTGTAGAACCGAGAAGCTTTTATAAGTGCACCACCTCTTCATGGAAGGGGCACTCTTTGCCTATTTGTAACTTATAGTATCGAAATGGGTATCCCTAAGAGGGACCGACATGTAACCGAGCTTCAATATCAATAAAGAGATCCATATTTGTTATTTCATGTTATATGCTTTTTCTTCTTGTCTTTCCATTTCATCTTGGGTATTTTAATAACTTTGCAAGTAGGGTTAAAAAGGGGTCGGTGCGTGCATTCTCGGGGTCGCTACAGATGGTGATCATGGTGGGACCACCACTAATTTTTCATTTTCTATTAGAATACTAACTTAATTTTGTGTGCAGGTCTAGCCGCTCTGAGCTACAATGGCCAAAAACTAGCCGCTCTGAGCTACAACGGCCAATAGAGCTTAGCCGCTCTGAGCTACAATGGCCAAGAACCAGCCGCTCTGGTCAACAATGGCCAGAACTAGAGTGCAGTAGAGGTCAAAACATCGACTCTCTGAGCTGGATCAAAGGTTGGTATAGCTTCTCTGATATTTTATAACTTTATATCTACTTATGTGTGTCTAAAATAGAGAACTTAAAGCACATTTATGTTTGGAAATTGAAGGAATAAAAGAAGAAAGAATTAAGCATTTCGCATATCTTAGATCTTCTTTTAAATTTTCCACTAGGCATTGCTAGGAACAATGGCTTATGCCTAAAAATTTCACCCTAGAATCCAATGTGCTAGACATTGTATGTTGTTTGCTTGCTTTGAGGCCCTACTAGAGGCCATAGTTGCATGAAATAAAGTGCGCTCATACAAATCATAGTAGTTCATGCATATTTCTGAATATTGAAATGTATTTTTGCACTTAGGCATATAGGAAAGATTCATTGCTGCTATATGATGCACTTTATGTTACGCAAGCTTAAAATGAACACCACACACGCACATCTCATTTAAACATTGGGGAGTTGGATTTCATCACCAACCTTCAATTCAGTCCAGTGACATTGGAATTCATCTCCTTCCACTAGTTTACCCCCTAGAGCTTCCTAGAAATGGATTGAGAAACTTACTTATAGTGACACTAAGTTACTTGTGTTCAAACTATCTCCCACTATTGGAACAATCATTGGTTCAGAGTGGAAGAGCTAGGTGAACCCTCCATTGGGTCTTCAATGGTGTACCCTAGCTTATTTTGAGAAAATCATGTTTGGCATGAGTGTACTTGATTGTCACTATGGATGAGTCTTCTCATTCTTAATCCAAGAACAAGAGCAAGAAATCAAAAGAACAACACATCAAAACACACCAAACAGTTTAGGGCACACTTAAATCGGTAATCAAGATAAACATTTGTTTGGTATTGTGTGGTTATTCCTAAATTACAACTCAAAAGATCAATTCATAAGACAACATGGTCAAAACAAGAAGTAAGCACCCTCGATCTGATACCGAGGGAGAGACAGAAGCAACTCATACCCATAGGCGGAGTCATAGTAACATTGAATGACCTACCCGTAAGACCGTGAGACGTAGCTCCATGAGCCTAAGGGGTGATAATTCAACCCTTGGGGGATCTCCTCGAGAAACCCCAAGTAAGGAACCACATCATGGAACAAAGTCACATAAACAAAAAGAGGCTTCACAGCCATCCTCATCAAGGAGACATGAGGAGACCTCAAGGGCCTCCTCTAAACACATAGAAACATCTCAAAGATGTGAGGAAGCTTCAAGGGCTTCCTCCTCACATGGACATAAAGAAGGTTCTAAGACTCATTCTTCACATAGGGATGATGAGACTGCTACATCTCCATCCACATGGAGAAAACATGTTACCACAAAGCCCTCTTCATCAAGAAGGCAAACAAGAATTGCAACACCTCAAGACTCACAAGAAACATATGAAATAGGTCTGCCCACTGAAGGGTAGGAAACTAGAGCTACATCTAGTCATGGGAATCAAATAGAAGAAACCCTTCACACAAAAGGAAATATTCTCATAGACTATGACCTCATAGGAGTGAATGGCACCCCATGGGACCAGCCATGGAAAACAAGACAACTAGATGGGTTGGATCGATTTCCTACACGACCAACTCAAAGAACTGTAGCTACTGAGAACTCTGCATCTGGAAGCTCATGAACTATGACTTCTAAACACATCTCCCAGTATGGGGGTACCTCAGAGTGACCCCATAGTAGATGCATGGAGTCTGATCATAGGGATACTCAATAGTACACTGAACAAGTCACATTAGCTAGCAAGAGTACAGATACAATAGAAACCTCCTCGAGGAATCTATGAGTCAAGACAACAAGAACAGAGTTAGATAAACATGAGTCTTCTATGACAGCACAAACTGACCGAATGAGGTGGTTAGAAAATGCATTACGTAAGGAGCGAGAGCTAGTGGAAGCTCTCGAACAAGAGAAACAAAGAGAAAGACTCTTGCACCAACATGAGCAACATTTAAGAGAGCAAGTCGAGTGGCTAGCTCTTAACAATTTATAGACAAATGGTGGTGACCACCAAAGAACAAGATGCACTGACTCACCTAAGGAGAGGCGCACTAGACAAGATAGCCCACAATGAAATCCCCCACCAAATCATGAATGAAATCCAACTAATGGGGGAAGGGCAAACATAACAAACCAAGATCATAATCCTGAGTCCCCTCATAGGAGGGAGGAAAATGGAACAAATCAAATGGATAGAGAGTTACCTCCATTGCCAATGTGAATAGGCTTACAAGAGGAGGAAATCTATGCATCAAAGGTATTTCAAGAGCTTGCTGAAAATATGAAAACCTTTGAGAAACAAGAGGCAGCTGGGAACTCACCAACATTGAGAAAAATACACAATCAACCATTGTGCCCATCAATCCCTAGCCCTCCATATCCTAAGCACTTTGAGATGCCTAGGTTAGAAAATTTTAAGGGTGAAGAGGATGCACAAGAGCATGTCACCAATTTTATCAATGCCTATTTTCATCTTGAAGACAATGATGCTCTCATGCTAAGAACATTCATAATGACATTTTTAGGTGCTGCCACTCAATGGTTCAACCAACTACCTAAGCATAGCATAACCAACTTTGAACAACTAGTAAACGCATTCTTAAAGCATTTCTCCTTTGGTGCTAAGAAGAAGGTGAACCTTTCAGACCTGGCCAACTTGAAACAGTATGATGATGAGCCAGTAATGGATTATGGGAATAGATGGAGAAAAGTCATGGTAAAATTATCATTCTCCATTCCCACAGAAGAGATCATTCGCATGTTCACCAAAAGTTGTTCTAAACATATCTCCCTCTTGCTACAACTTCAGTAGTATCCTTCATTTGAGGAAGCTTTGGCACAGGCCAAGCTCATCGAAGAAATAAAAGTAGATGAGGGAACCATTAAACTCCAAAACAAAAAGGAGTGGAACAAGAATGGTAAGAATGACAAGTATAAGTAGAAGCAGGGCAACCCTGCTCCAGTCAATCAAGTCGTATTGGCTACACCCAAGGATGGGGGTGCACAACAACCCCAGAACTATCAAGCACATCCCCCGCCAGCCAACTACGACCAAAAGAACAATCAGGGAAGAAACCGAGAATGCAAGCCACCTCGTTATTTCATGCCTCTGACAGAATCAATGCAATCAATATTTAATCAGTTGAGTGAGGCCAGGAGGATCAGATTTCTTGATATACCTCTTATAGATCCCAACCATCCTAAGCCAAAAGGATATAGGGAAGATCAATT
This sequence comes from Wollemia nobilis, assembly GCA_028583015.1. Classification (NCBI taxonomy): domain Eukaryota; kingdom Viridiplantae; phylum Streptophyta; class Pinopsida; order Araucariales; family Araucariaceae; genus Wollemia; species Wollemia nobilis. The sequence continues at coordinate 1,365,149 of JAQPPZ010004643.1, forward strand.
TTACCCTTATCATAGGATACCGGGGCATGACATTGAGGCTTGCATCGGGTTTAAGCATCAAGTGCAAAACATGATTGAGGTGGGAGAACTCAAAGTTGACAACCCACTGGCTCTCGATAATAGAGACATGGGCATATACAGAAACCCATTGCCCAATCATGAGGCCCCTCGAGAGCAAGGGGCCCAAGTCAATCAGGTTCGAGCTGACATACCTACCCATGGATGCATTGGGATGGTTGAGATTGTTAACATAGCAACAAGGACTAGGTGGTATGGTCAACCGCAACCACCTGTAGCTCCCATGAACATCCCAGCCACTCCTAGGCAAAGGTAAGACAACCTTCCAGGTCCACCAATGAGACCTATGGTAACTATTCAGAGTAGATTGGAGCAAAACCTATAGATGACTCCAGCTAAGTTATCCATCTATGAGCTCATACAATAGTCCCCAAAGCATAGGGAGACTCTAATGGAGATTTTAAGAACAATTGAGCTCCAACCGCAAGATGTGAATGCATTCACTCACTTTGTGGGACAAGTGCAAGAATTCCAGGAACCTGTAATCTGATTCTATGATCATGAGATTAAGATAGTTCCTATTGCCTTACTAGACCCTCCGCTAAACATTGTAGTGGCAATCAATGACTTACCTTTCAAGAGGGTTTTGGTCGATACAGGTTCATCGATAAACATCATCACAACAACTGCAATAGAGCACCTCAAAATCCCCAAGTCCAATATCATTCCAGGAGCTTACACATTGAGAGCTTTTAATGATGCTTTATGCAATACTATGGGAATGATAGTCCTACCCATCAAGGTGGGGCACAAGACCATCCCCATGATGTGTCATGTCTTGGAAGGAGCTATGCAGTACAACATCCTCTTAGGGCACCCTTGGATAAGGGCCATGAAGTGTGTGCCTTCGATCTTGCACCAGTGTGTCAAGTATGTGCATGAGAACAAAGTCTATGTGGTTCTGGCCGATGAAGAGCCTTTTAAATACATCAATCAGGTGGACATTCTAGGAGAATTTGTAATCCCTTCTACTCACCTGTACGTGGCACCTTCATCCCCAACCACACAAGTGGATAACGAAGACAAAGGGGTAAGAAAAGACCCATGCACATCAACACCTCCTGGTGCACTCAAGATAGTCAATGCTTCTAAAGTACCATCAATGTCAAAACCAAAAGATAATCAGAAGCTAAAGGTACCCTTAGTTAAGGAAGAAAGGCCCAAAGAAGTGCCAACTATAGCCATTGCTAAAATGCCAAGTCCTATGGAAGAGGAAGATCTTCAAGATCAAGATGAAGATAGTGATTATCACCCTGCTTCACCAGTATCATCCGTGGGGTCATCCACATCGCATGCATCAATACACTTGGCAAGCACAGGCATAGGGGAGTACCTTGTGTAGAACATCACCTTTACGCCTATCATTGAGTCTACACAAGACATAGGAAGGCCTAAGGACTTGAGGCCACTAGTAGGAATAGTGGTTCCACTTGGAATCCCTCCCAACCAAACCAATTTTATCTATGTCGGCCTAGACTGCGCTCATAAGTCTTCAGATATAGAAGAGGATGGTGATGAATTATTCATGATCAATGTTCATTACCTCTCTAACCTTGAGTTTTCTCTAAGCTACTTTGAGCATTGCCATTGGCATGGCTATGGCCTTGGCATATATGAGCAGGGGTGCAGGCGGCCATACGAGCCACTATATCAGCTTCCCTCTGATATATTTGGCTTAGGCTATTATAGCGGAGGTCGAGATGACTCTCTTGTAGTAGCATTGGAAATATTAAGCATAGGGTTAGGAGAAGACATTGATTTCATTCCTTATCACCCCCTAAGAATAGCAAATTTGAGCAATAGACAAGTGGCCATGGTAAACATACCACCTCCAGAAACTTATCATCCAAACACCTCAATTGATTCCACCCCAATAGGGTACAACTCATGGGATGAGGAGAATGGATATGAAGCAAGTGATGATGAGGCGCAACTTGGCTTAGCCTATCAGGGGCCTCGCTATTTACAAATATTCACATGGTCCATCCATGATGAGAGTGGATATACATCAGATGAAAGTGACTATGAATCAGAAGACTCAATAGAAAGAGCCTACTTAGGCCTAAGCCATCAACCCCTGACTTTGGGGCAAGAGACAAATGCAAATGGATTCTTCATAAGTGATGAAGAATATGAAGATGAAATAGAGATGGCCTACTTGGGGCCAAGACATGAGCCCCTTGTCTTAGGGCCGCATACCAATGCTAACAATTTTTGGATAAGTGATGATGACTTTGAGGATGAGACCGAGATGGCTTATCTTGGACCTCACCACTTGTGGCAAGTCAATGAGCTAGTAGAGAGAGAGGTGGCACTCCATGCCATAGACCCTCATCTCTAATTTTTGGGGAGACCTATTGACCTAGCTGCCATTCATCGGATGGTCAATCCCCCTCCACCTACATTCAGAGAGCAGTTAGAGCCCAATGATCCTATTGTCCACCCTACTCATGGGCCAGATCCAAAAATTCCCATTCCTCCAGAACCTCATCATGAGTATGGAAGGGAAACCCCTGAGACAAGATTGCACCCATGTGGTCCTAGAGATTTCATCCCATCCATCAACATGATCTCCATTGATTTGACCACTCCACTTCATAATCCAGTAGATCCTACCAAATCATTGCATCTTGATGTAGAGGCTATTGATTGGGATCATGCTAATTCACCCATAGAGCCGAAAGACCTCTTCCCCAATGAAGAGATGTTACAGCCATTCCATTTTGCATCAAGGTTGTGCGTATGACGTCTTCCATGTTGGTTTGGAACCTGAGTCACTAGGTCCTATAAATCCCATCGATGACATTCATTTGATACCCATGCCTCATCAGCTAGAGGATGGGTCACATATGGCTATAGAAGTGACTTTCGAGGTGGACATCAATGATGATCCTACCCAACCAAGGAAAGTCAAGTTTGGAGAAAGTCTATCTCCAGAGGAACAAGCCATCCTAATTCCTCTCCTCAAAGAGAGGCCAAATATTTTTGCTTGGACTTACAAAGACATGCCAGGGATAGATCCAAAGTTAGTCATTCACAACCTTTCATTGGATCCCATGAAGAAGCCAATCAAGCAAAAACTGAGGAAAATGCATCCAACCATCACTTTGATGGTGAAGAACGAATTGCAAAAACTACTGGATGCAGTATTCATAGTTCCTATCGACTACCCTGAGTGGGTGTCAAACATGGTACCCATGGGGAAACCTGATGGAAGAGTCTGTATCTACATAGATTTTAGAGATTTAAATAGGGCAACACCAAAGGATTCATTCCCATTGCCAAACATAGATGCTCTTGTAGATGCAACCGTAGGTCATGAAATGCTCTCCCTAATGGATGGTTTTTTTGGATACAATCAGATCTGGATTAAGCCCGAAGATCAACATAAAACTACTTTCATTACTCCATGGGGAACATTCTATTACAAAGTGATGCCATTCGGTCTCAAAAATGTTGGTGCCACATATCAATGGGCCATGACATATATATTCCATGACTATATGCATAAGATCTTGGAAGATTACATGGATGACTTACTGGCCAAGTCCCTGTTGTGGCAAGAGCATGCCGAAGTCCTTAGACAAGTCTTTGATCACCTCATAGAACATAATGTCTGATTGAATCCTAAGAAGTGCGTATTTGGCATAACTTCTGGCAAGCTTTTGGGATTCATCGTATCCAAGAGAGGCATTGAAGTAGATCCTACAAAGGTAAAGGCTATACTAGAAATGGCCGCCCCTACCAACATTAGGGAGTTGAGGAGCCTACAAGGCAAGATAGCATCCATCAAAAGATTCATCATGCAATTATCAGACAAATGCAGACCTATGAATCGGTTGCTATGCAAGGAAGTCCCCTTTCATTGGGATGAAGAATGCCATCAAGCCTTTGTAGAGATCAAAACTTATCTAGCAACACCGCTAGTATTGGCTCCACCAAGGCCAGACATACCATTTTTACTATATATATCGGCTACTGATTTTGCATTGGGCACCATGTTAGCCCAAAAGAATGCACAAGACAAAGAGCAAGCCATATATTACATTAGTCACACCTTGGTGAGTTATGAGCTAGGATATGCGTATGTCAAAAAGTTGTGTTTAGCAGTGGTCTTTGCAACTCGAAAGTTGTGACACTACATGTTGAGCCATACGACCTACATCATATCAAAACAAAATCCTTTGCAGTACATGATGAGCAAGACATATCACAATACACGTACCACAAAGTGGATCATGCTATTGATAGAATTTGATCTAGAGTTCATAAGCCAAAATTCCATCAAGGGACAAGTCATAGCAGATCAATTAGTAGAGGTGCCTCTTCAGGATAACAAGCCTCTCACCATAGAATTGCCTGATGATGTGGTCTTTGCATTATCAGATCCACCAGAGCTCGAAGAACCTAAGAAAGAAAGAGACATGTCATTGTTCTTCGATGGTTCGAAGTGTGAACAAGGAGGTGGAGCAGGGATTGTCTTTATCACACCACAGGGTGCTCCATTGCCCTTATCATTCAAACTAGACTTCCCATGCACAAACAACAATACAGAATATGAAGCATTGATCCTAGGACTCCAAACAGCCATAGCAATGGGCATTAAAATATTGAATATCTTTGGTGACTCCTTGCTCATAGTAAACTAGGTCAAAGGACTATTCCAATGTAGGTGCCCACTCCTGAAGACTTACAAGGAACTTGTTGACACCTACCTAGCCCAGTTGGAATGGTATGACATCGAGGCAATCCCTCGTACGTCGAATAGATTTGTAGACACCATGGCCTCTTTGGGATCCTTAATCCCTCAGAATCCATCTACTGATTTTACAACCATTCATGTGAAAGTGCTTTCACACTCAGCAATACATCGTGAAGCTTTTGACAATCAAGAATCAGTCAACATGATCAACATCGAGCCAAATCAGGATTGGTCCTTCGTAGCCAGAGATTTCTTGCAAATGACATCTTGGGGGTCTTTGATCTCCCAAGGACCTATGGAGTGTGGTGCAACCATACACCATAGAGTTGTTCCTCAATCCATGTTCACTACCTCAAAAATGCAAGAAGAGCAAGTTGTCTATTCTATAGAAGTCATGGCTTATCAAGATTGGCTTTCCCAACTGTGGGACTTCCTGAAGCTTGGAATAGTACCTCAAGGTTTGTCGCATACTGAAAGGTGAACATTCAAATAGAGAGCAACAAGATACATCTTGCTAGGAGAAATCCTCTACAGACGAGGATATGATGGAGTATTACTCCATTGTCTTGAGCCCCAGGAAGCATCTTGGGCAATTTTGCAAGCTCACGATGGTACATGTGGAGGCCATTTCAGTGGCATGGCCATCATTAAGCGCATCTTGAGAATGGGTTACTATTGGCCCACAATGGAAAAGGACTACTATGAGTATGTCAAGAAATGTAGTAAGTGCCAACATCATGCAAATCTAACGCACTTACCATCGCAAGCTTTGCAGCCCATCCAAGCAACATGGCCATTCTCGCAATGGGGACTAGACTTGATTGGGAAGATCTCACCCCCATCCTCAAGCCGACACACATTCATCATAACAACCACAGAATACTTCACTAAATGGGTAGAAGTGATCCCCTTAACATCAACAACTGGACCAAGGATTGCGGAGTTTATACTCCACAATATCATAAGTCATTTTGGGGTCCCTTCTAAGATAATATCGGATAATGGGCCATATTTCAAGAACAAAAATGTGCATGCTTTAATGAAAAAAAAATACCATATTCAACATAGTTTTTCAATGCCTTATTATCCACAAGCAAACGGGCAAGCAGAAGCCTCAAACAAAACAATAGTCTCCATTTTGAGGAAGATAGTGCAAGAAAATCACAAGGATTGGCACATGTAGTTGCCTCTTGCACTATGGGCATACAGGACTAGTATACGGATGCCCACTGGGGCAACACCATTTTCACTAGTATATGGCACTGAGGCCATCATGCCACTAGAGTTAGAAATTTTGACTCTACGCATAGCATTAAAGGACTTCATAGATGATGATGTCGCATGGCAAGGCCACCTTGATCAGTTGATGCTTCTTGATGAATGTCGAGTCAATGCTTTAGAGCATCTTCACATTTACCAAGATCACCTTGCGTGAGCTTACAATAGTAAAGTCCACTTAAGGGAATTCAAGGTTGGAGATCTAGTGCTCAAAGAAAACTAGTAGAATTCGAATCTGTCACCGCATCTACGAGATAAGTTCACGGTAAACTGGATAGGTCCATACATGATTTCACAGAGAGTTGGGCCTGGAGCATATCACCTTATATCATTAGATGGTGTTGAAGAGCCTGAACCTCTCAATATCATTCACTTAAAGGCATTCTACACATAAAACACAAAAACATTCAAATATTTCATAAAACACAAAAACATTCAAATATTTCATAAAATACAAAAACATTCAAATATTTCATAAAATTCAAAAACATTCAAATATTTCAAAAACACAAAACATTCAAAACGTCAAAAACATTCAAATCAATCAAAACCAAAACCAACAAACTCAAAATCAAAAATCAAAAACATCAAAAAAAATCATTGTCAAAAACCAAAAAAATAAAACATAAAATTCAAAATAAAAAAAAATCCAAACAATCAAAGGCTCCAAGGGTAATTCAAACCGCTTGGTCAAAATCAATTCAAAAGGCTCCAAGGGTAATTCAAACCGCTTGGTCAAATCCAATCAATTCAAAGGCTCCAAGGGTAATTCAATACCGCTTGGTCAAACATCAATTCAAAGGCTCCAAGGGTAATTCAAACCGCTTGGTCAAAATCAAATTCAAAGGCTCCAAGGGTAATTCAATACCGCTTGGTCAAAATCAATCCAAAAAGGCTCCAAGGTTAATTCAAACCACTTGGTCAAATCCAATAAATCAAAGGCTCCAAGGGTAATTCAAACCGCTTGGTCAACATCAATTCAAAAGGCTCCAAGGGTAATTCAAACCGCTTGGTCAAAATCAATAACAAAAGCCCCAAAGGCATAATAAGCCCTTTGGTCAAATTAATCAAAAATACAAAAACAACATAAAATAAAAAATAACAAAAACAATTGCATCTCACATCTTGCATCCACATCATTGCATTGCATTTTCATATCCACTACAATTGTATATGTCATGAGAGCCTTAAAAGTGATACCACAGTTTGTCGCACAAATCATTCAAATCCATACCTCCATCAACACAAATGTGTAATTGTGTTTTTCAACACAACCATTATTTGTTGCTATACATAATATACTAAGGTTTTTCGGTTAATCAACCACACCTAGTGATCTTATCAACTTTTGAGGAAAACAACTTTGATTAGTAGAAGGTAAGGTCTAGTTGTGATAATGCCTTGGATATTCAAGATCCCGTCACTAATTGAAACACTAAAATCCTAGTTGGTACAAGGAAAAGATGAAAGTTGCAAAGTGGTCTAGGTTACCTTAAGTGAAAAGGATTTTCCTTGCTTATCCCCTTATGCAACCGGTTTAAAGGTGTTGAGAATTGGCAAAAGGACAAGCTTTACCCTATCCAAATCCCTTGCTTAAATCAAAATAAGCAAAATCCCAAAGCAAAGTACATATTCAAAAGGCCAAGCATACAGTCAAGATTTCAAAGCAATAATCCGATACACAAATCATATATTCAAAATTCAAAAAAAAATCAAAGCTCAAAAAAAAAATCAATAAAAAATAAACAATGATTTTCATCACTACATATGAGCAAAATAAATAATGATTATCATCACTACAAAAATCCCCGCTCAAAGAAAAAAATAAATCAAAATAAAAAGTGATTTTCATCACTACATATGAGCAAATATCCAAAGCCAAAAAGAAGCCAAAAAGAAGGGAATAAAGCTTGAATCCCTAGAATTCTTAGAATTGTACAAAACTGGAAGGAGAAATCCTTACGCATGATGATATGTCTATCACAATTGCTTCATGCATTTGTGTAGACCAATGTTTGAATGTGGATGAGCTAGCTTAGGTAACCCAATATTGCCTAGTGGTATAGTCCAACTAAGTCCAACATAAGGATGAGATGAACACTTGAGGATCCCTGATCTTAGCAATGGGCTGAAAGAATCCCGCCTGACATCGGAGGAAATGCTTGAATTCTATCTCAAAATATACAATCACATGCACACATAGAGATCATGAAAAACCAGGTCCATGGTAAAAGCCTTACTTTTCAAAAGTCTAAGTGGTAAGTAGACAGTTGTTGATAGGGTAACTAGAGTGTTTGAATCTCTGGAAAGCCCCAAAAATTCTTACATAGCAACAAATCATAACATCATTCACACCATCATATTCTTTATAAGATTCTATAAATTAGGGGGTATCAACATAGTAGGACAAGATACCGCATATATATTAGAAATAGTATATAGATGGCCACTGACTACTTTATATCTTTTAATTTACAGAAACTTATTAAGAAAATACATTACACACCATTACATCTCATATATGAATACTTAATCAATTCTTATGATAAGAGTGATTATTTAAATTCATGATTATTTTTTTACTTTCTGTGGTATCACCCATTAAGATTGTCAATGTCATATGCATTCCGTATGTTTTAAGTGATTAGAGCATACAGGTTCATTTATACCATTCCATCACATAAGTTAGATGCATACAATTAAAGCAAAGTTAAAACATGCATTTAGCAATAACATCGCATTCACAAAAACAAGTCATTAAATCCATAAAGCACATCATAAAACATATAGGCAATATCCATTTGCATACAATCATAAATTCATCATTCATCATCAAAATACATCGCATCATATCATCAAATCATATAAGCATCTACACATCCATCTAAGCATCTTCAATATCATCTATCATCTAACATATTCATCAAATCATCATAATACCATCATCGCATCATATCATAAAATAAAATAATAACAAAAACATGAGCAATAAATGATACACATAATAAGTCATAATGCAAAGCTATCATAAAAGTATGTGTGTCAAGTCCAATGGATATACAAAAATGCCCATGGGCTACAGTCATATAGGTCAGTCGACCTCAAAAATGGATCAAGGACCAAGTAGAGCATCAATCAAATATCGGGCCTGAGCCCCCTGCATCACCTCCTCCAGTGCCACCTCCCCCTATGGCGGTGTCGCGAGTCGAGTGATGTGAGCCTGTCGGTCTCTCTGTTCAATTTAGGTCCTCTAGCTAGGATGGGTGGAAGACTACCCCGAGGTGGAGCGCCCACTGACCTGCGAACCACCCACACCTGCTGGATCCTTAGGGACAATCCCGTGCCTCCTGAGCTGCATCTGAAGAAGGGTAACATGATCCACAAGTCCCCGGATCCATGCCTCATGCTCATCCAATAGAGACTGGAGATGTCCCACATCTGCTCCTAAACTTGCCACTGGAGCCTCTTGTGGTGTAGAAGGAGGAACAACAAACTGCATCCTGACATCGCCACCCCCAATAGTAGCCTATAGAGCCTGTATCTGTGTTGAGAGCTGCTCAATGGTAGCATCTCACCATTGTACCTAGATCTTAGTGGCCTGAAGCTCAGCCTCGACCTCATGTAGATGTGCTCTCAGAGGAGAGTCTCTCTCCTTGGGCTCTAACTCCTCCTCCTCCTCCTTAGGAACATCAGGATCCTCCACTGCCACCTGCTCTGCTGGTTGGCCCCATACCTCGGTCCTAGCTTAGACTCTGCATCCTGTCGGATCTGTGCCATCACCCCCACCATCATCCTCGTACCCTAGGCTACCGATGCCATGCCACATCTGATCACCCCACCACTGAGTGTAGGCCTCTGTAACTCCCCAACCACTATAGGGTCAATAGTTGGGGCATCCTCCTCATCTAAAAGCTTCATGATCTATCATGGAGGTAGGTCCTTCTCTGCTGTGAGGTGCCTATACAAGAATGGTATCAAGGGCACATCCTGCTGCAATCCGTACTGATGAAGAACCCGAGAGTAGAAGAAATACTCCTAGATGGTAATCTTATGGCCAACGAGCCATCGCTCATATCGTGTCCTAGCAGTAAAGCTAACTGGATCATCCCAAGTAGGGCACTCATAGTAAGGCCGCCACATGACATCTCTAGCCAATAGTCTAGTGAAAGCATCAGTGTAGTGGGACAGCTCCCCTGCGAAAGTGTGGCTCTTACGCTCCTCATGCTCTCGAGCCCATATGGAAGCATAGCACTATGTCCGAGCATCAATCATTGTAATCTTGGTCGAGAGCCCCTTAGGGTGATCTACCACAATGTGCTCCCATCCCCAAACCTGTAGGAGCAAGTTATAGGTAATGTTGACACGTCCTCACCGATGGATGTGGTACAACTCATCATAGCACTGAGCCAATAGTGATCTACCCCATGCATAGATGATAGGCTCCTCGCTATCCAATAGATCCTGCACCATCGCCAGAAGGTTCCATGAGAACCTCAAACCCGAGCAGTCCGAGATAAGAACATTGTTGATCACCATCAGCAATATGACATGCCTCATCATAAAGATGCCCTCCCCATGCCAATGATTGATGGACACTCCTCCGGACTTGGTGTCCTTGAGAGCATCCATAGAATGCTCTCTAAACACTCGAGTGAAGACAACCACCTGATCATTAGTGGTCGAAGAGACAATGGCCACCCCATCGAATGGAATCCGAAAGATCCTATATACATCCTTCGATGTAATGGTCATCTCACCGATCGAGAGGTGGAAGGTATTAGTCCATGGGTCCCAACGATGGGCCAAAGCCATAAGGTAAGCCTGATCTGCCATGATATAAGGTAGCCTGATGACATACTGCAACCCATGGGCTTTGAACCATGCCTAGTCCGTATCATCAAAGCTAGGAAGTAAGTCAAGCAGGAGCTTTGGGTCTCGAGCTCGAGCAGTAAGGATCTAAGCAAAGTAGAAGAAAGACAAAATATAACTACAGTGCATCTAAGGCATAATTCACAATAAACATGAAAATGGTGCAAAATAGGATGGACTATTCTAAGTCTAAGCAAAAGAAGGATAAGATTGCACCTAATCAAGCAAATCAAAATTCAAAAATTCAAAAAAAATGTCATAAAAATCAACAAAAATGCAAAAAACAAGGCTAAGGGTTTAGTCGTTGTTGCCTACAATGGCCGAAACCTAGCCGCTAGAGGCAACAACGGCCAAGACCCAATGGTCAAATTTTTTACCATTGGGATTCAAGCTTGGCCGCTCTGAGTGACAATGGCTCAGAGCCGGCCGCTCTGAGCGACAACGGCCAAGGGGCGGCATGGCAAACCCATGAACCCTTGGCCAGAAAATAAAAAAAATTACAAAAATAACAAAATAACTTCAACAAAATAACATAGGGAGGGAAAACAAAAAAAATGGAAAGCAAAATTTCCCACCCAAGCATCAAAACTAGGCTAAGTTCAAAACGCCCAAAATGGAAGTAGCAGGTGAATAACTGAAGAATTTCAAAAACCCTAGGATGAAGCCACTAACAGAAAGCAAAATTGGGGACTAACCCACCATAGCAAAGGGGATGCTAAGCCTAATTACGGATTTTGTTCATTGCCAACGGGTTTAGTGAGGTTCATTTTGCCCATTACTTAGTGAGGTTCAGTTTTACATAGATAAGGAAAAGAGAGCTAGGGTTTTGAAGAGAGAAATACCCGAGAAGCTTCGGCTCCTCCAGCAGCTGATGTCTCACCCTATGTAGCCATGTCCTCAGCACCAGCAAGTTTCAAAGTCGCAACCATCGTCGTCGCACCAGAGCTCCCAAAGTGAATCTTCAAACAGTGAAAGTGATAGGTCAAACCCTAGAAAAGCAAATTTTTATATTTCCTTAATTATGCCTTGGTCGCTATTGACGTCAGCGGCCCAAAATTCTTGGCCACTCAAGGTGACAGTCGTCCACAGAAAGGAACTCATAAGCCGCTGGACCTGACAGCAGCCAGATCCACAGGTAAAAATAAGGGATTTTCTCCTTGAGGGATCCCACAAAAATAGCAAATAAACACACTTTGGTGGTTTTAGATCATCATAATGTTCAAAATAACAAAAAAATCACATAAAATCACAATCTCAGGTAGGCCTCGTATCCAGTTACCTACTCTATCCACTCGGTGATTGCAGTGATTTGCACTCCATGTATTTCGGTGAGATGAGTAGACAACCATAAGGCCACTTGGGGCAAAAACAACTCATTTTGGAATTACGATGTGCCACCCTTCAATCCCGAAGAAGACCAAGATGGTCGGATTGCTCCACGGGTGCGAAAGGATCACTCTAATTCCCCTATGACATCAAAAATATTAAGTCAAAGTGATACAATCTAGACAAATAGAATCACTCATCCTAACTCCCTAAGAAGGCTATTGATAGTCGGACCGCTCCTCGGGATAGGGATGGATGATTATCATAAACAATTGGAATCACACTTGGATGTGGGATTGCCCATTAAAAGCAACAAATGCTAGAAAGGAACCAGATTAGTCATATTGGTCAAGCGACTTGTCGCTTCATTCATTGTCATTTCTTCACCAATTCATTGTGTGAGGAAGTAGTTCAAAACTTCAACATAATCATAATCAAAATCAACAAAATATCACTCGATCATAGCAAAATCGTGTTCATCCTATGAATCATTGCATACAACAATCACAAATTTCTCTTGTTTTTTGGGAACGTAAGCAGACATGACATCTTCAATTGTAGCTCTCCTACCAGTCGGAATTGTTGTAGCAGTTGAAGCTACCCGATTGAGTTTGAGGAATGAGTGCAATTTAACATGCAAAAGCCATAGAGCTAAGTCCTCCGAACATTGAGGCAATGATTCAAGGGATGTACGCCATCTTGCATGATTGGGCCATCTGGCGTTGATCAGACCATTGATCACCATAACACCCTACAAACAGATCAGTCTACGTTTTTGCTCAGCATTGTGTTTTCCACACAGCGCATCGCAAAAAGGTACATCTGTAGACACCTAAATCATGTCATGCTTAGGGGAGCTGCTCACATAGACACATTCATAAGATCATAAGACATAATATTGGACTTTCCAAGCATCAATAGTGGTTCTCACCACTCATTTGGGGCCTTTTCAAGCCATCCAAGCTTAGCCGCTCAAGCCAAGAGCGGCCAGATCTTAGCCGCTCAAGCCTAGAGCGGCTAGAAATTAGCCACTACAGATGACAACGGCCAGATCTTAACCATTGCAGATGACAGTGGCCAGATCTTAGCCACTGTAGATGATAGCGGCTAAGCCATAATAAATAGTTTACCGACAAACAGTCCTAATATCGGGTGGAAGTGGTAGTCTGCATGCAATAAAGGTGAGTGGGAGTAACTTTGCATTCCTTTTCATGACCAGTTCACATAGGAGACTTGAGTTTGCATTTAAAATTTAGTTAACTAACCTCCAAGCATAAACAAAGGACAAAAGCTTCTCATGCTAACAACCAGTTCGCATAGAAGACTCAAGTGGGCAGTTAGATTTTAGTTAACTGGCCTGTTGAGTGGTATTTTCACACAGTTTTGAAAGCACACTCTCCTTTAGGATTTGGGCTCCAAATCCCCTCTTGCAAAGAAGTTAAACAAACAACTTCTCCAAGGTCTCCGCTATATTAGCATTTGCATATGTGTATTAGTAATCTTGAATAAAGATATTCACTTTAAATGCTTGGAACACCTTAGTGATTGCAAGTAACTGTAAACAAGGGGCAATGTTGGTTTATTTTACCGTGAAACTTTAGTGATTGTTCATTGAACCAAAATAAAGCAAATGTGAGTTGGCCCTCATATGACCTTCAATGTGATGCTCAAAAATGGAAATTTGTGAAAATGCCATAAAACATAACTCCTTCAATGAAATTGGAATTTTCATGAAGGGAATGTCATCATAGGCTCATGAGTGTAAAACAAAACTGAAAAGATGAAATTTGACCTTAAAATGGAAATTTTCTATTTTCGGATTTTTTAAAATCTGCAGTAAAACAGCAACTTCGATGAATTTTTTAAAAATACTAAACAACTCCGAAAATGAAATTTCAAAGTGCGTATGGGAAGTCTGAAGTATAACCTACGCAATGGTGAAATTATTTTTGGATTTTGAATTTTTTAAATGTTTATTTTAATGCCTGAAGATTAAAAAAAGTTAAAATTTTTGGAAAAAATAAAATGCAGAAAAAATAAAAAATAAAATGCATTTAGTATGATGCTATCCTATTTCGACAAAACCGAAGATGTGAGGTTTCCATGCATGCAACCTAACCTATTGGACCTGCAAAACAAGCACGATCCGGATAAGCTAAGTGCTGGCTCCTAGGGTTTTAAATGAGGTTTTCAGATTTAGACATTCGCATGAAGCAACCAAGAAACTTGCATAAACTCCATTTACAAGCCTAAAATCTGAAAAGGGGAAAAATAGACATTTAATCTTGCATGCGGAAAATGACTCCTTCTTTCTTGTCCATAAGATGCAACTTTCTGAAATTTTTGTATTAAAAATTTGTCATTTTACAATAACAGAAATTTCTGGTTTTCCCAAACCAGTCCATGGAAGAAAAATAGCCCAAACAGGTCCAGAATGGCCCTCTTGCCTTCAAATCTGCAACTCTGCTCACGGCAGTTTCCAACCCCTTCTGGCCTCTTTGAATGGCGTATTTAAACTTCTGAAAAAATTGTTTCTCCTTCCATGACGGTTCGTTTCATTTTCCAATGGCTGTTCGTTTCACCTTCCCTGACTGTTCGTTTCACCTTCCCTTGTGCATGCATGTGCTTTGGTTTCCATTTTGTGGCCCTTCATCACGAAAATGTAACATGTCGCGATATCGCGACACTTTTGCCTCCTTGCTCTCTTTTGTTGCTTTTAGCCGCGAGAATGTAACATGTCACGATATCGCGACACTTTTTCCCTTTTGGCCACGACAATGCAACATGTCGCGATATCGCGACACTTTTTCCTTTTGGCCGCGACAATGCAACATGTCGCGATATCGCGACACTTTTTCTTTTTGGCCAGACAATGCAACATGTCGTGATATCGCGACACTTTTTTCTTTTGGTCGCAAAATGCAACATGTCGTGATATCGCGACACTTTTTCTTTTGGCCTGAAAATGCAACATGTCGCGATATCGCGACACTTTTTCTTTTTGCCGATATGCAACATGTCTGATATCGCGACACTTTTTCTCTTTGGCCGCGATGATGCAACATGTCGCGATATCATGACACTTTTTCTCTTTACTTTGCCGCGATAATGCAACATGTCGCGATATCGCGACACTTTTTCTATTTTGGCCGTGATGATGCAACATGTCGCGATATCGCGACACTTTTTCTCTTTTGGCCGTGATGATGCAACATGTCGCGATATCGCGACACTTTTTCTTTCTTTGGCCGCGATAATGCAACATGTCGCGATATCGCGACACTTTTTCTTTTTTTGGCCGCGATGATGCAACATGTCGCGATATCGCGACACTTTTTCTCTTTTGGCCGCGATGATGCAACATGTCGTGATATCGCGACACTTTTTCTCTTTTGGCCGTGATGATGCAACATGTCGCGATATCGCGACACTTTTTCTCTTTGCTCTCTCCCTTTGCTTTGGACCGCGAAAATGCAACATGTCGCGATATCGCGACACTTTTTTCTCCTTGTGGTGTTTTGCCTTTTCTTTGATCTTTAGCATATGGGCCACTTCGGTCTTCCTGGAAAACATGCAAAAAAGGTGGGTCCCCAATTTTGGGGTACGTTGTGGAGCAGCCACAACAAATGGCGACTCTTCTGGGAAATGCTCCTGAGCATTTTGGTGAGAACTCAACCTGAAAACACAGACTCAAATACAAGCGTTAGCAAATATCCCAAGAATGAAACTAGACGAGAAATACATGAAGCATTAGAATTATTAAGCATCAGCTCGGTGTGTGCAATGTGCTTCATTCCCTATCGTTTGAAACTCGTTCAACTTTCCATTGTCAGTTTCACTTATGATTCGTATGCAAGGCTATGAATGATTCCTGTAGGATTTAATGCATGGTGAAGATGCTAGAGATATAACAAGCTTTGCAAAGGCTCAAACTTTCTAGTATCATGAACAAACATATTAAAACTGTCAAACCCTCTTAGGACCAAATATATGTATACTGAATTAATTTACTAGATCCCAAAGTTGGTTATGTGTCACTACCATCTTGAACCCATGTGCAAGTGTAAGTGAAATCAGAGCTTTGGGGAATCGGATTCCCAACCTAAGCGAGATGGGAATTTAACCCTATCCTTGCTACTCTGATCTGGAGTTCATTACCTCATCTTGAACAAAATGATTTAACCTGTTATGGATGAAATTGTCAGGCTAGCCTGTCCGTTTGAGCAGTCAGTGGTCTTGCTTTTAGACAAGACATGTTGCCACGCATGAGCATACTCCACTGCCAGTCAGGCGTCTATAGCCCCGATGGAGATCAACCCCATAATCCAGGATTTGGCTTCACTTTTGATTTCTTGAACCTTGGGGATGACTACCCATCCTTGCAAGGGACATGTAGTACGATCCTTCCAATCCAATATCAATGATGCAATAAAAGTAGAAAGAAAAATATTTGCTTTGGAACTTCAAGTTCTTGAGTGGGAAAGATAGAAGCTTTGGGGAATCGGATTCTCAACCTAAGCGAGATGAGAATTAGACCCTATCCTTACTACTCCATGAAGGTCAAATCAGAGCTTTGGGGAATTGGATCCTCAACCTAAGTTCGATGGGGATTTAACCCTATCCTTACTACTCGATTTTAGGCTTTAAGCACTATGGGAGTGGTAAAAACCATCTGTTTTAAGGATTATGTTGCATGATAGGACAGACACGAAATACTCCTTTCGCCTCACCTTTTCTTCCAAGTATGGTTTTGACCATTTTGCTCAAGATCCTCTTTAATATGTGTAGAACGTGCTTGGTTCAAGATAGTTCGGGCATCATTTCCCAACCTTAGGATCCTTTTAATATATGTTATGTAATAACCCTAAGAGGATTCGACACCTTTTCAATGATTGTATTTGAAATGTAGATGCAACTGAGATGAAATGTATATGCAATGCGGAATGTAACATGAGATATGGATGAATGCATTGCTCTTTTTTGAAATGCGGATGGAGTATATCACCTACTTTGCCATAATTTATAAAACCGACAACTTCATGCATCACAAGTTCCAAACGATATTCTTTAATGTGTTTGCGATACTCGTGGAGCTTTTTGCAATACAATTCCGATGTTTCATATTCTCTTAGTCTTAGTTAACATTCATAAGGACATAAGTTGACATCTCGCTTTTCTTTTTTCTTTTTTTTTTTCAAGACAAACCAAAAGTGTCCAAAGGACCAACACACAAAACTTAAAACCAAAATGAGATCCAATCCAAAACCAAAACACAACAACCAACAGTATATACAAATGTACAATATAATACAAGATGGTGCAAAGTTTGGATTATCATTTTCCCGGATCCCAAACCTGATTAGAATTCTTTAAAAGACATATGACGTGATACGCATACCCAGTTTGGAAGGAATCAAACAAGAACAAGACTAGACCAAACAATGCAACCAACTTCAACTTTTCCCTCTCACCCCACCAATTAGATTTAGTTCCATTAGTATTCTCATAGGTGAGATTCAAATTACCAAATTGATTAGACAATGGTTGATTTTCAATTCTTTCTTGTCTATTCTTTAAGGTGCAAATTTCATAATTCCATTCATGATTTAGAACTAGGCTTTCTTTATTCAAAATGAAATTTTGTAAGCAAGAGCCTATTTCTAAAAATTTCAAAGCTAATTCATTTTCCATGTTCTTAGGCCAATTAAAATTGTGCAACAATTTACAAGCCTCTAGGATATTTACTAAATTGGGATCATTAGGAGTTTTTATCCTAGGTTCAAGAATTAATTGTTGATGAATTTGATTTAGCAATTTAAATGCATCAAGCTCCTTTTCATTCATTAAAGTAATGTTATCAAAGGTGTGGTTAGAAATTAATCCTTGTTCTTCATTCACCTTCAAAGGCATTTCATCATATAGCACTTGTTCTTTCTCCATGATTTGTTTATCAAAGGCACCAAACCTAGGTACCCAATTGAACACCTGTCCATCCCTTTCAAACCATAAGTCTTGTCTATCTAGGGGTGGGTTAACTAACACATTTCCATGGTCAATCACTTGGGTTGTTTTGGGTAACGTGAGATTTTCAATTGGATCATCAATGATATCAAACCCAAATGATTTAGGTTTTGTAATTTTCTCATTTTGAAATGGCATAATCATTGTAGCACAAGTAAGTGGATCAAGATTTTCAATTTCTTTTCCTTCAAAGGAATCTAAAGCAAATGACTCTCTTTCTTGATTCATGGTTGTAGAATCCTTATCATCTTCCAAGTTCAAGTTATGACGCTCAAGTACCTCTTCTTCATCTTCTGATTCATCAGCATGTTTCTCATCCAATTCATCTTCACCTTCCTTAGATGATTCAGTTATTTCCAAAAGTGGGTTATTTCTTGAATTCAAATTGGTAAAGCTATCATAATCCAAATTTGTAACCCATGATTCAATTTTATCACAATTTGGAAGGTGTGGATCCTCTTGGTCATCACTTTCGAGAGCATCATCCAAAGTGTCTTTCGAGAACAAGTGGTGAAATTCGATTATGTCTTCAACTTCATTTGTTGATTTTATTTCAGATTCATTTTCAGTCACTTGTGATGACTTAGGATCTTCTACAATGGGATCAATTTTTGAATTCCGTGTCATATAGCTGCTCCAATCCTTTGCAAGTACCTCTGACCAAATCATATCCACATAAGTTTGTTCATCCAAATCCTCCTTTTTGGGTAATGATTCTGGATATTTCTTTTCCAAAACAAGATGGTGATCATTTGATTCCAACTTCTTGTTACCCATCCATAGAATTTCTTCTCCAAAATCTTCATGCTCTTCAAGACTTTTCGAATAGGTATTTACTTCAACGTGAGTCACCTCAAAATCTCTTGTATCACTTGAAGAAGCATAACATGAAATATCATTAAGATCGGCATTATGAATTTTCTTCCTAGGATGATTTGGATGCATACATTGATGTGCTCGTTTTTGTGGTGGAACATGCCTACATACCTTCTTAACCACTTTCTTTTGCTCTTTTACTTTCGATACGAACTCTTTGGGTTGAGTGGTAGAAGTAGTAGGATTAGTTGGATTGATATCCATGGACAATGCTTGAACATTTGTTGCAATGGTTCCATGAGTGACCACATGATTCTCTAATTGAGGCATAATTGGATGGATGAAAGTACTTGTATAAGCACATGTGGGAGCATAAGTTGGTATGGTAGGATAAAGTTGATTGTAGGGAAAAACATTTGATATCAAATTTTGTTGTGCCCACGCTTGATTTACCATCGAGGTTTGATTGCAAGCCCCTAGTTGTCCTACCATAGTTGATTGCTCCATTCCATAACCTTGTGGCCTCAATTGTTGATCTACAATCATAGCTTCTATGTAGGCCGATGCAAGATCAGTAACCAAGGGATTCATCCTAACAAATATGGCAAACAATGGATCCAATGCTCGAAAGTATATTTGAAGAGCACCACTTTCCTCAATAGTATAGGGAGAAATTAATCTCGCATGAAGCTTTCGAAACCTCAAGTTGAAACTTCTCATTGGCTCATTAGGTTCTCTTTTGCAAGAAGCAAATTGTTGAAATATCGTGAGAGGATCAATGAACAACCTAAATTGATTGATAAACTCATCTTTCAATTGAGTCCAAGATGTAATAGAACCAGTGGGTAAATTGATGTACCAATCATATGCCACCTCATCTAGGGTTCCAGGAAACATTCTACATGCCACATCCTCATGTTCGACATTCCATCTAACTAGGATATCCACATAGGCTTGAATATGTTCCTCGGCTAATGTTGGACCATTGTGCTTGAATTTGGGCAGATGTTTTTCTACGTTCTTGGGTAAATCATGAGAATCTCCACTAATGTTCAAAGGACTAACATGTATCCCATACCACGTTCCTGTAGTTGTAGCCATTAATGAAACTCAAAGAATAACTCCAAAACCAATTTGTTAGTCATGAATAAAAGAAGGAACCACGACAAAGCAATATTCTAAAAATGTAAATTAGTTTCTGATTCACCAGATCGCATATGCGCAAGTGAAGAGCATACTCCTAGTGTTGTAGGCTTTCGGATTCACAAGATCGCATTACACGCAAGTGAAGAGCATAATACCGACAACAAATACATTTTTAGACAAAAATAATTCCTTACAAATAAGCATGAAATGACTAGCAAATATCAAACATGTAACGTATGAATAATCATGTTAGCATCAACCAAGAGATGTATCCATTAAAATCAAATGAAAGTAATTGCATGGAGACAACCTCGTTAGTCAAGACCAAAAATTTTCAAAATCAAATCAAAACACATTATTCCTGTATGAACAATCAAAAGCGTTAGAACAATGCATAGCAATTCATGTCCTCCTTTTAACAGTACAAGGTTGTATTGTTAAAAGAGGGCTAAAGATAATAATCAATAGGGCATGAAATATTCAAAATTTAAATCCCTATAGCATTTAAATCACACTGAAATAAACCAGTTCAGGCCCTCCTTCTAGCGCCAAAATGTTGAGTGGTATTTTCACACAGTTGTGAAAGCACACTCTCCTTTAGGATTTGGGTTCCAAATCCCCTCTTGCAAAGAAGTTAAACAAACAACTTCTCCAAGGTCTCCGCTATATTAGCATTTGCATATGTGTATTAGTAATCTTGAATAAAGATATTCACTTTAAATGCTTGGAACACCTTAGTGATTGCAAGTAACTGTAAACAAGGGGCAATGTTGGTTTATTTTACCGTGAAACTTTAGTGATTGTTCATTGAACCAAAATAAAGCAAATGTGAGTTGGCCCTCATATGACCTTCAATGTGATGCTCAAAATGGAAATTTGTGAAAATGCCATAAAACATAACTCCTTCAATGAAATTGGAATTTTCATGAAGGGAATGTCATCATAGGCTCATGAGTGCAAAACAAAACTGAAAAAATGAAATTTGACCTTAAAATGGAAATTTTCTATTTTCGGATTTTTTTAAAATCTGCAGTAAAACAGCAACTTCGATGAATTTTTTAAAAATACTAAACAACTCCGAAAATGAAATTTCAAAGTGCGTATTGGAAGTCTGAAGTATAACCTACGCAATGGTGAAATTATTTTTGGATTTTGAAATTTTTTAAATGTTTATTTTAATGCCTGAAGATTTAAAAAAAAGTTAAAATTTTTGGAAAAAATAAAATGCAGAAAAAATAAAAATAAAATGCATTCAGTATGATGCTATCCTATTTCGACAAAACCGAAGATGTGAGGTTTCCATGCATGCAACCTAACCTATTGGACCTGCAAAACAAGCACGATCCGGATAAGCTAAGTGTTGGCTCCTAGGGTTTTAAATGAGGTTTTCAGATTTAGACATTCGCATGAAGCAACCAAGAAACTTGCATAAACTCCATTTACAAGCCTAAAATCTGAAAAGGGGAAAAATAGACATTTAATCTTGCATGCAGAAAATGACTCCTTCTTTCTTGTCCATAAGATGCAACTTTCTGAAATTTTCTGTATTAAAAATTTGTCATTTTACAATAACAAAAATTTTTGGTTTTCCCAAACCAGTCCATGGAAGAAAAACAGCCCAAACAGGTCCAGAATGGCCCTCTTGCCTTCAAATCTGCAACTCGCTCGTGGCGTTTCCAACCCCTTCTGGCCTCTTTGAATGGCGTATTTAAACTTCTAAAAAATTGTTTCTCCTTCCATGACGGTTCGTTTCATTTTCCAATGGTTGTTCGTTTCACCTTCCCTGACTGTTCATTTCACCTTCCCTTGTGCATGCATGTGCTTTGGTTTCCATTTTGTGGCCCTTCACCATGAAAATGTAACATGTCGCGATATCGCGACACTTTTGCCTCCTTGCTCTCTTTTGTTGCTTTTAGCCGCGAGAATGTAACATGTCGCGATATCGCGACACTTTTTCTTTCTCTTCTCTTTTGGCCGCGAAAATGCAACATGTCGCGATATCGCGACACTTTTTTTCTTTTCTTTGGGTCACGACAATGCAACATGTCGCGATATCGCGACACTTTTTCTATTTTGGCCGCGAAAATGCAACATGTCGCGATATCGCGACACTTTTTCTCTTTTGGCCGTGAAAATGCAACATGTCGCGATATCGTGACACTTTTTTTCTTTCTTTTACTTTGGCCGCGAAAATGCAACATGTCGCGATATCGCGACACTTTTTCTATTTTGGTCATGAAAATGCAACATGTCGCGATATCGTGACACTTTTTCTATTTTGGCCGTGATGGTGCAACATGTCGCGATATCGCGACACTTTTTCTCTTTTGGCCGCGATGATGCAACATGTCGCGATATCGCGACACTTTTTCTCTTTTTCCTTCTTTGGCCGCAAAATGCAACATGTCGCGATATCTCTTTCTCTCTTTCTTTGGCCGCGATGATGCAACATGTCGCGATATCGCGACACTTTTTCTCTTTTGGCCGCGATGATGCAACATGTCGCGATATCGCGACACTTTTTCTCTTTTGGCCGTGATGATGCAACATGTCGCGATATCGCGACACTTTTTCTTTCTCTTTTGGCCGCGATGATGCAACATGTCGCGATATCGTGACACTTTTTCTTTCTTTTTTGGCCGCGAAGATGCAACATGTCGCGATATCGCGACACTTTTTCTCTTTTGGCCGCGATGATGCAACATGTCGCGATATCGCGACACTTTTTCTCTTTTGGCCGCGATGATGCAACATGTCGCGATATCGTGACACTTTTTCTCTTTGCTCTCTCCCTTTGCTTTGGACCGTGAAAATGCAACATGTCGCGATATCGCGACACTTTTTTCTCCTTGTGGTGTTTTGCCTTTTCTTTGATCTTTAGCATATGGGCCACTTCGGTCTTCTTGGAAAACATGCAAAAAAGGTGGGTCCCCAATTTTGGGGTACGTTGTGGAGCAGCCACAACATGGCCTTCAAACATAGACAATGGAAAAAATCTTTTCATGCTAACTTGCACTACGCATGAGAAATTCTCTTCTAGAGCTTGGACATAGACCGAGGGTTTCACACTGTAAAAGTTGCAATCCTAAGAGCACCAAGGAGATCTTTTCTTTGATCATATCAGAGAGAGAAACATCTTTTGAGGAGAGCTTTCGAGACTTGGAAAGTTCTCTTTGATATCACATGTACGACGAAGCTCTTATGGATTGAAGAGCGTAACATCTATTATTTTGACATTAGGTACAGGCTTTGACCCATAGCTTTGGGGCAAAGAGAGCAAGATTTACCTTAGCGGCTGCTATCTTGGACAGTGGCCCGTAGGAGTAGCTCAGGTTTTAGACATAGCATCTTTTATTCTGCTTCTTTATGTTTTCATATCATTAGCATAGATTTACATGATTTCATGGCATAGTTTCATCATATTTTCGTTACATTCTTTGATTACTAACAACCTCATCTAGGGAGGCAATCTCGGACACCTAAACGTGCATTGTTGTTTCATTTCTTGTAGGGCCACAGGTACATCGAACAAAGTTTGCAACATATGAGAGCAAAAGGGATCCCTCTATGAAACAGACCTAGAGGAGGCATCTATAAGCCCTCATACATTTTTGTGTGCGAAACCAGGAAGCTTTTATAAGCACACCACCTCTTCGTGGAAGGGGCACTCTTTACCTATTTGTAATTTATAGTATCGAAATGGGTATCCCTAAGAGGGACCGACATGTAACCAAGCTTCAATATCAATAAAGAGATCCATCTTTGTTATTTCGTGTTATATGATTTTTTCTCTTGTCTTTCCATTTCATCTTTGGTATTTTAATAACATTGCAAGTAGGGTTAAAAATGGGGCGGATATGTGCGTTTACAGGGTCGCTACAAATACAATGATCTTACTATCCATAGAAAAAAATGATAGGATGTCACATAGCCTAGAGAATCACTACTCAAAGTAGTGATGAGAAATAAAAATTGTGGGACATTATTGAAGAGTTGCATAAAATCCCTTACAAGGTCTCATACTTGGAATTACATAGGACTTATCCTTATCAGAGACAAAGGCTAAGAGACTTATTGGATGAGATGGAAATACTTGGACCAAGGATTTACCATATTATCCCTGCCATTCTATGTTCTTATGAAGTGTAATACATTCAATCCCATAGATAAAACCTTTACATTGATGCACATACAAGCCATGATTTGGATGTAAAATTTCCCTTAAAAACATAATTACTTCTGATTATTTAGCAAGGGATGATGATCCACCAATAATAATGTAACAACCCAGATCTAACACACTTGGTTGTCCATTCCAGTCATGCACACTGGAATCACATAGTAAAAATTTTGACTGGTTTCAAGGTCTAAACATGGTATAAGGTGGAATTTGTATGTAAGGGTCTAATTATCACTCAAAATTTTATTAGTACAAAGGCATAGTGATACTTACTTTGAGAATACTGACCACTACAGATGGTATCTCAAGTGGTTGGGATTGACTACATCCCACAAAATGGTGCTCTTTTGTGATCCCATCTTCTCCTTTCTTAAGAGCATGGGTCTATATCTAGGGTTATCCTTTGGGGCCCAAAACACCCAGAGGGTGGATGCATAATTTACCACCCCTTAGCATGGAGGATTTAGGTTCCTTTGACCTAGTTTCTATCATAGAATTTAAATATGTCAAGGTGTAGCATATATATACCTTATTCCTAATTGAGAATCCAACTTCTTTTGGAGTCAACTAGGGCCCACCATTACTTCGGATCGAGACCAGGTATCCCTTGTCATGGCACAATTTAGAAATATTTATCACATACCAACTTGTTGCTAAGTTTGCTAACACCAGTATCTAGTTATCTTCTAGTACTGATATCTTGCTAGCTATCTCCCAATCGTATGATGAGTAAGATATCCCTCACCACACTACTCGCTCAATGGCCTAGAGGTGACGTCTCATATTACCCCTCATCACTTTTTCTTGAAATGGACCTCTTGCCTTGATTTGTTTACTAGAAAGTAGCCATTTGCCAATTATAGTGATTGTCTAACTCTCTATTATCGATGTTGGGTGGTTGTTCATTCTTCTTGATGAAATAAGAAAATGATTTGATAATTCATTCTTCTTGATGAATTTTAAGTAAGTGATAAACCATCCACCTTGATGAATTTAAGAGGATTTAAGGAATTTTATCACGATGATCTAAATTCTTTAATCAACATTCTAAACTTAGTTCATTTGTGCTTTCTCATAGATTTTAAATAATCCTTATTGCAAATTTTGCATATATAAATAATTTTAAATAAACTATAAAATAAATCAAGTAGCTAAATCAATCATGTATTTCATAAAAAAATCATATTCATTAGGAGAAGTAATACGCATTTTAAGCAACTATAAATAAACACATATATTTTTATCTACTCTTATTTATTCTCATCAATCAAGCTTTACACAAATAGAAGTTTGAAAATAAACAAATATTCGTTTAATAAACCTATCTTATATTACATACTCGACTCTACTTCATATTTATGTACCTCTTTCAAGGGTTTTCAAACAAAAATAAATAAACTATTACATGACACAATGTCAACTATCATTTATAGCAAAAACTAAATATAAATTATATTTATTTTTAAAGAAAGAATTGTTATTTTAAAACATATATTCATTCATTTCTTATCCCCTAAATTAAAAATTTTCTTATTAAATTATTATTTAACAAAATAAACATTTCATATTTAAATATTTTCAATTAAGGGGTACTAAGAACATATAAATAATTCCAAAAGCATATATCATGCTACCTTTTAAATTTGGTATTACATCCCACATATTAATACATTAAAGAACCATACATTCAAATGTTTAATTATCAATCTATGCTATGATTTCCCAATGGCCTAAGTAAACACATTTATACATTCAAATTCTTTTCACCTTTTTTAGAAAAACAACGAGCACTATGTGGATTTTATTTATTTTCAACGAACTTTACCAACATACTATTCTAGCATAAGCGAATTATAAGCCAAGCTTGGATTTGACCTTGTAATACAATAAAGTTTTAACCATTATTATTCCAGGATTTCGGATGGCTAATATTATGAATCTCTTAATGTTTTGACAAACTAATGCAATGCAAAATATAGTGAGTTTTGTGTAAGCTTTAATAATCATTTAACCAAATAAGTCTAGGGATTTTCTATCTGAGAGAAGCATGGTACAAATCATAACTCCAAAGATGTCCCAAGCAAAATTAACAGGTGTTTGGTTCTTTGTTTGTTATAATCTGACATACCTAAGCATAATAGAAAGCAATATATATTATAATAAAAAATTTAAATCCAAATAAATACTCAAGAGAAAGGTACACATGAATGAAATAGAATCTATTATATCTAAATAGCATGCCCAACAACAATACACATTCATATTTTAATTTTATTATTAGAAATATTAACTGAATATCAAATCATATTAATAGCCAACTTTACTATATGTAGACACCAAAATCTAACCATTCATCATCCATTCGTATCCTCAAATCATAGCCATTCATTATTCATATATATATATATATATATATATTAATATTTTATATTTATATTTATATATATTTAATAAATATATATGTATTTATGTGAATAAATCCTAGCCATCCGCCACAACTTAATCTCAACCACCCATCCATATTAATCCATGTCACATGCTCAAGTTCAATCTCAACCCTTCCTCATGTTTTAATCTTGACCATCCATTGGTGTCGTTGAAACCCTAACATGATCAAGGGTAGATTATAAAAGATGATTTATTTTGATGAATCAAGATCCAAAAATTTAACATTCGAGAGCATCCGAGCATTCTATCCACTCCCAAACCCTAGCCATTTCGCTACCATATTCCTCCCTCACCATCGCCATCGCACCTTCTTTCTCCATTGCAAAACCCTCGTGAACCAGATCTAGTTCTGCATCACTCCCATCCACCTTCGAAATCTTCCAAAGTTTACAGAATACCTCTAAGCGTTCCTAGAATATTGTTGGGCGTTCTCAATCCTCCTAGAATGCTTTTGGGTGTTTCTCGTAGCCAATTTGTAGTCCACAAGCCCTTGGGTGCTTTCGGGCGTTGGCATGACTTCAGAACATAGAAACATGAGCATAGATCAGCATCACAACTATTTTCTTGACAAGGTAAGATATTCATTTGCATCTATTTATGTTTCTACATTTTGTTTATAATTTAATATTGCAGCACTTAGGGTTTGTAGATTTTATCATTTAGAGGGCCTCACACAATGGAGCCCTCACAGGTGCTATTAACCCTTTTGGTGTTGTTTTCTATTTGCAGGTGCAGGAACTATATTTTTGGAAGTTTTTGCAGCTAGGGTGGTCAAAACCCTCGTAGGGATACACAAGCCCACCCACACACTTGTTTGGAGCAAAAGTCGATGAAGACACACCACTATTCTTTGTAACTAGGGTTTAAAACCCTATCATTTGTAATACAATATCAAGAGCAAAATAAGAGCATATTGTAACCCCATATTCAGGGTATATTTATTGTACATTATGGAGATCCAAGCTCCCCCAGTCATATATTAATAAAATCTTTCATTTTTGTGCAATATTGTGTTTGATTGCTTTTGGTACATTGTTGTTATTGGTGTTAGTCAATTTTTCGCTTTACAAAATGGTGATCATGGTGGGACCCCCAAAGGGTTCCTCATTTTGATTTACCTTATCACTAATTTATGTTTTTATTTCTATTTTGTAGGTTTCTAGAAGTTTGATCACATGAAAATTATGAAAACTAGGGTTTTTGGGAGTAGTAGAGTTCGATCAATGGTCGCACGGATGCCCTACAACATTTGAGGGATACCCTACAGAGTCTAGGAGATACCTCACAATGTTCAAGAGACTCTGGTCTACATTTAGGAGAGTGGGGAAGACATACATAGGCTTCCTGGTAAGCCTAGTTCAAACCCTAACTCCATTTTTTTTTTTTGCTTTTTAACAGTGAAATTAATAGGAAAACATCTATTTTTTGTTTTAAAAAGTAGTTGCATTTTTCATTTTAGGTATTTGCATCTTTCATATAGTCTGCATATAGGGTAGAGTTGCATTTGTGCATTCGTTGTAGTTGCATCATCACATTTGATTCATATTTTTGCTATTTTATGGTGTTTCACTTGTTATTTTGTATGTTGTTTGCAATTGAAATGATAAAAGCATAAATAGCTACATATTAGGGCTAAAGGCTTCCATTTTTGCTTTTCTAATCTGGAACAAGTTCATAATACCTAAGTACACTCCCACTATTGGAATCACTTGATGATTCAGGGTGGAAGAACTAGGCGAACCCTCCACTGTTGGAATCACTTGATGATTCAGGGTGGATCTTAAGTGGTGTACCCTAAGTTATTTTGAGGAACTTGGTGTTAATATCCTTGGATTCTAGCTTAGATAGGTGAAATAGGGTGTTTTTAGCATTGAGTGAACACCATAGACAACATAAATTTTAAAAATGAATCACACACTCTGCACATCACACATTTAACAATAGTGAGTTGGATTTCATCACCAACCATTATTCGAGATTGGCAATGGTGGGCTTCATCTCCATCCATCATCTCGCCCCATAGAAACCATAGTAACCCATGAGCAATATTTCTAGATTTCATCACCAGAAATATTCTCATTTGCCATCCATCCTAAGAGTCCACCTTGCATATTAGCTTAGGTTTGCACATTACAACACACAAAACCACAAAAAAAAAGAATTTGTTGCAAAACATAGGATTGAGTTGCTTGTTTGATTATGTGTGATTTCCATTACATATTTTTTGCACATTCCACACATTCACCATCCCCAATCGACTCATTAGATTATGGTTTCAACTTGAAGCCAAGCAAATATTTTGAGTCAAGCCTCTATTAGCCAAACCACTTCATCCATGGAGTGTTCCACATCTTTCCCCACCACTTCTGTGGTTAATCCTGTAAGTGTGATACATATAAGCTATTCTGGTTTGTCTACGGGACCCTCACATGTTGTGTATACCTCAAATACTGATGTGTTGCACAGAGCCATCAATACCCCCATTCCAAAAACTGAGCCATCATCCCCTACCAACCCTGCCATCACCTACATAGATATGGGTAAATTTGGAGCTTATCTAAGATCCACTAACCCTATTCTAGAGCAAATCAATAGCCCATCTAGGCATAGTCCTTCTTCTCAATAGGAACTTGCCTACTCGCATCCTTCTAGCTTCAACCAGGTGTATACCAACCCTCTTTTTGAGGTGTCATCTGCACCTTCCCATCACTTGTCTCTCCCACAACAATCATGTGGCCAAAACATTTCCATCCCATATTCCTATACCACCACCTATGGAAATCCATTGTATGAAGCACATGTCAATGCTACTTCACAAATGCTAGTCTCCATTTCATCCAATGTCTCCCATTCAGTTGCAATCCCTGTTGCAACCTATCCTCCACCCACCTCATCCATTTCCACCACATCTACACCATATACCTTAGAAATTACCATACAATAAGCATGGAAACACCTCAACAAATTTCTCATGGGTCAACAAGATGCTCATTCTTGTCCCCAATAACAAATACAGGTGGTAGATCTTAAGCCCCAATCTATTCCAACCTAGCCTACCTTCTTTACCTCAAATCCATCATGGGTATCACAATCTTCTATGGTTTCCATCCCCATACCTCCATTAGCCCACACCCATTCCATTCCCACAATTCAACACATTCATAGTCCCCAAACCTCATCTCCATTCCATCACCCGCAATCATTCCCTCATCAAGCCCAACATCATCAAATGCAATCTAATCCATCAAGCCATCAATATCTCATCACACCCCAACATTTCACCACTCCATATCCACACAGTCACCAAGTAATTCAGGGCTTCCACATACCTGGGGAAGACCCTAAAATTTAGGTAATGCAACAATAGATTGATAGCTTGATACAACACACTCTTGGTATGATGAACCAAAAGCCTACCTTAAGGTAGCTAATCAATCAACCCATTCACTTTTTGGTACCATCACCGCCATATCCGATAGATTTCACAGTACCAAAATTTGATAAATTTAAAGGGGTTGAGGACCCTAGAGAGCATGTAAGCACATTTATCCACTCATGCTTCAGAATCCAATATCAATATGCTTTAATGCTCAGAACCTTTCCTCATAAATTTGGGGGAGATGCCTTGGATTGGTATAACCATCTGCCTCATCACAATATTTATACATTTGAATAGTTGGTAAACCAATTCCTAGAAATATTCTCCCTCAATGTTCGTAAGAAAATCACACTGTCTGACTTGTATAACCTTAAGAAATTTGATGATGAGTTAGTCTATGATTTTGGCAACCATTGGAGGGTCATTATCACAAAACTACCATTCTCCCTACCAATGGAAGAGTTAACTCGAATGTTCACCAAGAGTTGCTTAAAACCCATATCTTGGTTATTGCAATTGCAATAATATAGATCATTCGAAGAAGCTCTTGCCCAGGCTAGCATAATTGAGGAAATAAAAATCCAAGAAGGTGTGATACAACCTAAGAAGAAAGAATGGCAGAATAAGGGCCAATAAAAAGGAAGTTATTCTGGCCAATCTAAGCCGAATCAAGTGAATCAAGTGGTCATGAGTCAATCGGTAATGGCTCAACAACAACAATCAATGCAACAACAACCATAAAAAATTTCATATCAAGCGGTTCCCCCACCCCAAAAAATTCATAACACAATATCAACTATGGATAATTATCAATATCGACAATTTGTTTGACAAAATTACCATTACACACCCTTGTCTGAATCATATGCTTCCATATTTCATAGGTTGTATGACACAAATCAGCTTGCCTTACCTGAGGTTAAACTTGATGATCCTACCAAGCGTAGCAAAAGCTATAGGGAACATATTTTTTGCCCTTATCATCGATAGAATGGGCATGACATTAATAGCTTCTATCAATTCAAATATATAGTGCAAGACCTAATTGACCTAGGGGCCATCAAGTTTGATAGTCCCTTGGCTCAAAAAAATTAGAACCTTGGCATTTATCAAACACCACTTCCTCATCATGAGGAAGTGCAACTAACAATAGGAGGGTCAAACATCAAGACTCCTCCTAATCAGGTCAATCATGTGCAACAATACTAAGGTTTTGTGGGTGCTATTCATGTAGTCACCCGAGGTCAACAATGCACCAATCAACAGAATACACAATAGCAGACTATCCAATCTCCCATAGCACCTCAGGCAAGTGTGTCTCCTCAACCTGCCAATTCATCATCACCCATTCAGTTCTCCACCAATTCTCCCCAACCAATTCACATTCCAAGCCATCCATCTCCACCCACTCATCTTTCCAATCATCCACAAAGGCCAATCATCTCTCTGAGTAGTCGGCTAACCACTAGCCTTAAAATGGCTTCAACCAAACTATCTATTTATGAGCTAATACAACAATATCCCCCACATTGCGAGGCATTAATGGAGATTCTAAAATCCATTGAACTCCAATATCAGGATACTAATGCCTTTAGCAATTTTTTGGGGAATATCTGAACATGTGTGGAGCCTTCCATTACATTTTACGATTTTGAAATCAAATCAATATCATCATAATCGGTGGACCCTCCATTACACATATGGCTCAAATTGATAGAAAGCCATTCAAATGAGTTTTGATTGATATCGACTCCTCCATCAATATCATCACCACCTCTTCTCTTCAACATCTTGATCTTCCACCATCTCATATAACCAAATCCACCTTCACCTTGAAAGCATTCAATGATGCTCTTTGTTCCATAGTTGGCACTATTGTTTTACCCATCGAAGTGGGGGTAAAAATGTTGCATATAATGTTCCACATCTTGGAAGGATCCATGGCATACAATGTACTCCTTGGATACCCCTAGATTAGGGAAATGATATGTGTCTCCTCTATACTCCATCAATGTCTAAAATATGTATATGAGGGATAAATTCATTGCATACCAGTGGACGTCAAACTATTTAAGTATTGCAATTTCATCTCAAATCCCTACGAATCCACTCTTCCATCCACTCATCTTTTCTTGACCCCATCAACCACATCATCCACCACATCATCCATCTCTTCATCCAAAGCTCCTATTCCTGAGGAGCTCCCCATCACTACCCCACATCAAGCTTCCACCTTCATGCCCCCATCCTCATCACCATCAACTACATGTACATGTGGTCGAGCCCAATCCACATTGTCCACATCATCAACATCAACATCCCCCATCATTATTCCCTCAACATCATTTCCCATTCATCAAACACCTTAGCCAAATCCACCTTCATCCACATTATTTGATGTCTCACAAGTCGAATTAACGGATTGTGAGATGTCATTCCATCCCACACCTCTCCCATTATCAAAGCCATAAGCCAATCATGAGCCTTTTGCATCCACCTCCACATCATCCCAAGTTGTGGTCCACCTCACTAGTCTTGGAATTGGTGAATACGTGGTCCAATATATTACTATTACACTGCTTAGCATCCAAACCACTAGGGATTATAGTCACCCATGTGACCCACCCTTATCCATAGGAGTGGTGTACAACATGGGTTCAATTCCTAACAACATCAATTTTATGTATGGGGGGGCTCACCAATCCCTACTTCCATCGGGTCAATTGGTAAGGATATGGCCTAGGATGACATGAACATGGAATGCACGAGATCATCGATACTTCATATAGAGAAGCGCATGATAATTTAGGTTTAGGCTATCATTCTCATTCTTCCACTTCTTTTGAACAAGATTTTCAAAATATCCATTTGAATTTAGAAGAAGAAACCCATCACACCAATGACTTTGAGGAGTAAATCTATGAATAATATAATATTATATTGATAGATTCTAATGAATCTGATGAGGAATAAACACCCATCACTCCATTCACCGAAAAGGATGAGTATTACCTCATAATATTCCCCATCCATCAACCCATATTTCATTTGCTCCTCCCTAGGAAGTGAGCTAAACCAACCAGTGAACCACCTCCACTTCATTGATCCAATATATATACAAAAACAAAACACACATAAAATATATATATATATATATATATATATATATATATATATATATATATATATATATATATCACTACATTGCATGTGCTTGGATTTTTGTTTGTTGCATTTATTTGTGTTTCTCATTTTTTTTCAAGTTCTCAGAGTTCTTGAATTAGTTCCAACGGACAAGATCAATCCATCCTTCACATTACCAACAACTAGTTTCCCCTTTAAGTTAACATGAATCATGTTGACTTATTTACCCCACTCTGTAATCCATACGATTTTGCAAAGCCAATTCCAATTGACATGAGCCTTATTGATATGGATCATATTTCCTTGCCTCCATCCTTTTTCAAATTCATCATTTTCAAGGAATTTTTAAGGGTTTCAATGAACTACATTCCCTCGTCACATCTCCCTTTGCTTTCACCTTTACCTTTAGATCCTGATTTTTTCTAGTTAGATATGGAAGAGAGTGTGTCAAAATAATTTGATAATGTCATAGATGACATTCATCTGATCTCGACATCCCATCAGCTTGAGAAAGGTTCCCATATGTCCATTGAAGATACCATCGATGTGAACCTTAGTTTAAACATATAAAATCCTCAAATAATCAAACTTGGAAAAAATTTATCCACCAATGAACAAGAGCAATTAATTCCTCTCATCAAGGAGAAGAAGGACATGTTTTCATGGTCCTACAAAGACATGCTTGGTCTTAACCCTAACTTGGTTGTCCACAATCTTACGTTGCACCCTGATGCTAAGTTCGTCAAACAAAAATTGAGAAATATGCATTCTACCATTTCTTGCATGGTCAAAGAAGAGCTTTAAAATCTTTTAGATGTGGGTTTAATTCAACCCCATGATTATTCTGAGTGGCTTTCAAACATGGTACCCATTCACAAACCTAACGGGGTGATATGCATTTGCACTAGCTTTCGATACCTTAACAAAGCATGTACTAAGGATGACTTTTCTCTACCAAATATCTATACCCTTGTAGACACTTGCATTGGCCATGAAATGCTTTATCTAATGGATGGTTTTTTAGGATACAACCAAATTTGAATTAATCCTCATGACCAACACAAAACAACATTTACTACACCTTGGGTGACATTTTGTTACAAGGTGATATCCTTTGGCCTCAAAAATGTATGTGGCACTTATCAATGTGCCATGACATACATATTTCATGATTACATGCACAAGATAATCAAATATTTTTTTTTTTTTTTGAAAAAATGAAAAACTTGTATTAAAACAAGAACCAGATACAAGCGGGAGAGAACACATCCCGAGCCAGAGCCACAAGCAAAACAACAGGGAAGGCGCACCAAGGCAAGGCAAAGAACCGCAAGGCACAGAGAACGGAAGGCACGAAACAGCAACAGGTCGCGAAACCGCGACATGTCGCGAAATCGCTACAGGAAAACCCAACACGGCCACGAAGGCACCAACAGGCGCGAAAACGCGACATGTCGCGAAATCGCGACAGGAAAGGCCCCCGACAGCCACCCGCAGAAAGCGTCGCGACATCGCGACAGAAAAAGAAAGCAACTAACAAGCCTCAACAAGGTCGCGAAATCGCGACGGAAAACCACCCAGTCGCAAAGGAGCCAAACATGCCGCGAAATCGCGCAAGAAAAACGCCAGAGACCAGGAGGGCACAACCAGTCGCGAAATCGCGACAAAAACCAGCACAAAGAAGCATCATCACAACAGGTCGCGAAATCGCGACAGTTAACCACCCAGACGCCAGGAAGGCAGGACCTGTCGCGATATCGCAACATGTCGAGGAATCGCGAGGCGCGAAAACGCGACAT
Organism: Wollemia nobilis; assembly: GCA_028583015.1. Taxonomy (NCBI): domain Eukaryota; kingdom Viridiplantae; phylum Streptophyta; class Pinopsida; order Araucariales; family Araucariaceae; genus Wollemia; species Wollemia nobilis. The sequence continues at coordinate 1,400,335 of JAQPPZ010004643.1, forward strand.
GTCGCGATATCGCGACATGTCGCGATATCGCAACAAGACGCGGGATCGCATCACGCGATAACGCGACATGTCGCGATAGCGCAACATGTCGCGGAATCGCGACCCGCGATAACGCGACATGTCGCGAAAGCGCAACATGTCGCGGAATCGCGACCCGCGATAACGCGACATGTCGCGATATCGCGACAGAAACCAGCCGGAGACTACAAAGACTCAACCTGTCGCGATATCGCGACAGAAGCCAACCAACAGCCGCGACAGGGCAACATGTCGCGAAATCGCGACATAAAGGACCCTTAGCAAAAAAACTTTTGCACATTATTTCAGGAATTGATCAAGGCCTTGTCTGATCTCGACATTCTCCACAGTGCAAATTGCTATGCGGATGAATCCCAACCTCTCTCTCAAGACCCAACTTAGCAAGGAAATCGGCCGCTTTATTAAGAGATCTACTAGCATAAACAGAAATCACATCCTCAATTTCTTTCCAAAGCTCTAAAATTTGGGCAACCAAAATCTGGAGCCTCCAAGCTTTTAAGGCAAAGTTCCGCATGCAATCAAGAGCACCAACCAAGATTTGAGAATCAGACTCAATGATTATCTTTCTATGGCCATGCTTGACGGCCCAGATGGAAGCGCATTTAATAGCAAAGGCCTCAACTTCATTGTTAGTGGCATATCCCAGACCTTGCAATTCCCAATATAGCACAGGTCCCAAAGATGATCACGGCAAATAACACCACCGCGCAAAGATTGCCCGGATTACCTTTAGCAACTCCATCAGTATTGATTTTGACCCAGCCTTCTGGGGGAGGTTTCCAACCACTTCTTACCTGTCTCTCCAGATCAGCACCTCTCCCACTCAAAGACCTAGAAGCAGGCTGGTTTTCCTTCTCAACATAGATAGCAACGGTTTCCACAACTTTGCTCCAAATGATCCGCCAAATCCCCTCCACCGAAGAGAAGGTTTCACGAAAAATACGAGCATTTCTTTCCAACCAAACCCGCCACCAAATAAAAAGGAAACCGATCTCCCACCAAGACGAAGAGCTTTAGAAATAAATCTACCTCTCTTCCAGCTTTCCCATAAATTGGTCCGGGACAGATCTCCAAGCACCTGAAGTTTAAAGTGGGAGAACCAACGATGCCAAATCTGCTGTGTGAAAGAGCAATCAAACAGAAGATGGTTCACAGTTTCCTCATTCCTATAACATAAGACGCACTGGGAAGGACCAATGATGCCTCTAATTCTAAGGTTGTCAAAGGTCAAAATACCATTATGCATCAGTTGCCAAGCAAAGAAGTTCACTTTCGGCCAGCTCTTGGGATGCCAAATCTTCCTCCATTCATGAACAGGAAAAGAGTGTGGGGGGGCTCGTGTAGGGATCGAAGCATAGCCCTCCTTCACGTAATACACCCCAAGGTTCCCAAAGCCCCAAGCAAGCTCATCCTCCTCATCACTCCCAGATAGAAACCTTTCAGCCAAAAGTTTTTCCAGAGTTGGGGCCTGCTTCGGGGGGATTGGAATAGGCCATTCACCCAGCCGCTTAAATTTTTTAACCTTATATTCCCCCAGAGGGCGGGTAGTAAAGTAGGACTGAATATGAATCCAGCCTTTGTCTTCAAGAGCTATTTTTAGCGGAAGCAGATCGGGAAACACAGCAAGAATAGGAGGATGCTGATCCCAAGAGTCGACCCGTAACCGGACCTTCTCCCCTCTCCCAACTTTCCGTAACAATTGATCTTTGATAATGCAAGAACCAAGCTTGAGCGCCCGCCACACAAGAGAACCATTACCTTCCGGAGGATAGCGGCCCAAGTCATTGGGAGGAACAAGACTCAAGTATTTACTAGAAAGGATTCTCGTCGCAGAGAGACGAAGGCCGAGAAATCCACCTCCAAGACAATTTCCCAGCCAGGGCCCGATTGTTAAACTTGGAGCTTCTCAAGCCCAACCCACCTTTTTCCTTGGGCTGGGTGACCTTATCCCAACCAACCAAGGCCCATTTCCTCTCTCCATTGGCACCTTCCCAAAGAAAACTTCTAGCCGCTTTGTCCAACTCTTTCCAGATTGAGGGAGGGGCGGCCATAATTGAAAATTTGTAAATAGGCATAGCCTGAATAACAGACTTCAAAAAAGTTAATCGGCCCCCATAGCTTAACCATCTATGGGACCAATGATTCATTCTCTCTTTGATGCCATCAAGCAGGTCCTTCCAGAAATCAGCTGTCGCTTTTTAAAGTGCAGAGGAACCCCCAAATAAACAACAGTAAGGGAGGTCCGAGTGAAGCCCATAATCTCCATAACTCTCTCTTGCGACCTTTGATCAAGGTTGAAGAAGACCACTTTTGATTTTGAATCATTGATGGCTTGATTAGAAGCCCGAAGGTAGACGTTAAGAGTATCTTTGATTCCTCTTGCTTCTCTGAGACTGGCAACTCCCACCAAGCCCGTATCATCCACAAACTGTAAATGAGTCAAAACTTCGGCTCCAATTTTAATTCCTGTAATCTGTCCTTGACGTCTTCTTCTCAGGAAGAGTCTGCCAAGACCTTCAGCCAAGATAAGAAAGAGATAAGGAGAGCAGGGATCTCCTTGACGGAGACCCCGAGAGGCTCCAAAAGGTGGCGAGGGAAGCCCCTTAATTAAAACAGAGTATGAAGGCGTAGAGATACAGATCATGACCCAGGCAATCCAGTCCCTGAGAAAAACCAAAGGCCGCCAACATCTTGACCAAGAAACCCCACTCTACTCGTCATAAGCCTTAGACATATCCAATTTGATGAACATTCCTTTGTTACCCGAATTATGCATAGAATGGATAGCCTCCCGAGCCAAGATCACTCCATCCAAGATCCGTCTTCCTTCAACAAAACCCCCTTGCTCAGTGGGAAATTAACTTTTGAAGGAGGGGTTTTAGTCTTTCACCCATAAGTTTAGAAATAATTTTATAGATCACATTACATAGAGCAATAGGTCTGAAATCAGAAATGAGAGCCCCCCCCTCTCCTTTCGGAATTAAAGAGATAAAGGTATGATTTAGAGCCTTGAGCATTCTTTTGTTAATTCGGGATTCCTCAATGACAGCCAACACGTCCTCCTCCAGGATGTCCCAGAAGGCCTGAAAGAACTCAATAGGGAAACCGTCCGGGCCAGGCGACTTTCCTGTGCACATCCCGAAGACTACCTTCTTGAGTTCATCACGATCTATGGGCTTAAGAAGGGACTGATTCTCTTCATGAGAAATAATAGAGGGAATTCCGTCAATGACTTCATTTTGTGCTTCCACATCATGCTGCAGACTTTCCTTGAAGAGGTTTGAGAAGTACTCCATAGAAATGGAGTGCATGTCAGGAAGAGTGTCAAAGGAATTTCCAAACTCATCTTGGAGGAGCTCCATGTTATTCAATTGCCTTCTAGCACAGGCAGAACGATGAAAAAATTTAGTATTTCTGCCTCCTTCTAATAGCCAAGTATTTCTGGCTCTCTGTCTCCAAGAGATCTCTTCTTGATTATCAATGTCCTCAACCGCTTTGCGTAAGGCGTCATCCTCAAATTTAAGATGCTCGTAAATAATTCCTTCTCTCGAATTGTTTTTGCACCTCATTCCATCTATCCAAAGAAGGGGGCCCGTTGAGCCGGAAATCGGATTTGTTAGTTTGCTTCCACTGCTTCGCTTTACTCTTAACATAGAGAAGTCGTTTGTGAATTTTGAACATAGTCTGCTCCAAAAGGGGGACGGCCTTCTTTCCACCACCGTGGAATTTTCCTTCGTAGGTCCTCTTTTTGCAACCAAAAATTTTCAAATTTAAAAGGTTTGTAATACTTTCCCCGACATGGTCCCTCCCTCCAAAGAAAATGGGAGAGTGATCGTAAACCGGGCCCTCCAAGATCCGGAATTTGATATTCCATCTAACATAAGCTTCCTCCGAGACCAAAAACCTCGTCAAGCTTAACCCTCCTATTGTATGGCTCTCTTCTCTTATTAGTCCATGTAAAGTTTGTACCAGGACCTTTGATGTCAACAAGGTTAAAGGCCTGAACGTGGGCAATAAACAGCCTATCCCCTGTATCCGTAACAGGGATGCCACCTTCCCCGATCTCTAGCGGATAATTTAGCATTGAAATCCCCAACTAAAATCCAATCAAGATCTTCCCGGGAGGACCTCATGTTTTGAACAGCTTTCCATTGAGACCGCTGACCTTCGGTATTCTGTACCCCATAAAAATTTGTAATTAAGACTTGTTCAGCTGTAACTATATTCTTGAAAAGAGATGTTAGGACCCCTCTCCAGTGCTATATGATCTACCGCTATCCATGCCAAAGGATTCCAAAGAGTAGCAATCCCTCCCGAGGCACCAAGAGCAGCCATCGCCATATGGCCAAGCACCCTCCGTATTCGGCCAACAGCTTTACTCATGAGGTCTAATGACATTTTTGTTTCCCGAATGAGCAGGAAGTCCTGTTTTACTTCTTTCTAAAAGTCTTTGAACAGCAGATTGATGGGTTCTACTGTTTAAACCCCTCACATTCCAAGATTGTACAATCATTGGAAACCTTGGGAGCAATACGAATCAATTGTTCTTGCCAGCCCTCCATTGATTAGCTTATCCCCTTGCACTGCGATAAGATCCTTATTGGATTTCCCCGCCCACCCCTTGGGAATTACTATTTTTCGATCTCTTCTCCACCTGTGAAATTCCAAGAGCTGGTCTTTCTCTGAGCTTTTCTGCAATTCCCATAGAAACATCTTTGATAACGGGCCGGGCTAGGGCGTGGATAACCAGAGTCCCAAGGTTTTCATGGTGCAAAGACTCAGAGGAATCAAAAGCCTATTCAAGGACAGGGGTTGAGGAAGGAGGAGCATGAGTTGGGATAATATTGTCCTCAAGGATCCCATCTGGCTCCTTCCATAGGTTGGTCTTCTTGATCCACAAGAGATTTGAAGATTTCATACCGATTTGTTGGCTTGGGGAGAGCTTGCTCCTTACCATTTCTCTTTTTGTTTCTTCTCCTCTTCTGCTGTTCAAAGCCATCATTCTGGCCCTCAGACCCAGTGGGAATGACAGATGGTTCCTTGGCCGAAGTGGACTTACCTCCTCGGGAGCGATTTGACATTCCCTGTGTAGCATCCGCATTGGAGCTCAAGATATTTGGACAAAACCTTGCCAAATGGCCATGCAAATGGCAGACTCTACAACGGAAAGGTAGGGCTTCATAGTCTATCTGTTGTACCCAAGAATGTCCTGCTAGCTCCAATTCCATCTCACCGGTAGCGATTGACTAATATCCAATTCTACACAAATTCTTGCATAAACGGCAGTATTTCCTTCAATGGTATCCTTAGAAACTCCCAAAAATCTACCTAGAGAGTTGCCTATCAATTCAAGAATCCGCTCACCCCAAAACTCCATCGGGAGCGCGTACAGCCGGATCCAAACCGGGACAGCCGTGGGTTCAATGCGAGGATCAAAACCCGCTCTCCATGGCTGGACAAATAACCCTGCCGGGCCATGGCTCCTCTTCTCTGATTCAAATGCTCTGTTTCTATCCATTAGGGAAGAAAAACTAATAATGAAATACCCATTGCTAATGGGCCATAAGGAGTACTCACCGATTGGCTCCCAGTTTTGTCTCACCCAGGAATGCAAAAAGTGCAGGGTGGGTCGAATGCCCATGAACTTGCAAATCAGATCATGCGTGGTCCGGTAGTTAATCGTGTCTTCAACCAGCTCTGGTTCGATGACAATTTTCGGTCTTAATGTAGATTGCGGGAGACAACCATTTATTCTGTGCCCAGGAGAGCCCTTGCCCGCATTCTTGGCTAGCAGATGGGAGGCACTGCGTTGAGCTTCAGCAGAGGAAGACGCAGGAGTCTCTCGAAGAATCTCCGCATAAGAGGTATTTTTTCCTTCGCGAGAACCAGGAAGAGACCCCATTGGGCCCTCCCAAGAAACCGAAAGATCCTTGTCCAGAGGCCTGCAACAGACCCCAAACACGCTGAAGGAGGTTTCCGAACTGAAACCCTGGAGCCACGGCCGTCGACAGTGCAGAGGAATTCCCGCCAAAACCAGTCTCTAGCCGAAAATCCGATCAGGTCACAAGATAATCAAATATTATGTGGATGATATCTTGGAAAAATCTAAAACTTGACAAGAGCACATTGGTGTCTTGGAAAAAGTCTTTGATCAACTTCTAGAGCATAATATAAGGTTAAATCCCAAAAAGTGTGTCTTTGATGTCACCTCAAGAAAACTACTAGGATTCATTATCTCCAAAAGAGGCATTAAGGTGGACCCAAACAAATTCAAGGCCATCATGGAGATGCCTCCCCCAAAAAACTTGAAGGAATTGTGTATTTTACAAGGAAAGATCCAATCGATCTATCATTTCATCGCGTAACTTTATGACAAATGTAGGCCATTCAATCACCTGCTACAAAAGGGAGTGATATTTTCATGGATAAATGAATGCCAGAAAGCTTTCAATGACATAAATTAATACATGGCTTCTCCACCAATATTAACTCCTCATTCATCATGTTTATATTTTAGCAACAAGCTTTGTATTAGGAACAATGCTTACACAAAATAATGAGAACAATCAAGAGCAATTTGTCTACTACAATAGTCAAACATTAGAAAGTTATGAAACTAGATATGCTTACGTGGAAAATTATGCTTAGAAATAGTTTTTACCATTAAGAAACTCAGATATTACATGCTTAGTCACACCACATATGTCATAGCTTGCAAAAATTATTTGTGTTACATGATGTCTCGTACTTAAAATAACACCCACACCAAAAAATGGATAATGATCCTCACTGAATTTGATCTTGAGTTCATCAGCCAAAAATTCATTAAAGGTCAGGTCATAGCCGATCAGATTGCAAAATCCCCACTTCCTAGTGATCAACCCTTGATTATTGAGCTCCTATATGATTTGGTATTCACTATCACTAAGCAAGAAGAAGATATCATTTCGAAGGAAGATGTCAATATCACACTATTCTTTGATGATTCTAAGTGCTAAAAAGATCAATATGTTGGAGTCATGTTTCATACACCAAAAGGGGTACCTATTCCCCTATCTTTCAAACTTGACTTCCAATGCACAAATAATAAAACAGAGTATGAAGCCTTAATCTTAGGTCTTCAAGCAGCCATAGCTATGGGCATAAAATGTTTCAATATATTTGGTAACTCCCAACTTGTTCATCAAATAAATGGAGAATACCAATGCAAGGAACCAACAATAAAGCTTTACCATGAAGTAGCAATGATATTACTCACTAAATTTAACTGGTATGAAATCTATAGTTTACCACATTCGAATGATATATTTGTAGATGTGATGGCCTCTCTAGGATCCTTAATTCCAAATAACTCTATAGGAGAGGTACAACCACTCATTGTCATAACAATCTCTAAATCTACAATTGTTCGTGCTAAATCTAAGGATGAGAAGGGTGTTTGCTTTATCCATATAGAGTCGTATGAGCCTTGGACCAATCAAATAATACCCTTCCTTAAGTTTGGAACACTCTTATTAGACATGTCATGGACTGCTAAAAGCACTTTCAAGCAAAAGGTGACTTGTTTTACTCTCTTTCAGTACTGTTGTATAGATGTGGTTATGATGGAGTTCTTCTTCATTGTCTTGAACCGATAGAGGCACAAAGAGCCATAGCTGAAACTCACAATGGTATTTGTGGTGGTAATTTTAGTGGAATGACCATTGTAAAATGTATTCTATGAATGGGTTACTATTGGTCCACCATGGAACATGACTATTGCACTTACGTCAAGCATTATCAGAAACATCAATAGCATGCTAATTTAACTCATGTGCCATCACAAGTATTACAGCCTATTCAAATCCTTTGGTCCTTTTCACAATGGGATCTTTATTTGATTGGAAAAATCTTGCCTTCTTCCTTGGGATAGCATATAATCGTCATCATGGCCACTGAATACTTCACAAAGTGGGTTGAGGTAATTCCTCTAACCAGTACGATAGGACCTCGAATTGTGGAGTTTATACTTCATCATATCATATATCATTTTGGTATTCCCTTGAAAATCATCTCTAAAAATGATAAGTCTTTCAAGAACAAGGATGTTCAAGCACTTTGCAAGAAATATAATATCCAACATGGTTTCTCAACTTCATACTAACCACAGGAAAATAGATAAGTTGAGGCTACCAACAAGACCTAAATTACTATTCTCAAGAAACTAGTCAAAGAAAATCATCGAGATTGGCATACTCAATTCCCCTTGGAATTATGGGCTTATCGATCAAGCATCTGCATGCCTACTATGGCAATGCCATTTTTACTGATCTATGGAGCCAAAGCAATTATGCCTCTTGAGCTTGAGATCCCCTCATTGCAAATTTTATTGCAGGAATTCATAGATGATGATACTATTAGACAAGCATATTTTGACCAACTCACACTTCTTTATGAAATGCGGGTCAATGCTTTAGAGAATTTACAAGTTTATCAAGACTACCTAAAGCGTTCTTACAATGTCAAAGTTCATCTATGTGAATTCCAATTAGTAGATCTTTTTCTTAAGAAGAATCAATAAAACACCAATGCATTGTCACACCTTCATAATAAAATTCATGGCTAATTGGCTAGATCCATATATTTTCACACAAACAGTGGGTCAAGGAACTTATAGGCTTGTCATTCTAGAGGGATTTCAAGAGCCTAAACCACTTAACATCATCCACTTGAAAGCACTCTATGCTTAGTGTGATTTATATATGTATATATACATGGCTAAAAAAACAACAAACACAAAAACAACATGCATATCCACTGCATCTCATACATTCATCCCACATTCACATTCATTTGCATTTTCACACATTTCATTTCATATTAGGTCATTCATTCAGTTTAGATAATAATTGATCCAATAAATATTTTTGCCTTAATCAGGGGCACCCCCAAGTCTACATCCATTTCATTACACCACTTCACAAGTCAATTTACCATTTGCACTATCACTTCATTACCCCTAGGTATTTTTAGTCACTCAACCACTCCTAGTGTTTTAAGCAACCTCCAATACACATCAAACTTTCTCTAAGACCAAGTCACATTCTCACTAAGAAAATCTTGAGTTTTGGGAATTGACTCTAACACTCTTAAACCAAACACAATCACACATATTAAAAAATTCTTGTGCCAAAAAGGAATAATACCATGATTGGATTGAACCTCGAAGCGAAAAAATTATCTCTGCTCGTCCCATAATGCACATAGTCCAAAAATAAAAATAGTGGTTTTCACCACTTTCATAATCATTTCCAAATAAAATAATGAGTAGTAAGGATAGGGTAAAATTCTCATCACACTTCAGCTGATAATCTGATTCCTCAAAGCTCTAAATATTTTAGACATCACACACCACAAATCCTCAAGTTGTAAATATAGAACTACATTTCTAGTCAGATGGTTAGGTAGTCTGAATCCCCAAAGCTTAGAGATCATATTCTTATACTATGGAGCTAATCTCCATCAGGGCTATAGACGCTTGGTTTACAATGGAGTATGCTCATGCATGACAACATGTATCTCTTGAAGAGATCTCTAACCACACATAAGGAGAAGTTAGCTTCTTGGCCTCCTCCATGACATGTTTTATCTCAATTTACTTAATATGGGTTAATGAACTCACTTGCACACATATTGGTTCTTGATTGCCTTGAGTCCTTACCATTATCATGATTTGGTAAATGAACATCTCACCTGCACACACCTTTGGTCTTAGAGAATTTAGATAGAACTTAGGGAGTTTGGTTGAAATCACTAGTATGTTTGAGTCTCTACAAAATAATCAGTTATTCATAAGCCAACAACATCCATATCAACATTCATATCATTACATGAGTCTTCCATTTCACACACCACCATTTTGGTGCCCCTGATTAAACAATAATGATCAACAATGGTCAAGCAAAATATAAATTACAAATGATCATTAGAGTGTTAGTTCACTTGCATCTACATAAAGCATTTACATTGTCATCCATACAATGCATTTACACATACACTTACACATACATTCACACATGCATTTACACATACATAAAAAGCAAATGCCATGTATATATATAATCACATTTTACAATGAATTCCCGAAGGCTATATACAATGGAGCGCCAAGGCTCATACACAAAAAAATGCATCTAAGCACTAGCTAATGTCCAAAAGTAGACCACTGTGACCCCTTGCTAGCCCTCACCACCTCAATTTGTGTATCTCCAACTAGATCCATAGCCTCCAAACACTCCCAATGCTCCATCTGCAATGCCTTTATTACCCATGTTATAATAGATGAGAACCGATGTCGAGCCTCCAAGATCCTCAACTAAAGCATAACACAAACACCAATGCAAACACATTAATGCTACATTCATTACATAATTCAAAAAAATTGCACAAGTCCAAAAAAGAGTGCCAAGGGACTTACCTCAGCCACCTGTATCTTTACTCCTATTGTTGCACCCGCTCCCTCCATCGCTATGACCTTCACTCTACTACACTCCACTCACTCACTCTCCTTCAGACACAAAAACTTGTGTACGCAAGAATAAAATCAATTTGGCCCCTGCAACCCTTATAAAAAATGTTTGGAGTGTACTCAAATGCCCTTGGGTATTTACCAAGTGCACCCAAACACTTACCAGCATTTGCAGCATGGTAGACGCTTACTCGCGTCTATCCAAACATGAATATTTCCAAGTGTTTGACCTCAAAATATTGTAAAAGATGATGAAAGGGGCTCAAAATGTATCTTAACCCCATAAAATCATTCCATACTTCATCCATGCATTCATTTCATCATCATATCATGTTTTGTGAAAGTCCAAACTGATTTGGGCACTTAATTTTTGCTTGTGATCAAAAGTTGTAAAATCGCATTACAAACTTCAAAATGCCTCAAAATGGTCTAAATTTTCACAAAATGACCACATTCATCATTATAATCATCCATCCCATAATTTCACCACTCTTTGTGATAACATGGATTGATTTGGGCGGTTAACTTTTGTTTGCAACCAAAAAGTCATAAAATTATCCAAAATTGCTTTTAAAAACGCTCCAAAACAATGCAAAACTTCACAAATTCATGCAATCCAATCATCAATGCATTCTTCATCAGCACATTCTCATTTCAAATCCATCAACCATTGCATTTGCATTAAATATTTTCCAAATTCACCTACAATTTCAAGTGAACCTCGTATCTAGTGGTCTACTCTACTCCCTTGGTGATTGCAGTGATTGGTTGTCCATGCAATTCGATAAGATGAGTAAATCACCATAAGGAAACTTGTCCATCATCATTCAACATCCTCTTATTTGAACACAAAATAATTTTGGGTTACTCATTTCTCAAGTGAGACTATGCCCAAGTTAATTTGCTCAAAAAGTTATCATTGATGGCCTTGTTCGTGGGGCTTGAAACACAAACAAATCACATCTCAATATTTCTTTTACATTTATAGTCATCATGGACACAAGCCCTTCCTAGGTTGATTGGTTCCAATTGAGGGAATTATCCTATAGTCACTAGTCGGCCCTCCAAGGTTGACTCTTTTTATTTTTGCATTCTCATCACTTTGCATTTCAATGATGCCAATTGGCATGTTTTCCAATAGCATGGAATCACCCCAAACTTGGGGTAACTAAATTTGATTTTGAGTTCCCACATCGGGATACATCATTCACATCATACATCTACATTTGGAAAAAACCCCTTTTCTATTAGGGAAAAAACAAGAATTCATGTACATCATTCATCATACATCTGCATTTGGCACAAATTCCTTTTTTGTTGGGACAAAAACAGACTTCATTTAAATCCACACTTGATAAAAAAACCCCTTATTTGTTGGGGCAAAAACATAATCAACCACTTGCATTATACAAACACCCTTTTCTCCGTTGGGGAAAAAATGACATCAATCATTCATACGTATTTACATCATTCATATCATCCGTATTTACATCATTCATATCATTCGTATTTACATCATACACTTGCACTTACACCATTCATCGGTATTATTACCCATAATTTTATCAATTGGCTCATGAGACTCATTTTTCACTCATTCTCCAATTGAGGGGGTAAGCTACACCAACAAATTATTTGTCTCCAAAATCTTCTTTGCACTCCAAGGAAAGAAAGTTGCTTCACCACACCAAACCAAGTGTCTCATATTTTTGCACTGCATTGTGTTCCACACAACATGATACAAAAATAGGCATCTGTAGACACCAAAATCTAGCCATTCATCATCCATTCATATCCTCAAATCATAGCCATTTATTATTCATATATATATATATATATATATATATATATATATATATATATATATATATAATATATATATATTTAAGTATATTTAATAAATATATATGTATTTATGTGAATAAATCCTAGACATCTAGGATGACTTAATCTCAACCATTCATTCATATTAATACATGTCACATGCTCAAGTTCAATCTCAACCCTTTCTCATGTTTTTAATCTCGACCATCCGTTGGTGTTGTCGAAACCGAAACCCTAACATGATAAAGGGTAGATTATAAAAGACGGTTCATTTTGATGAATCAAGGTCCAAAAATTTAATATTCGATCCACTCCCAAACCCTAGCCATTTCACTACCATATTCCTCCCTCACCACTGCCATCGTGCCTTCCATCGCAAAACCCTTGCAAACCAGATCTGGTTTTGCATCGCTCTCATCCACCCCTGAATGCCTCCCAGAGTTCATAGAATACTTATGAGAATTCTTGAAATGTTGTTGAGCATTCACAATCCTGCCCAAACACTTTTGGATGTTTCCTGCAGTTGATTTATAGTCTGTAAGCCCTCGGGTGCTTTCAAGCATTCGTGCGACTTCAGAACACAGAAACAGGAGAATAGATATTCATTTGCATCTATTGACATTTCTATATTTTTTTATCATTCAGAGGACCTCACACACAGTGGAGCCCTCACAAGTGATATTAACCCTTTTGGTGTTATTTTCTATTTGTAGATGCAAGAACAACATTTTTGGAAGTTGTTGCAACTAGGATGGTCCTGTAAAGATACACAAACCTACCTGCACACTTTTTTGGAGAAAAAATCAATAAAGACATTGCACACTTTTTTGGAGAAAAAGTCAATAAAGACACCACTATTCTTTGTAATTAGGGTTTAAAACCTTATCATTTGTAATACTATATCAAGAACCAAATAAAAGCATATTATAAACCCATATTCAGGGTATATTTGTTGTACATTGTGGAGATCCAGGCTCCTCCAATCATATATTAATCAAATCTTTAATTTTGTGCAACATTGTGTTTGATTTCTACTTTTAGTCTAATTTCTACTTTACATATTATTTGAGTAATTGTACTTCCATATTTGAGGTCCCATAAACCATATTTGGGTCTCGTGGACGTAATTGAAATCTTTCATTTCATTTCACTATTTATGATAATAAATATATTAAACTATAAGTTTGGTAAATATTAAACTATAAGTTTGGTTTGTATTTACCGAGGCATTTATATTCGAGTTATCCACAGAGTTCTTGATGAATTTTTTAATTTTAAATTTAAAGAATCAATGTTGCATATAAGTATGGGCTATTAAATACACACAAATCAGAATTCCATCCTTTCCTAATCTATGCATGAACTCTAACTTTCAAATTGAAGATACACTGTGCATCGAATTAAAAGACGACTAATAGTCAACCCTAGTTTAAAAATTAAACCAAATCAACATAATATTTTTACACAGTGCACAACCGACGGACGACACAACTTAATAATAGATTCAACCATATTAACACAACATTAACTATTATGTGAAAGATGTCTTTGGAAATATGTTTCCTGCATGCGCATACTTAATGTTCATTGCTGGATTTCTCTACCAATAAGATTTGAGGATAATTGAAATAGGTATTAATAAATAAGCATTTGAGATTATAAGATAAGGTTTTTGAACAACCTCTGTTTTGGGTGAGATTAAGACTAGAATACTTTCTTTTTACTAAGTGTTCTCCAACGAACGACTATAGAAAAATATAGTTAAATCCTCACTAAAGTACTTGCAATACACAGTAATTAAATTAATATGGAGAGTTCAAGACACTACGAAATGAAGCAATCAATTCAAAGATTAAAAATAAAAGTTGTTAGAGGAATATCTTTTATCACAAATCCAATATAAATATAAAAGAACATCTTTCTTTTCCGAATTATAGTCTTCCATCTAAGTTATATTTCAAATAAGTTGGTGAAATCCAACCATTGTTATTTGAGTTAGAATATTGTTATTTTAATTAAGTTGAGAGGTGTTTCTACAATGGAGACAGGGTGGGAGGCAAAGAGATCATACATGTCACGCCGTAAATAATGTTAAAGCTTCGACGTTAACAAAAACATTTAAAATATTTAAACTAAAACAGCTGACTAATCAACCCTGGCAAACATTTAAAGATTAACCAACTGGTTGATCAAACGATACGACATTGATAACTCACAACTAGTAATAAACTTTATATTTGCTTTTAACCCCTTATTTTCTTAAAGGAAAATAAATACTTTTGTTATAAAGTTAAAGGAGTTAACTAAAATTAACAATAAAATAAAAGAAGTATCTATATTACTTCTTCTTATCTAACATTCGGTAATAATTAAATAAAACTAACCTATCACTTCATTTATGTTATAAATTCAAACATAAAATATTTGAACTTGCTTATTCGTACAAACTTCCAATATAATTGAATAATTAATCATTATATCAAATTCTTCTATTACTTTTAAAGTAGAGATTTTTATAATCAAATAAATGAAAAGAAGACTGGTTTTCAAACAATAATTTAGACTTTATGTCATCTTATGTTTATTTTATCTAAATTTCAGTTACTAAACAGCCATACAAAACACATTGAAATGCTTCAGAGGATTTGAATAGCTACAGCTAAAATAAAGCATATTTATAATCATCAAAGGTGTTTATCTACAGCTAAAATAAAGCATATTTATAATCATCAAAGGTGTTTTTTTATTTGTACCCGGAAGACGGCACAGTTGGTCATAATCAACCAAATAGCAAAGCAGCCTTCAAACACTGTAGGTGTGATAGGTGGACTTTACTTCACGTCCAATTGACAACTACTTTATTTTAAAGGTTCCCATGAAGTTGTTTTTGGTTAGGGCTGGATTTATTTGGGGACATTAATGTGATGGCTAGGCGCCACTTGAGATCTCTTCTCTGGTGAGTAATAAGTGACCTTATTGATTTATTAATTCCAACCCACTAAAATAGATAACTATCCTACAGTGTCAATGCCAAAAACAGATCTGCGATGGTTCATAGGAACTTTAATTTAAAATCTAATGTTTTGGAGATGGATAATAATTTGAAAGAACAACCATTAAGATAACTTTCCCTTTATAATAATAAGTTATTCATTTTTTTGGCACACTCAAAAACATTTTAATCAAACAGAAGATGAATCATGCTACCCTTTCAAATAAGGGATACATTTAAATCTATTAACATCTCCATGAAAGCAAATTATTATAATTGATAACTAATAAGAAAAAAAACATCAACCAATATCCGAGTCAGACCGGCAACGATGAGTGTTCTTCAATCGTCAAATATAAAGGTCTTCCAAATATAAAATTTCTAATAACACTACTGATGTATAAGGCTTGCATCACATTTAATTTTAACAAACATGAGAGCTATAAGTTAGAGGAAAGTAAGTTTTCAATTAAAACCTGTACTTCCAAAATAGCTATATGTTGTATATATTGACAACATCCAACGGCGAACACAAACTTGGTTGTGTTAGGTCTGGTTTAGAATGGTCATGAATTTTGTTGAACACATCTGCTAAGAACAAGCTCATATGTGGTCAATTTAATGGACCACCATCAAGAGCATGACAACTTTAATCACTCTATGCTTGATGAGATTTTCCCAACAATCCACCAATGAGAACTCACACCACAAACCAGTATTCTTCCCCAGCTTCGGCAGAAAGAATTAGGGTGGGTGAAAATATGGGATCAACATGACCCAATGAATGCAATGTAATTCTATATGCATATAAATCATCCAAAATGCACAACAAGCATATGCATGGTAATTTCTTCCAATGAATTTAGTTTCATTAATGAGTGCAACACAAAAGTCTCAAACAATAATTTACTACAAACAAAAACCAGATTCCAACTTAAATTGGTCCAAAGATGGGAATGTCGGCCATTCACGACCTAATGTGGCATCCCAAAGAGCATCAAACCATGGTTTATTCTTTGCAGCCCAGCGAAGATATACCTTTCAGATTAATTTAACTATATATTTACTATAAAAAAATCATAATTTTAATCCACAAGTTTCAACAGAAGCCAACAGATTTACGCATAGATGACCATTAACTTAGTCAAATACTAATAAATTACACTCATACAACATAAATTAAATATATTGCACCACACAGTAAAATTAATTTCTAAAACAATAAATCAATAGACAAGTAGCATATCAGTTTCAAAATGTGGAAGCTCTGACCTGTGGATTCCTTAATAGATTTAAGGGTCTCTGTTGCAAGCTGAGTATTCCCTGGTCTTATTTTGCAAATCCACTCTCTCTATCCTCTTACCTCCTAAGCCTTCATATGGTTTTAATGAGGTTAAAGGCTAGGATAAACTAAACGTTTGTTTTATCATACAATCTTCCACCTTGATCATTTTAAATATTGCCAAGTGGTGGTCATTTTTATATGTCAAAGAGGAGTATGCAATTTTGTTTATGCATAACACAATAATCGAACTAGAATAATATTTATTATTTTTTATTTTATTATTCTTATTATTTATTTATTTATGTTTATATATAACATATGAATAATATTATATTATATATATTATAATTTATTTTTTATTTTAAATAACAAAATATTTTGTTAGGTTGTGGAGTTTGATTTCGGTTAAATATGGATAAAACAGTTCTTTGTTCCTTAATTTTAGGATTGGTTAAAATTAAGTTTTTATCTAATTGTAAACTTTCTAAGTTTGAATTAGGCCTTAAGTGGGGATTGGGTTAATTATAGGATGCTTGTTTTAGCATGCATGTAACTGGGTTTTTTTGTATTTATGTAATACCTCCGGTAGAGAGGATTGTATCTTGTTTATGGGAAGTGCATAGGATTGTGCATCTCCTGTAGAGAGACCAGGAAGCTTGGTGTAGAGTTTGATGCAAGGGTGTTTGCATGTTGAATTATTGTTAGAGTAATTGTATGGAGATGCTAGTGTTTTGAATAGGAATTTGCAGTTGGTTGTGTTGTAGGATTACTCCCTTCAGAGATTGTATTGGTGTTAATACAAAATACTAGTGTTTCTAGGTGGATGTAACCCACACTAGGTGAACCATGTTATATGTTGTGTTTTTTCTTGTTTTACTTGTTTATTGCTCTTCTGTATTTTATATTTTATGTAGTGAATCCGAACAATTGGTATCAGAGCGAGGTTGATATTTAGGATTGAGTGGGAGCTTGACTTGAGTGGGAGCTATGACAGAAGAAGGGAAGTTTGGGGTGTTTGTTCTGTTTGGAAAAAAGTGATTGTGGAGGACTTAAACTCAAGATGGTGAATCCCAACGTTTTATTTGAGATGCAGGTCGACAGCAATCCGACAAGCCGGATTGTGATGGAGTTGTTCGATGATGTGACACAAAAGACGATAGAGAATTTTTGGGCACTGTGCACAAGGGAGACCGTGACGTTCGAGGATCAAATCGTAGAGCACGTGTGTAGGATGGAGCAACAAAAGAAGGAGATAACATCAATGGAGGAAAGAGCGGATCCGACGTTTCGATCAATGATGTTTGTAAAGGGGCTTAGGTTCAGAGGGCAACTGATGATAAAGAACTTCAAGGTGAGGTAGGTGGTGCCATTAGTGTTCAATCAGCTACTCTACATAGATGCGAGTTTGAACCCCTTCCCAACCATGGCAGACTTTATTCCCACCAATTTCTCGATCTTGGCTCAGCATGCATGGCACATGCTAACGTTGGGGCTGGACACAAAGAAGTCCAAAGTTGTGTGTGCGATCAAGAAGGTCGGATCTAGCGATGATAGGACCTCTAAGGAAGTCATCATTGTAGACTACAGTAAGAATGGGCATCTAAAGAAATATTGTTGGTCTCAAAATGGAGATGGAGGAGGAGGATCAAAAGTAAACATAGTAGGTGAAGTGTTACAAGAGGATTTGATACTTTCTTTTGAATATTATTTTGATCTTGACTGCAGAAGATCGAAGATTGGTCAAACAGTGGGAGCTATGAGTAAGAAGTATGTCTAGGGGGATGGACATGGCCTCGAGCTTGATGTATGATTGCGAGATAGATCACATGATGCATTTGTGGTAAGTCATATTATGTGTGAGCATGCTATGGGGGCAGACATGGTATGTGGATCTTGTCACAGATGGTGATGGTTGTATCATCATGATGCATGGGCGATTGTGGAGATGTTGAAATATCATGAATTTGTGGTAGGTAAGATTGTGTGTTGCTTGTTGATCACAAGAAAAGTGTGTGGATGACACATGTGATGGTTCAAAGCATGGTTACAACAATCTAGAGGAGTTGACATTCCTTGTTTGGCTTGAAGATGTTCTTTGGCGGATGCAACAACGATAGAGTTGTTGTGGATCAGTCTCCAAGTGGGAGATTGTTAGGTTGTGGAGTCTGATTTTGGCTAAATATGGATAAAATAGTTATATGTTCCTTAACTGGATTGTAGATGACCAATCCCAAACCAAAGGCGAAAAAAGGAAAAGTTAATTTTAGGATTGGTTATGAAGATACCTAAAACGCATCATGTCGATGGCAACTACTCATATGGACATGCTACAAGACCATATGGAATATCTTGGACAGACTCCAAGATAGAGTAGTGGTTCTAACCACTCAATTTGGGCTCCTTGGCCTAATCAGCCTGAACCACAGCTTAGACCTATGATCTACAGTCTGAACCACAATTGACACCTAAGATTTATAGTCTGGATCGCAGCTGTAATCTACGATCTTAACTGAAGTTCAATTGGCCTTCATCCAAGCCAAATTAGTTTGAACAACCATTTGTTCTAGAAGAAAGCGATTAAAGAATGGAAGCTTCCAATCCAACTATCCTAACCACCCCTTCTTGATCTTGGCTTCTTCATGAAGCTACCCCTAGCCCTTGGGTAATCCTATAAGTACCCCTCAAAAATAGGGTAAAATAAGAGAGATGAGATATTACACTTGAGCAGTGAAGCCTTGTCAAATTGTACACTCACTTGAGAGTATTGAGAGAGATTTATTGCCAACCCCTTTGCTAATTCATCAACAACCATGACAATTGTGCCATGGATACCCTAAGGAGTTAGAGAGCCAAGAAACACTAATTCGGGTAAACAAAGGCCCAATTCAATGATTCAACTACCAAACCTGTCAGAGGACACCGAAGGTGACCCTTGAACATCAATTGGACAAGGAGTTCAAGCCCACAATCCTTGAATTTGGAGGGCAAACTACTTGGTTGCTCACCGCAACTTTCAATCATGGTTTACAATGCAGACCGCTAATCAAAGCTATGGTTTGCAATAGAGGAGACTTCTCCTTACTGTTTCACTTCCAGTATGCTTAATTAGATTATATTTAGCATTCTAATGGTTTAGTTAGGAATTTAGAGACTTCTAACCGACATAATTAGTGTTTTTTTACTAACCTGTTTCCATCATGGTAGTTTAGACATTAATGGCTTCTTTTCATGTTATAATGCTTCATTTCTAGTAATTGATGTCATAGATTGATAGCTATATTTCTTATTCACATATTTCCATCAATCTTGATAAGATTTATGCATGTTTAGCATAGTTTATGTATTTTTTTGAATTCATGTCATTATGCTAATTTCATGCTATTTGTCTTTAAAGGGCCTCATCATGAGAGGCTTCCTATTATTTTGACATTCTTGTGTTGTTTCTTGATCATAGGAAACAGGTTTTAAAGGAGCTACAATCATTCAATTCCTTCCTCAATGCAAAGAAGAGGGTCTACTCCACCCTAGAGCAATTCGTGTCATCCTAAAGGGCACTTTGAAATATCACCTACCCTTGAGAGGGAAACAAAACACCTCCTATTGTAACAATTGTATCAAGATGATTATCCCTAAAAGGGATGTACTTGTAATTCGATCTTGGCATTGAAATATAATGGAAGATCATTTCATTGTCAATTTCTTGTTCTTTTATGCATCTTGTATTTTTTTTATCAACTCTTGCAATAGAACACATTAGGTGTGAGCATTTTTTGTGGTTACAGAAGACGATCATGGTAGCACCCTACAAAAATAGACATCTAACTGTATTTCTTGTGCTTTTGGAATTGCAGGTATAGACCGCAGCTATTAGCTATGGCCCAACAACTTAATCATAGGTTCAACATGTGGTTTACAGTCTGAACCATAGACCAGACCTACAATTTACATCTGACTACACATACAACATAAAACAGAGTGCAGATCAACTCAGGACCTAAGGTAGGCCCTATTTTCCATTCTTTGTTCTTTTTTTACTCTATTTTTTTATAGAATGCATAAAAGTGAATGAAATTAGGAAAAGTAAACTAAGAAAAGGGAAATTAATCATGTTCTAGCTCATTTAGCATTTGCATCTATAGAAAGGCACTGTTGAGAACAACGGACCTATGATTGCAGTCTGCCTTAGGCTACAATGTGCTTGATAGAAGTGTCTGTTTGGTTTGCATGTGTGAGGCACAATTAGTGGCCATTGTCATCATAATATGTATTGTCTCAAAGAGCATCTAGAATAGCTTACATTTTTTGAATTTGAAATATCCTTTCATTTGAATAACATATAGAAAATGAGCATGAGTACTATATGATGCATTTATTTTATGTACAATAAAATGAACCACACACACCACTTGGTACTTAAACGCTAGTGATTTGGGCTTGACATCCAACCACTAGTAGGGTTCAATGACGGTGGGCGTAATTTCCATCCCCTGGCCCAAATCCTATGTAGTCGTTGTTACTAGACCAATATCGGATCCAAGAACCTTTCGTACCCTGTAAAATTTGCATGTATTCTCTTCAGAGGGTATAACGCTGACTGGGGGAAAATAGGTGAGGATCTGGGAGGACCTGTGCTCCCTGATCGTGTGTGGGCTTCATTACCACACATTATAGGTTGGATTACATGACTTGGAGTTCATAGCCAAGTTGTCAAGCTGTGAGTGTATAGGTGATAGTCAATTTAAATTAAGAATATCATTCAATGCTTTTCAAAACACGATAAGGAGTTCTATACTAATGCAACAAATCATTGAAACACATCAAACAGTTTAGGGCTCACTTTTAAAAATGTAAAGGAGATAATCACATTGTTTACTTTGTATGCTTCATTACCACACAAGTTCTATACTAATGCAACAAATCATTGAAACACATCAAACAATTTAGGGCTCACTTTTAAAAATGTAAAGGAGATAATCACATTGTTTACTTTGTATGCTTCATTACCACATCAAACAGTTTAGGGCTCTCTTCGGAGGGTATATTGCTGACTGGGGGAAAAAGGGTGAGCATCTGGGGGGACCTGTGCTCCCTGACCGTGTGTGGGCTTCATTACCACACATTATAGGTTGGATTACGTGACTTGGAGTTCATAGCCAAGTTGTCGAGCTACGAGTGTACAGGTGAAAGTCAATTTAAATTAAGAATATCATTCAATGCTTTTCAAAACACGATAAGGAGTTCTATACTAATACAAAAAATCATTGAAACACATCAAATAGTTTAGGGCTCAATTTTAAAAATGTAAAGGAGATAATCACATTGTTTACTTTGTATGCTTCTTTATTGCTTAATTCACCAAGATAAGGCCCTCCTTGAGGCTAAAATTTTTAGTAAGAGAGGAAACCTCTCGAGTCTTTTTTAGTTGGTTCATCATGACGACTAGGCATGATAGAGCTCAATCATGAGCTAATGAGTCGGATATTTCATGGAGAGGCTCTGAACGCTTTTGATGTTCTCCTGAGGAGTTTTTAGACCTTGCACGCCTCCTTGCTAGGCATCACACTCATCATGCATTGGAGGATCCAATCCTCCTAGCATGACATTCTGAGAGTCGTCAGGAGCTCCCTTCATCATGCAAGGGGTTCACCCATACATATCATAGGGTTTCCTCACATTCAGTGAGAACCCACGTCATTAGGTCTCTGCCTAGTGAGATAGAGATTTGTGGATCTTACTCCATGAATTAATCCTATAGGGAATCTGAGTCTCATGTAGCCCATGAGAGGTGACTACTCCAATACCAATTGGAGGAGGCACGTAATGAGCGTAAGGGTAGAGTGTGAGTGCACAGAGAGAATGAGAGCGTATCAACAAAGGTTGGATGAGCTCCAATGACGTGAAGAGAGGATTTACCAATAGAAATAATGTGAGGAACAATCATGTGAGGTAACTCCTAAAAAGAATCTCACTCTTAGATTGCTTAGGCAACAAGTCAACACGATGCACCCAGTGCATCGTCAAGATTTGCCATGTAAGCAAGTAGATAACCAGTCTTCTAGGAAAATTGATATGCCTAGGGTTATCAAGGAACAACAGAAAGAGATGTTTAAGGATCCCATGCGTAAGCATGAGGTCAAAAGTAGTCAAGTCCAACAGATGAGCAGTATCAACAATCTAAATTCATCACAATCCTTGGGGTATATACAGTCTATTCCATCATATAAGGAACCTATGATTACTTTCCATAAATAGGAAGTCAAACCTATCCCTGTCAG
Organism: Wollemia nobilis; assembly: GCA_028583015.1. Classification (NCBI taxonomy): domain Eukaryota; kingdom Viridiplantae; phylum Streptophyta; class Pinopsida; order Araucariales; family Araucariaceae; genus Wollemia; species Wollemia nobilis. Next base: position 1,423,257 of record JAQPPZ010004643.1, read on the forward strand.
GGAGTCTTATCCTCCATTGCATATCATAGCAAGGATAAAACAAATTGTGTATAAGCGGGTGTTGGTGGATACAAGATCATCGATTAATATCATCACCACCTCAGCGTTCAAACATCTCAATATTCCATTGTCCCACATTAAGGAAATAACTTTAATGTTGCAAGCCTTCAATGATGTGGAATCCCCTACAATAGGCATAATAGTCCTCCCCATCAAGGTGGTACAAAATATTATTCCTACATTGTGCTACATTTTAGAGGGATCAAGACAATATAATTTGCTGCTTGGAAGATCGTGGATAATATCCATGGAGTGTGTGCCATCAATAGTGCATCGGCATATTAAGTACACCCATGGAGATGAAGTCCATGTAGTTGAGGTAGACCCAGATCCCTTCAAATATTATAATCCTAATGATCATCTATAGAAACCTGGTGAGGTGCCTATGCATCTGCAAGTTAAATTAGATGAGTCTATCCAAATTTTGGACGCAGCCTTATAGACTGTGATGGAGTTACCATACCGCTATCACCTATGGAGTCACCTACGACCCCTACATTCTCAACATCGCTTATCAGGGAAGGATTGATGAATGCCCTTACGGAGTTGCTCATAGCCACTTCAGAGGTATCATTAGAGGATCTCCATACTCCTATCAAGGAGGAAGAACCTAGCATGTTCATGGATGCATTCGAGTGTATCACACCCTCTTCATCCATCATATCACCATATAGTCCTTAGGAGGATGATGATGAATATGAAGATCTGATAGAAGCCAGCATTACGATGTTGCCCACCATTAAGTACACCCATGGAGATGAAGTCCATGTAGTTGAGGTAGACCCAGATCCCTTCAAATATTATAATCCTGATGATCATCTATAGAAACCTGGTGAGGTGCCTATGCATCTGCAAGTTAAATTAGATGAGTCTATCCAAGGTTTGGATGCAGCCTTGTAGACTGTGATGGAGTTACCATACCGCTATCACCTGTGGAGTCACCTACGACCCCTACATTCTCAACATCGCTTATCAAGGAAGGATTGATGAATGCCCTTATGGAGTTGCTCATAGCCACTTCAGAGGTATCATTAGAGGATCTCCATACTCCTATCAAGGAGGAAGAACCTAGCATGTTCATGGATGCATTCGAGTGTATCACACCCTCTTCATCCATCATATCACCATATAGTCCTTAGGAGGATAATGATGAATATGAAGATCTGATAGAAGCCAGCATTACGATGTTGCCCACCATAGAGTCAATAGAGAATTTAGGTCAAATTTTCATCGAGTCTCTACCTATGGATCTTATCATGGAGATATCGTATGAGTATGAGGAAGGTTCAGTTATCATGACCAAAATAGGACAGCCTCTATATGTTGATGAATTACCTATGACGCTTGCAGTTGTGGAGTCTTCTCACGAGTTTTTAGGAATGGTCGACATTAGGCTAGAAGAATAGATGATTCCTAATCACATAGAGCTGAATATGGGATAATCCAATGGTGTTTCTATATTTCTAGGGCCAAAACCTATGAAATTAGTCACTCCTGACTCATTTCTCATGGCACCATCTCAAGAGCACAAACAAGTAGGTTCCTCACATCAGATTGGGGGTACCGTAATTGACACAGTTCAACACAACAAAGTGAAACAACAACTTGAGCTAAGTCATAGGCATGAGTAGGTGGATAGCATTGAAGAAGTGTGTCATAAAGAAGTTTCCACATCAACTCAAATGAAGGAGATAGGTGATTTGCAATTTCCTAATGGATCCATAGCATCCACTTTTCTGTTTCCTTCAAATGGCAAAGGTATTTTGAATTAGTCATTGGAAATATACATGAATTTTTTGTCAATATTGTGATCCATTTTAATTCATCTAGAATGGATGGAGCATCAAATGGATGAGCAATATAAGGCGTTGCATTTTATTATAAACCAGGTTGAAAACTTGGGATCACAAAAGCAACCCTTTCTTGAGGCCGAATCACTCCCTATGCAAGTACAGGAAAAGCCTCAACGAAAGCAAAAGCCCATGTGGGCAGCCCAACCATTGGATTCTCAAAGCAAACCAATGTGTGTCAAGAGCCTAAAATAGTTGCAGCATAGTGGGACTCCGTTAAAAGAGTCTATGTCAAACATATTTCAAAAGCTACAAGAGGCTAAGGTCATCACCTTGCCTAATGTCATCCCTTTAAACCCAAACATAGTTAAACCTACGGGTTACAAGGAGCATCACTATTGTATTTATCACCAAATAGAGGGTCATGGCATTCGACATTATCGCGAGTTTAAGATTGTGGTGCAAAATTTGATAGATAAGGGGGTTTACCATGTAGATGGTTCTCTCATAGTGCCCCAACATGCCTAAGTGGAGGTCACACCTCCTCAAGAGCGACCTCGAAGTCGTCAGTCGCCTCGTAGGCCCAATAGGCCAGTGCAACGAGTAGTTTCATTTCATATGACTACTCTAACTTTGTTTCAAAAGTTACACGAGGCAAAGGTATTCATATTACCCGAAGTCAAGCATAGGGCATCCAAGAGTGGGTCACCTGATGGGGGTCCCTTTTGTGTGTATCATCAAGCACATGGACACGACATTAGGGGTTTTCAGTCATTTAAGAGGGTCGTCCAAGATCTAGTAGAATGGGACGAGATCCACGAGGATGGTTCTCTCGTTTACCTGTGTCAAAGCATAGGTACACCGATGAAGTTCATCCTTCACTTGGGGGAGTTTATTTCTATCACTATTCCTAAAAAAGTTGATTACTTTTCAGTGAATAGCATGCACGTTGGGGGTCTTCAAGGTAGCATACCTTTTCCACTAGCCAGACCAAATTTGATAAGGAAAAATGAGCGATCTAGAGGTATTGCACCTCCCCTCATCGTAATCAAATGGCACACACACTGGGGTATATAGGGCATCATGTCCTTCCTAAAAGGCTCCAAACACTCTCATAAGTAGTTTGGTCAATCAAAAAGTCCCAAACGTGCTCATAAACCCTTTAGTCAAACCCAAAAGGCTCCGAGGGTTTGCTTAAAACTACTCGGTCATCCTAAAAAGCTCCAAGGATTTTTCTAAAAAATCGCTTAGTCAATCTAAAGGTATTTTCTCGCTGGTTGGTCACTCCTAAAGGATCCAGAGGCATGTACTCACCGTTTGGTCATATATGAGGCTCAAAAATCATAAAAATTATAAAATCAATAAAATCCAAAAAATATTGGTAAAACATAAAATCCAAAAACATTTGCATTTGCACTTGAATTTTGCATTTTTATTTTGCATTCACTCATGCATCTACTGCATTATTGCATTACATATAGGAATGCATCATCTGTTGCATTTTGTAGTAGGAGGTAATATATTTTTTAGTCTTACAAATGACACCATGTTTGTGTTTAAATCGTGCATCTCTACATTTATCATAAATACATCATTCATGTGAGTAATTGTGTTTTTCAACATAACCTATTTTGTTGCTATGGAGATAGACTAGGGTTTTTCGGTCATTCAACCATACCCAAAGGTCTTATCAAGAGTTGGTAGAAAGCTTGCTTTGCTTTTGTAGCTGAGGTTCAGTTAGTATAGCCCTTAGCATATCATAAGTCTATCACTAATCAACAAATAAAACAATCATAACAAGGACTAGGGGAAGATGAAAGTCGCAAAGCAGGATCGGATATCCTGAAGCAAAAAGAGTTATTCTTGCTTATCCCTCTATGCAGATGATATGGGAAATATTGGCAATTGGCAAAAGGACAGGTTAGTTCCCTATTCATAATCCCTTGCTTATGATAAAATTAGCAATATCCTATAGTAATATCCCACATCAATCCTCAAGATTGATACCCTAGATTGATATCATAGATCAACTTCCTAGATTGATATCTCACATTGATATCATAAGATCGATATCCTCAATCGATATACCAAAAATAGTTTTCCCAAGTAAATCCCCCAAAGGACGGTTTCTGAAGAATATTATCAAATGTAAATGCCCAAAAGTGAAGATCAAATGAAGATCAGAAAATAGGCTCAAATCAAGTTCAAAGTAAATATCAAATGAAGATCATAAATCAAAAGTTCAAGTGGAGATCAAATGAAGATCAGAAATCTAGTTCGAAGAGAGATCAAATGAAGATCCAGAGACAATTCAAAATGAAGATGGAATCGACTCCCTTGCTTCACCACATATGAGCAAGTATCCCAAAAATTGAAGGATAGAAAGGAATGAGCCTAAATCCTTGGAATTGTCGACACTATTGTACCTTACACATGATGATATGTCTAATACACTTGCATATCGCTCATGGGTAGACCAATGTTTGAATGTGGAAGAGCTAGCTTTATGTGTCCTGCATTTCCTAGTGGCTTAGTCCAACTAAAATCTACACTTGGGATTGGATAAGACATTTGTGGAACCCCTATCTTAGGAATGGGTTCAAAGAATCTTGCCTGACATCGGGGAATGCTCGTGTCTTATCTTAATATACTCATGTGCACATACGGAGATAATGAATAGTTGGGGCCTATCCTGGCAAAAACCTTGCATTTTAGAAGCCTAGTATGGTCAGTATACAACTTTTGATAAGTCTATTAGGGTGTTTGAGTCTCATGGAAAACCTCAAAATCTCTCTAAAAAGCAACAAATGCTAAAAGCATAAACCATCAAATGGTAAAAGTCATTACAAATCATCAAACTACAAAGTATCGAGTCCATGATACATCATCATATAAAGCACAATCAAGATATAGGATAGATACCAGATGGATATTAGAAATAATATTTAGACGGCCACTGACTATATCGTGCATATTTTTTAAATTTACAAAGGAAAATAGAATGACACATTATATCATTCACATCATAATATCGCATATCATTGCATTTCATATGTGGGTGATTAATTGAACAAATTCTTATCTTTAGGATTTACAATTACATTCATGATTTTTAGACATTTTGTGGTGTCATCCATTATATTGATAATCATAATTGCATTCATTCCTTATGTTTTAAGTGGTTAAAGCATACAGGTTCATTTATATTAGATTACCATCATGTAAATAATGCATTACATACATTGCATAACCATATCGCGATATCATAATAAATTAAATGCATACAATATAGCAAAATTAAATATGCGTTTAAAAGTAAACATCGCATCCATATGCATCCATCAAAAATAGCATATCTAAACATCTAGATAACTACATATCATCATCATAAATTAAATAGTTATCTAGTGCATGTCATCCATACATCACATCATATAGCATCAAATTAATATAAGCATTGCATCCATGTGCATAACATAAATAGAAAATTAAACATACACAAGTACACATAATGAGTCATAAATTATCAATCTCATATATATGTGTGTCCAACAGAGTACATCAGCAGCAGAAAATACCCATAGGATACAATCGTGTAGGTCCTAGATCTTAAATGATGGGGACACGGACACACAGGGAATGTATAACACAGAAAAATAGTGATACAGAGAATCACTCAAGCTCTCAATTCCTTGAACTTTTAAAAAAATTACAATACTAGCCAACAGGCGTAGTCTCCCCTTCTTCTTTTTTTCTAATGAAAGCTACCTCAAGTTCGGTGATCTGCCTACGCTCCTTGGAAGAATACAATCTCCCAATCTCCAAAACTCGGCTCCTCCCCTCTACTGACTATAACCTTCACCTCTTTTTATCCTAACCGAAAACTGCCACTAGGTCAACTGTGGAAACACGCATTTATGAGCCATCTAAACATCTCTGACCTCTGGGCACAGCAGTCGAGTGGCCGCCATGCTCAACAAACTTATCGGGCAAGAAATCCTGCATTGATGAGGCATTTGACCACCTCGAGAAACACCATCTGGGAACGCATGCCTTTTCGGGTTGTGAACCAGCAGTATGTCGCGATATCGCGACATTTTTCTTCCTCGCTACCTTTTCTCTCCTTCGGGTCGCGATATCGTGACATGTTGTGATATCATGACATTTTCCTCCTTGTTGCCTTTCCTCTTCATCGGGTCGCGATATCACGACATGTCGTGATATCATGACATTTTCCTTCTCGCTGCCTTTTCTTTTCGTCGGGTCACGATGTCGCGACATGTCGCGATATCGTGACATTTTTTCTACTTGGCTTTCTTTCTGCCCCTTCGGTCATGATTTCACATGTCACGAAATTGTGACATCTTCTCTTCTGGCCCATCCTATCTTCCTTCAGTCATGATTTCATGACATGTCACAAAATTGTGACATTTTCTCGTCTGGATTTTCCCTTGTTCTTTCGATCGTGATTTCGCGACATGTCGCGATATCATGACATCTGCCTTCTGCTTCCTTCTCACCTTTTCGGGTCACAAAATCATGATGTGTCATGATATCGTGACATCTTTTCCCTCTGCTCTCTCTTTTCTTCTTGGGTCATGAAATCATGACATGTCACGATATCGCGACAACTTTACCTTCTGCTCTCACTCTCTACTTCGGGTCGCGAAATCGTGACATGTCATGATATCGCGATAGTTTTCTTCCTTGCTTCCTTTTATGCTCCTTTGGTCGCGATTCCGCGACATGTCATGAAATCGTGACATTTTCTTCTCTAACCCTTCCTGTTCCCTTTCGGTCATGATTTCGTGACATGTCATGAAATCGCGACATTTTTCTCCTCTGGCCTTTCCTCTTTCAGTCACGAAATCGTGACACGTCACGATTTCACGACATTTTTCTTCGGATGCCCTCTCTCTCCTGATTCGGTCATGATTTTGCGACATGTCACGAAATCATGACATTTTTCACTCCTGCACCTTGCTTCGTCCTTTTGTCGCGATAATGCGACATGTCACGATATCGCGACACTTTTCCTCCCTTGCGCCTTCTTTCGTCTTTTGGTCACGATTTCACGACATGTCGCGAAATCGTGACATTTTTGCTTCGTGCCTTCTCTCTCCTTCCTGAGCCATGAAAACGTGACATGTCACGATATCGCGACACTTTTCTCTATCGCGACATCGAGGCAAACACTTAGAAATTTTTTTGTTGGTGAAAGATTGCTCTGCTACCACCGGATGCTCCTGCATCAGACAACCGGGGTGGATTGAGAAGTGACCTTCACTTCTGTACTGTTCTGTCACCTTCTCACAACTTGCAAAATCTTCAACCTCTTCAACCTCCACTCTCATTGTTGTCAGCAACCTCTTTTCATCCATCCCCTTCAGCAAATAGATTCTAGCACTGCTACATACCTTTTCTTCTGCCTCCTTCAAGGGCTTCAGCTTATGGCGCACTCCATTCTTTGTCACTGAGTAGGTGTTGGCACGACCATCATGCACTACACACCGATCAAACTGCCATGGCCTTCCCAATAGCAAATGGTAAGCATCCATAGGCAGGATGTCACACAGGACCTCATCACAGTAATTCCCAATATTAAATTTCATCGAGCATTGCTCACTGACCAAAGTCCTATGGTCCTTCTGTAACCACGCTATCCGATATGGATGCGGGTGTCTCCTCCTCTTTAACTATAACTTAGTAACCATTTCTTTAGATACCAAGTTATCAGTACTACCATTGTCTATAATCACATTACAGACCTTACCCAAACTTTTGCACCTTGTGCGAAACAGGCTCCTCCTCTGGTCTGATTCCTTCTCCTCATTCAACAAGGTTCTCCTTGTGAACATAACTTCTCCTCTCTCTGCCTCCTTAGAATGTTCTGATTCAGCACCTTCATCTACTATAGCAGCTCTGGAAGGACCCTCAGGTCTCTTATTCATCCTTTCTCGATGTTGTGGACACTCAAATGCTCGATGTCCTTCTTTGCCACAGTGGAAACAGGTTCCACGAAATCCTCCTCTTCCAAATGCATGTCCAGATCTACCTCTCCCTCTTGGGTAACCATTATTCTGATTACGGGGTTGGTAACCATCATCCTCCTTCTGATCCTGACTGTAGCTAGCTTCTTCTTTCTTCTCATCTTGTCCTCCATCTATTCTTCCACTAGTTCTTCCACCATGACCTCTTCCTCTTTGCTTGCTCTCAAACCTTCTATTCAGCTTCTCTTCAACCTTCAGAGCAAACTGGTAAGCATCCTCTATGGTGGTCATCCTGACCAGGCTTAACTCTTCTTGAATACTTGCTCGTAACCCATTAATATAATGGGCTACCTTCTCCTTGTTGGCCTCTGAATGGCCTATTTTGATTACAATCTTGTAAAACTCCTCTGTGTATTCTTTAATAGACTTGTTGGCTTGCTTCAAACCTTGCATTTTCTTTAGCAGATCCATCTCATAGTCAGCTGGGATGAACTGCCTCTTTAACTTTTCCAGCATTCTATCCCACCTGGTTATTCTCTCCTTTCCTCTTCTATTTCTTTCCAGCTGCACTCCCTTCCACCATATGCTGGCATGACCCTTCAGCTTGGTATTAGCAAACTTGACCCTATTAGGATCTTCAACCTCTTCATACTCAAAGTACTCTTCCAAATCATTGATCCAATCAATCAACTCCTCTGGATCAAGATTTCTAAAATACGTAGAAACCTCCATCTTTGGTTTCTTCCCAATATGAGAGATGGCTCTGTATAACCTAGCTTGTGCAGGATCTACAACCTCTTCTTCTTCCTCAAACTGGTCCTCTTCTTCATCAACCTCATCTTCACTTCCTTCTTCCCCTCGGGGTTCAAGTCCTCTATGTAGCTCCTCTTGCAGGGCCTGAACTTGCCTCTACAAAGCTCTGAAATCTTCTGCTGGCACCATGTTTCTTCCACCACCACAGTTTCTTCGTGGAGGCATTTTGCTTCACTCTCTTCTCACAACCCTTCCATAGATCCTGGTGCAAGCTGCCTCACTTTCGGTGATCTGCTCACACACTCAGGAACTCCCACTCTGATACCACTTTATGGGGACATGGACACACAGGGAATGTATAACATAGAAAAACAGTAATACAAAGAATCACTCAAGCTCTCAATTCCTTGAACTTTCAAAAAAATTACAATCCTAGCCAACAGGTGTAGTCTCCCCTTTTTTTTTTCTGATGCAGGCTGCCTCACTTTCGACGATCTGCCTGCACTCCTCGGAAGAATACAATCTCCCAATCTCCAAAACTCGGCTCCTCCCCCTACTGACTGTAACCTTCACCTCTTTTTATCCTAACCGACAACTGCCATCGGGTCAACCGCAGAAACATGCATTTATGAGCCATCTGAACATCTCTGACCTCTGGGCACAGTAGTCAAGTGGCCACCATGCTCAGCAAACTTATCGAGCAAGAAATCCTGCATTGATGAGGCATTTGACCACCTCATGAAACATCGTCTAGGAACACGTGCCTTTTTGGGCCATGAACTAGCAGTATGTTGTGATATCGTGACATGTCATGATATCGCAACATTTTTCTTCCTCACTGCCTTTTCTCTCCTTCGGGTCACAATATCGTGACATTTTCCTCCTCGCTGCCTTTCCTCTTCGTCGGGTCGCAATATCGCGACATGTCGTGATATCGCGACATTTCCCTTCTCGCTGCATTTTCTTTTCGTTGGGTCACGATGTCGCGACATGTCGCGATATCGCAACATTTTTCTTTCTTGTTGTCTTCCTCTCCTTCGGGTCGCGATATCGTGACATGTCGCGATATCACGACATTTTTCTTTTCGGCTCTTCTTTCTATCTTTTGGGTTGCGAAATCATGACATGTCGCGATATCGCGATAGTTTTTCTACTTGGCTTTCTTTCTGCCCCTTCGGTCGTGATTTCATGACATGTCATGAAATTATGACATCTTCTACACTAGCCCCTACTGTCTTCCTTCGGTCACGATTTCATGACATGTCGCGAAATCATGACATTTTCTCTTCTGGATTTTCCCTTGTTCTTTCGGTCATGATTTCGTGACATGTGATATCGTGACATCTGCCTTCTACTTCCTTCTCACCTTTTTGGGTCACGAAATTGCGACGTGTCACAATATCGCAACTTCTTTTCCCTCTGCTCTCTCTTTGCTTCTTGGGTCGCAAAATCACGACATGTCACGATATCACGACAGCTTTACCTTCTGCTCTCGCTCTCTACTTCGGGTCACAAAATCGTGACATGTCACGATATCATGATAGTTTTCTTCTTTGCTTCCTTTTATGCTCCTTTGGTCACGATTTTGCTACATGTCGCAAAATCATGGCATTTTCTTCTCTAACCCTTCCTGCTCCCTTTCGGTCGCGCTTTCATGACATGTCACGAAATCACGAATTTTTTCGCCTCTAGCATTTCCTGTGTTCTTTCGGTCACGAAATCGAGACACGTCACGATTTCATGACATTTTTCTTCGGACGCCCTCTCTCTCCTATTTCGGTCATGATTTTGCGACATGTTGCGAAATCGCAACATTTTTCACTCTTGCACATGGCTTCATCCTTTTGTTGCGATATCATGACACTTTTCCTCCCTTGCACCTTCTTTCGTCTTCTGGTCACGATTTCACGATATGTCGTGAAATCGTGACATTTTTGCTCCGTCCCTTCTCTCTCCTTCCTGAGCCACAAAAACGTGACATGTCGCGATATCGTGACACTTTTTGATGTCGCGATATCGCGACATCGAGGCAAACACTTAGAAATTTTTTTGTTGGCAGAAAATTGCTCTGCTACCATCGGATGCTCCTGCATCATTACACCAAAAATCGTACATATGCAAAATTTAGCCTAAATCTAGTAGAGTCTTAGCTCTGGCCTGCTCCCCCTAAACTGGAGCTCTCACCACTTCCCTCAGCCCTATGCTCTAGAGCCTACTCTATAGTCGGATTTGGCACCTACTCTGTGCCCCGTTGAGGGCCTTATGTGCCACCTAACACAAATAGGCCTAGTACACAAGAGACTGGTATGTCTAAGCGGCTATACCTATGACTAGATATCACACCCATCTCTATGTGACTCCTATGAGAACTGCCTCCATGTGTGCTAGAGTACCTATGTGTCCTCTCTGTCCTATGAGTCTATTTTTTGGAGATCATTGTGGACTATCCTGTAGTCCTAGATCTGATCCTCTGAGACCTAGTATCATGTCTATCCTATAGCACCTCCAAGCCCCGTAATCTGATGAAGCCCTCTAGCTAGGAGATGTGAGCTGCCATTGCATCGCAAATGTCATTTCCCTCATCTACGAGGGAAGTGAGCTATCTAACCTCTACCATGGGATAACCACATCCTAGCAGTATAGATTATGGTGCTACTGGTGGTGCCATGATAACCTGAGACAAGGAGGGATCTCCTCTATGAGCCTGGGACCAAGCCAATTCCCTCTCTGCTACAGCTATAGCTTACTGTGCTTCTGAGATTTTTAATGAGCTAGTTAGCTCCTGAATTTCATCCTCTACTACTATAGCATCAGTCGTATCACTTGTGAGCTCCTCTTGGAGCTACTGTCATTGTCTCTCACTGTGAGCTAGCTTTACCTCTAACATGGTGATTTTAGTATCCCTTTGCAACATCTGGGTATGGAATCGTCCAACTTGGCTCTATAGATCTGTTACCTGGGCTAGCATCTGGCATACCTCACTATCTGGAGGTACCTCACCCTCATCCAATACCTCCTCCTTAATATTTGTAGGGGGTGCATCTCCTGCTGCAACCTTTATCCCCTATCCACCCTCAGTTCATGGGCGCACGTTGCACCCCTGTGGTTCGGCCTCAACCTCGTCATCAAACCGATAGAGGGGTCCAGATCCCTACCACTGTAGCAGTTACCACCAAGCATCATAAGAAAGAATAGTCCTAGCCACACAAATACCTGACTCTTGGAAATTATTAGCCGCATCACAAAGTGTTATCAATTGTACCCACTGTAAGCCTATCTTTAGAGCCAGTCGCCTATAAATAATCCATAGATCTAGTATGTCCTATACTAGGAAAAACTATCATAGGACACGAGAGTAAAATAGGTACTCCCTGATATCATCCTTGTGGCCCAGGAGCCACCTATCCCGATGAGCCTAATGCAACTGCTCATCATCCTTCAGCCATACAAGGCACCCCATGTATGGGCGCCACTCTATATCTTCGGGCCTCAATATTATGAATTTTCTAAGATAATTTCCAATATCCCCTGCATGGGATCGGCTTCAAAAACCCTCCTCCTTATGGGGCCAGCAAGCTACGTAGCACTAGTGGGCATCATTAATAGTGTCAATATCAAGCGGTAACTCAGCAGGATGCTCAATGCAGATATGTTGCCAACCCCAGATGTGTAGTAGTAGGCTACATTTTATGCCTACCCAGCTCCTACAAGTCACCTGGTATAGCTCTTGATAGAGCTAGCACAATAAATTGCTCCCCAGGCTAGGAGCAGTGGTCGATGGATGGTGCTCTAAACAACCCTCTTGATGCTGGCAAGAATGTTCCAGGGGATCCTCGCACTTGAGGAATCTAGAAGGACTATCTGCACGACCATGTGCATGAATACTACCTCTTTGACAGATAATATGTGCTTCCCCTACCAGTAGCTGATGTGTACACCTTCGTGATCCATATTTCATTGGGCCTCATCACTCTGATTACTGAAGATAGCATTACAGACAACCTTCTTCCTTTGACAGGAAGAGGAGGTCATGGCCTCGCCATCAATAGAGATCCTAAAGATCTAGTAGACGTCCTCTAGGGTGATGGTCATCTCACCCGTTGGTAGGTGAAACGTGTTGGTCTGGGCATTCCAGCTCTGGGTCAACGCGGTCATGTATGTTGTATCTACCCTAATCATGGGTAGATCCAAGACATTGTCAAAACCAATGGCTTCGAACCACTCCTGATCCCCCGTAGTAATCTATCTACAGAGGGTGCAAAGTATGTTTGGCTCTCGGGCCCTAGAAGTCAATGTTTGGAAATAAACAATGCATAAGAGAAAAATATAATTAAAACAAGAAAAAACAGATAAAAAGACCTTAAAAACGTCAAAAACATTTAAAAACTGATAAAAAGACAAAACATGTCATAAAGCATTCAGAAAAACCAAAAAAATCAATTAGGCAAGTCAAAATTGCATTAAATAACATTAATTGCCTATTAAACCTTAGAAAAATTAAAAATTTAATAATTTTTTTCTAAAGTCATCGAACCGCGGGTCAACCTTGCGGTCCGCATGCAGTCAAAAATTGACTGTTGGAATTTGAATTCTAACCGCAGTTGATACCTACGATCCCCAATTTGACAATTGGGAACCGCAGCTGCTAGCTACGGTCTAGGATCGAGACCCATTTTGGGTCCCTTCCTAGCCTAGCTAGCAAAAAAAAATAAAAAATAAAATAAAATCTAACCTAGCCTAGTCTACGGTGAGGTTCATTGCCAACAATTTAGTGAAGTTCATTAACCCATTTCTTAATGCGGTTTATTTTAGTTGGTAATGAGTGCGAGGACTCGATTTCAAGTTACCTTTTCTGCACCACGGCCTCTATTAGTGGATGGTTGTCTCGGGTCCGCCATCGGGGTAGGAGTACAATTTGAGGTCTATTTGGCAGTGTTCTGGATCAAGAAATGCCTACCACCTCTCAAAGCTCTCTGAAATGCAGTTATGAGAATGAAAATAATGAAATTTTCAAAGTGGGAAAACTATTTATAGTTTCTACAAATTTTGACAAACTGTAGCCCCAACCTGTGGTTCCCAAATTGGAAATTTTCAACTGCAAACCCTAGCCACGGTTTGCAACCAGTAGTAAATGCACTCAAACCCCATTGTGGGAAGGTTTAAAATGACAAATTAATGACTCCTAACGGATCAAATTTCAAAAATAGCAATCAATGTTGCAAATTTGGTGATGTTCAAAGCACCAAGATCGATCAATAAATTAAAATTAACAAACAAATCAAATAATTACAAAACTAAATGCACCTCGTATTCAGTATTTTACCCTATACACTTGGCGATTGCAACGACTTGCGATCCATGCAATCTGGCAAGATGAGTAAAATACCATAAGGAAATTTGGAATAAAAATTGTCATCGTTGATCTGATATGCTTCTTTTCAATTCTGAAGAAGGCCTTTGAGGCTGGACTGCTCCATGGGAATGAGGAATTGCATGTCAGTTCCTCTATGACATATTTTCAGCAAATCATTGATAACTTGATTCAACACAAATCTAATTGGATTTGTATCATTTTGTATTCCTTAAGACAACTATTGTAGTCCGACTGCTCCATGCGATAGGAATGTGCAATTACTATTAACAGTTGAAATCATAAGCTGAACTAGGCTTAGCCAAGTAACTAAATGCTAAAATCTAAATTTGTTCATATCATTCATTCTGGTCAAGTGACCTCATCGCTTCATGCATTGTCATTACCCTCATCGACTCATCGCTTGAGGGGGTAGCCATAATATCAAATCATAATCAAAATCAATAGAAGATCCCAAAGATTGTAGATCCCTTGATATTGTCAAAATTGTGTTTGTCCTTGTGAATCATTGTCAACAACTATCATAAGCTTACTCCTTTGCTTGGGGTAAATAGAAAATATGATAATTAGTTTGTAACTCTCATCCTTTCGATTATATAGGCCTAACTCCTATTGTAGCACCAAAGCTACTCAAATGTCTGATGACGAGTGCAAACTCTTTCAAGTTTAAGCCTCCAAAGAGTTGGAAGCAATGAATCCAGGATGCGCGTCCTTTTGTTGGACAAGAGGCATCTAATGTTGATCTGACTAATTATCATCATAGAACCTTCGACATCATTTTAGGAGGTCTATTTTTGCTCACGCATTGTTTGATCTCACAATGCATCTTATAAGGGGCATCTATAGATACCTAAAACAAGTCATGTCGATGGCGACTACTCATATGGATATGCTGCAAGACCATATAGAAGATCTTGGACAGACTCCAAGATAGAGCAATGGTTTTAACCACTCAATTTGGGCTCCTTGGCCTAATCATCCTAAAACACAACCCATACCTGCAGTCTATAGTCTGAACTATGATTGACACATGCGGTTTACATTTTGGACTGCAACTGTAACCTATGGTTTTAACTAAAGTTCAATTGGCCTTCATCTAAGCCAAATCGGTTTGAAAGACCATTTTTTCTAGAAGAATGTGGTTAAATGACGGAATCTTCCAATCCAACTATCCTAACCACCCCTTCTTGATCTTGGCTTCTTCATGAAGCCACCCCTAGCCCTTGGGTAATCCTATAAGTACCCCTCATAAATAGGGTAAAACAAGAGAGATGAGATAGCACACTTGAGCAGCAAAGCCCTATCAAATTGTACACTCACTTGAGAGTAATGAGAGAGATTTGTTGCCAAGCCCTTTGCTAATTCATCAACCACCATGACAATTGTGCCATGGATGCCCTAAGGAGTTAGAGAGCTAATAAATGATAATTTGGGAAAACAGAGGCCCAATTCAATGATTCAACCGCAAAACCTGTCAAAGGACACCAAAGGTGAACCTTGAACATCAATTGTACAAGGAGGTCAAGCCCACAACCCTTGAATTTGGATGGCAAACTACTTGGTTGCTCATCGTGGCTTTCAGCCACGGTTTATAGTGCAGACTGCTAATCAGGGTTGCAGTTTGCAACAGAGGTGACTTCTCCTTACTGTTTCACTTCTAGTATGCTTAATTAGATTATATTGAGCATTCTAATGGTTTAGTTAGGAATTTAGAGACTTCTAACCGACATAATTATTGTTTTTTTACTAACTTGTTTCCATCATGGTAGTTTAGACATTAATGGCTTCTTTTCATGTTATAATGTTTCATTTCCAGTAATTTATGCCATAGATTGATAGTTGTATTTCTTATTCACATATTTCCGTAAATCTTGATAAGATTTGTGCATGTTTAGCATAGTTTACGCATTTTCTTGAATTCATGTCATTATGCTACTTTCATGCTATTTGTCTTTAAAGGGCCTCATCATGAGAGGATTCCTATGCTTTTGACGTTCTTGTTTTGTTTCTTGATCATAGGAAATAGGTTTTAAAGGAGCTACAATCATTCAATTCCTTCCTCAACGTGAAGAAGAGGGTCCACTCCACCCTAGAGCAGTTCGTGTCATCCCGAAGGGCACTTTGAAATCACACCTACCCTTGAGAGGGAAACAAAACACCTCCTATTGTAACAATTGTATCAAGATGATTATCCCTAAGAGGGATGTACTTGTAATTCAAGCTTGGCATTGAAATATAATGGAATAAAGTGTCTTTTATTGATCATTTCATTGTCAATTTCTTGTTCTTGTATGCATATTGTATTTTGTTTATCAATTATTGCAATAGAACACATTAGGTGTGAGCCTTTTTGGTGGTTACAGGTTAATATTAATTTTTTTTCTAATTGTAAACTTTCTAAGTTTGAATTAGGCCTTAAGTGAGGATTGGATTAATTATAGGATGCTTTTTTTAGCATGCATGTAATTGGGTTTTCCTATTTATGTAATACCTTCGATAGAGAGGATTGTATCTTGTTTATGGGAAGTACATAGGATTGTGCATCTCCTATAGA
Organism: Wollemia nobilis; assembly: GCA_028583015.1. NCBI lineage: Eukaryota > Viridiplantae > Streptophyta > Pinopsida > Araucariales > Araucariaceae > Wollemia > Wollemia nobilis. The sequence goes on from JAQPPZ010004643.1 coordinate 1,439,775, forward strand.
GAGACTAGAAAGCTTTGTGTAGAGCTTGATGCAAGGGTGTTTGCATTTTGAATTATTGTTAGAGTAATTGTGTGGAGATGTTGGTGTTTTGAAGAGGAATCTGCAATTGGTTGTGTTGTAGTATTACTCCCTTTAGATCTAGTATGTTAGCCATAGAGGGATGCCTTTATTGCTAGGGTTTTAGTTCATTTGAAGAGGATCTAGGGTTTCTAGGAGTTATAGAAAACCTATTTCAGAGTAGGAGTTTTACGCAGAAGGAGCTTGAAGAAAAATGACATCAAATAATTTAAGGATAGAGATTGAGAAATTTTATGGAAAAAAAAATTGAGCTATGGAAGTTAAAGATGGAGGATTTTCTCGTGGACAGAGATCAATGGTCTGTTGTCTCTGAAATGAAACCTACCAGTACATCTTATGAATATTGGGAAAAAATGAATTGGAAGGATTCTAATTTGATTGTGCCTTGCAGATTTAGTCTTAATCAATGTTTCTGGAGAAGCTACTGCAAAGGATCTCTGGGAGAAGTTAGGGGCTTTGTATCAATCTAAGTCCCTGGTGAACAAATTATTCCTTCGAAAGAAATTATATAATGTGAGGATGAATGAAGGGGATTCAGTAGCAGATCATCTTAATGCATTCATATGGCGGTAAGTCAACTTGCATCTGTTGAAATGAGTGAGGAAGATAAATGTATTACTTTGCTATGCTCTTTACCAGATTCATGGGATAACCTAGTTGTAGCAATTGGTAGTACAACTTCATCCACATTGAAGTTTGAAGATGTTGTGGCATCTCTATTATCAAAGGATATGAGGAGAAAATCCATGGAGGGCACATCAAAGGATACCCTAACAGTGAGAGGGTGTGCCAAGAAAAATATAAAATGAGATCTGTTGATAGATCTAAGTCTAGAGGTAGATCCACGTCTCGGGGAAGGTTTGAGAGAAAATGTTGGAAATGTGGTAATCTTGGACACATAAAGAAGGATTGTAGATAAAAGAATTTTGATTCTAGAAAAATATCTGACGAATCTACTTCCACAAAGATAAATAAATCTACTGATGAAGGAGGGGATGTATATCTGGCATCTTGCTCCACACGTTTAGATAGAAATGATTGGTTGATCGATATTGGTGCCTCTTTTCATATGACTCCTCATAGGGGGTGGTTCAGTGAATATGAAATATATGATGGAGGGGAGGTACTGTTGGGAGATGATTCACCACTTAGAATCATGAGGCGTAGAAGGGTGAAAATATTGTTGTAGGATGGTAGGGTTAAAACCCTCCTAGGTGTGATGCATATTCCTGGCCTTGCTATAAATTTAATTTTTGTAAGCAAAATGGTTGATGCAGCAATAAACATCAATTTCAGTAAGGATTCATGCAAAATGGTTTGTGGATCTATGGTGTTAGAAAGAGGATTTTGGATTGGAACCTTGTATATTATATTTATATATTATATATTATAATTTATTTTTTATTTAATTTTTTATTTTAAATAACAAAATATTTATGATATTTCTTTAATTTGAAGGTAAACAATCCAGCAAGCAAAACATATATATAATACAAGGCAATTGTCTAAATACAATAAATGCAGCTACATGAATGTGATTTTTTGAGCTTCCATGTACTCACAAGCTGTGGTTATCCATCATATCCCTCTTTACCTCTTGCAGATAACCCAACCCTTATCTTTTCGCTTGAGGGAGGGTACCAGGTTCTCTTGAACTGCCTACCTATATATGGATACCTGCTCTTGCAACCATAAATCCCTCAGCAATACCATATTCTAGGATAAAAAATAAACCAAATTATCATAATTTATAACTATTGTAGTAGGGTTGTTACAAATACTAATAATTTACAATATTATGATGGTTTGTAGGTATTTGGTTGATGAAGAAAGTGGTACATTTGTTATGTCATTATCCTTGATAGGTAAAGTAAATATCCCTAGAGAAAATATCAGTTCTACAAAAAGACATTGCTATTCTTATAATGGTAAGCCTCATGATCCTATGGTTTGCATTATGTTGCTAATTTTAGTTGCGACTAAATAAGTAAGAGTGTAATTTATGGTGTTTAATTTTTAGACCAACCATAATATTGTTGGAGAATATTACATTATTGGTACATGCTAATGTACCCCCATGGTACCTGTAGTACAATGTAAATATAAGAATAGGGGTTGAGTCTTTATTTTAAAAGTGTGATTTATATTTCCCCTTTATGTAAGTGTATATGTGCAAGATATGCACAAGTGTCATGTAATTAAGTGTGCAAGTGTGTAATGTGAAAAAGTGCACAAGTATCATATATTAGGTGTGCATGTAGAAGTGTGCAAGTGTCATAGAGTTAAGTGTGCAAGTAAGTAGAGAGTCAAGAGTTTTGTATACAAGTGGTAAGATGAGAATCCAAAGTGTATGAGAGGATTTATCTTATGTATGGAATAGGAAAAGATGCATCTCTTGGATATGTGAAGAGATCAATAGTTAAGTGCATGAAAATTTATCTTTGTAAGGCTATATTATGGAGATAAAGCTCCATGTATTGTATATCAAATGGATCTATGAAGATCACATTCAAGAATTAATAATATTGAAGCTTGTATGCATATTTTGAGCAATTCTACTGTAAGTTTCTTCATGTTATTGCATGAATGATTTTGGCCATTTTATATTCATATTTGATATTTTCATGAATGTTATTATTATTTATATTGGACAAATTATATATTGATTGCTCTTATATTTGAGACTACTCAAGATCTAGAATATTGGAACTTAATATGATATGGCTTAAAGCCAACAAACATGCTATTAGGTAGACCTTGGACTTAGTAAGTTGGGGTCCATAACTTTCTCTACTTGTCAAGTGGTTAAGTATGCCTATGATGATAAATTTTACCATAGAAGGATACTTATATCCTTGGAGGCCATATCCTCCAAGCCATAATTTCTTTTATTCCTTATTTAGGTGAAATGTAAAAATTTAAAAACATGAGCCTCATGACTTCTAGAAGGAATGTTTACAAGGGGCATCCTAAATTTCACTTGAAATTTCCTTAAGATAGGTATAGATCCAAATATGATCAACCTAATATGGATGTTCACACCCCCTTATTCAAGAGATAGTAGAAACGTTACCGCCATTATTGAAACCAAAACAAATAGAGGATCTTATGTTGTTTTATTAATGATTTTCTCAGTTCCATAAAGCCCATAAGTATGCTACAAAATTGAAACAAGTAACTTTTTTGTGTAGATAATGATGGCATGGGAGAGGAAACTAATAGTCATGTATATAGCAATTTTAATCAAGCATTTAACATGGAATCTAAGAATGCTCCTTCTACTACTATTTCAAAGGTGGATCTGGGGCATTATTAAGTAGTCTCAATGGAAGTTTTTATTTTAGATGATGATGATAGTAAATTTTGTAAATTTTTTTAAGAAATTAGTAATAATCATTTATTTTCTTATAACATGTTTAGGAATACTAAATTTTAATAATACAAAGTGAGGTTCGTCAGACTGAATGCTTGTCCCTTTCCTGGTGCTTTCAGCAACGTAAAAGGTTTTAAATGATTGTGGCATGGCGGTTATAGGGGCAGACTATGCGAATATCTGTGTGGTGGCTTCTGGGGTGGACAACGCAGAATACTGTGGCGGCCATAAAAGCTGGATAGCCTGCCCGGATTCGTGGTGGCTACCAATTCCACCATGTAAAAATAAAAAATAAAAAATAAAAATAAAAAACAAAAAAAATAATAATACAAAGTGGGGCTAGATAGGTATAGAATAAATATTTTTTTATATTATGTCTATGCTAAAACCTTTGTATAGGCTAGGTGAAACAAGATTTATTTCCCTGCTTATAAATTTAACAAAGGCTAAAAATCTTCAAGTTTTAAAAATGCTATACAAATAGACCAATTAGTTGATCTATTTATAAAAATTTCAAGCCCTTTACTATTCTTAATTGTCTTAAACTAGAATTCACTATTAGCTCGCCTTCTATTGAAGTTTCTTCAGTAAGACCAAGATTACCCCTCAAAGAGATAATCTAGGTCAATACTAGTGTTTTGGCTACTTCTAGGCCTATTCATGTTATTTTCATAGTCCTTGATGATTGTTTGTCCTATAAAATTCTTGCTAAGCCTAGACTGTTTGATATTTTTGATAAAATTTCTTTGTAGTTGAAACTACCTCTTAGTGTGATAATCATGGTTCCTCTAATTTTTTGGGAAAAATATAATGCCAATGCATCCTTGTTATCTCATTTCTATATTTGGAAATGTTTTTGTGGTTAGAAAGGTTTTTCTAACTAGTGGTTTGATAGTTTAATTGATCCTACACCCTCTTGTCTAGCAAGACATCTAATCAAAGCTAAGTTTTCTATTGAATTAAAAACCAAGTTGGTCATCAATGATTTAGTATAGTTTTATAAGCAATTTAAACTATACCTTGGTCCTCACATCCCTATATTTCTTAATACATAGTCACATGCCCACATCCTCTTTAGGCTTAGGGGCAAGGGGTATGCATAAGAGTCAATAATTCAAATTATTGATAATATCCTCTTTCTTCTATTACTACCCCATGATAAATCCCTTCTAGATTTATCATACACTATAAACAAAAGAATACCTTGGAAATATCGTAAGAGAAGTTTTCTTCAAGAACCCAATCCTAACTAAGGGATGCATAAATGGACTCATTATGTTTTCTAGGCTAACAATTAATTTTTAATTAGAGAATATTTTCCCCAATCTAGACTATTTTAAATAAGAAAATACTATGAATGTTAAACCTACTATCTATATTAATATGGGTACTCCAAAGCAACCTTGCATAGTGAAAATAAGGATTTGCCTATCTACTAAAAAGTATACCATCTTTACTACCTTGAGTAAGGAGTACAAGGATGTATTTTCTTGGGAATATTCTGAAAATCTTAGAATGAATGAGGATTTGGTTATCCATAAAATTATTACCTATGATGACATTGGTCACATCTAAAAAAAGTAAATAATATTCTCTCCTCTCATTCAAGACTTATGTAAATTTAAAATCTAAAAGTTGTTAGATGCTAATTTTACAAGACATGTTGACTATTCAAGATGGATGTCAATCATTGTGCTTATGAAATAGAAAGAAAATTATTTTATCTTAGATTTGTTGTGAATTTAGAAATATCAACCTAGCTTATCCTAAGGATATAAAAAAATTTCCCTCTAATGATGTTATTATCAATTCTACCATAGGGTATGTAATATTGTACCTTATAAATGGCTATTCAGGGTATTAAAAAAATCTAGATTACCCCTAAATATTAGATATAAATAAATTTTATTGTGCCCTGGGGCACATTTTGTTATGTTTTCATGCCTTTTGGGTTGAAAAATATTGGTTCTACTTATCAACGGGCTATGATAATAGTCTTTCATGACTTGATGGAAAATATAGGGGATCTTCTGTGGATGACCTCTTAGGCAATTCTAAGTAGGCTGACCACTGAACTAACCTTCATATCATTTTTTAATGATTACATCACTATAAGGTTAGAATTAACCCCAATAAATACATGTTTAATGTCACTAGTGGTAAGATATTAAGCGTTATGGTGTCTGATAGGGGTATAGTTATCTATTAGGACAAAATCAAATCCATCTATGCTATGCTTCTCTTCTAAATAGTTAAAGATATTGTCTTTCTTGGGGAAGCTTGAAGCCATTAAAAACTTCATCCATGAGTTGGTTTTCAAATCTTATCCATCAAATCACTTGCTTAAAAAGGATATTGAGTTTAAATGGAATGTTAGTTTCAATAAGGCCTTCCTTGAGTTTAAGAAATTTATTTTAATGACCCCTAACTCTTCATCCACCAAACTTAGACAAGGCATTTATTCTATACACTTTAGTTACTTAGGTTTACTTGGGATCAATCCTTAATAATATGATAACAATAAGGAGTATACTATGTACTACATTAGTCATACACTGACTTTGGAATAAACTTGATACACTCCCATGGAAAAGGATTTCCTAGTTGTATGCTTTGTATGTGAGAAATTAAGACATTGTATCTAAAAAATTATATGATTGTTAAAATTCACCTCTTGAGACACCTATTATAAAAATTGTACATTCCTAATGACACCTACTATGATAATGGATCATTATGATATAAAATTTTATCCCTATATTATAACTCAAAAAGATATGAAATCTCAAGTGATTTTTGATCAACTGGTAACAACCCTAACCTGGTACAACAACCTTCAAAGAAGGCATTTCATTATAAGGAAATCATGGTTATTTTATGTGCTTCTCATGACTTTGTCATATTTCCTTCCTTAATTGCCTTTAGTATAATTTAGGATTCTACTCCTTATGAATTTATTAAGTAGGAAAAACTCCTCTTGGATTATTTGTAAAGATTCTAAGAGACATCATGAAAAAAATGTTAAATTAAAAACTAGCACACTTTCTACTTCCTAAAAACCTAACAAAGACCTCCACATTAACACTTGTATCCTTCACTTTGATGGAGAAAGAAATGATCTTGGGTATAAGTAGGTATCTTTATCAAGTCTCTAGTGAGCCTAGCTATTCCTATGGCCTTTTGCTTAAATTTTTCTAGCATTACTAATAATTTTATAGAATATGAAGCTTTAATTCTAATACTCCTGACCACACAATGTATGAATGTTAATAACATTAAAGTGTTAGGTGATTCTCAAATTGTGTTCCATCATATCTCTTGTGATAATGCTATCAATAGCTCCACATTTGATCCCTTAACATCAAGTGGCTATAAATTTGAACAATGCTTTTGAATATTTTTCCATTAGACATTTCTTAAGGGAGAAAAATGTTAAGGGTGACTACCTGACCACTTTGGCTAATAAATTTGTACCATATGAAAATATTACTAAAAATAATTTTGTTGTAAAAGTCCATGATAAGCCTATATTTTTATATTGATGGAAAAATGGTAGGGCATGCAATCGAGGTCAATGCCATTGATTATCAAATACCACATGATGATCCTTGGCATGGAAATATTTTATGCTTCCTTGATAATAAATCTTATCCATCCATGGCTAATGCTAAGAAAATATTTTGCATTCATAATGGAGCATTTCGATATATTATCCTCAATAGGATTTTATAATACCATAATCCTAATGGGGTTCTCTTATGATGCCTTATATAAGCTAAAGTATCAAAATATTTGTTTGATGTTCATAGTAGTGACCATAGAGGTAACTTTAGTGGTTATTCCATAGTGCATAAAATACTAATAATGTGTAAATTTTGGCCCAAAATCAAATTTGATACCAATAGGCATGTCAAATTTTGTAATAATGGTCAATTCTACAAGGATGAAATTTATACCCTTACCTAGGTTTTTTATCCAATTGAGTGTTTTTATCCATTTTCCACTTGGGACCTTGATCTTCTAGGACCTATTTCTCCTATGTCCTTGAAAGGACACAATTTTATTATCACAACCACATAATATTTTACAAAATGGATGGAATCCATACCATTAACCAATTAGATAACACTTATTGTATCCATATTTGTACTAAATGAGATTGTGTTATTTTGGTGTCTTGCCTACTCTCATTTTAGATAATGGTACTTATTTCAAAAATAAATAAATGCAAGAATTAAAATTTCAATTAGAGATTCAATATTATTTTTTTGTACCTTACTATCCATGAGGTAATGGTCAAATTGAATCTAGTAATAAGATCTTGGTAAACATTTTGAAAAATATAATTAAAAAGACAAATAAATATTGCCACTTAAAGTTCTATCCCCCTACAACACTAGTATTTGTGCATCTATATGATCAACCTTTTTTCTTTGATCTCTAGTACCAAAGCTATTTTTCTACTTGAAATTGAATTGTCTTCTTTGTGTGTTTCTTTGAAGAATTTATTGAATCATATTGAGTATCATTAGGAGTATTTAGAAATTCAATTTCTTGAGCTTAATACCCATTATGAGAGGCATCTACATGCTCTTGAGCATAATAGAGCCTATAAGAGTTGTGTTGCCAATAAATTTAATAAAAAAATATATCATCATGATTTGAAAGTCAAGGACCTTGTCATCAATCTTGACAATGTGCATAAGAAGTTCTAGGGAAAATTTATATAAAAATAGCTTGGTCCATATACCATCAAAGAGTCATTTGGATCTAGGAAAATGAAACTACAAAAAATGGATGGATTTGAGTTGGATAAAGCCGCAAATTCGATGAATGATAAGTGCTTATACATATCCCTCTTAGCCCATTTATAGAGTCTTTGTGTTTTCTTGGTGTACCTATTGGATTTTGTTTCTTTAATTTTTCTTTTACTAATTTTACTATCTATTTATGAGCATTCCTCCTATACATTCTTAGGTATGACACATATATATGTGTTTTGTACTCTATTCCTCTCCTAACCATGATCATCACATTAGGTGGTGATCCTAGTCTTATAGGTTTTTGATGTATTTTACTTTGGGTTGCTACTTTGTATTTTTGAGTGGTTTTCTTTTTCCTGACTATGACCACACCTTCAAGTAGTGATCTCAATTATTTTGGATGATTAGCTATTATTTGTCTTTTTCACATGTATTGCTTGTTTTTCTTATTGCATGGTATTTTACATATATTTTTATTATAATCTAATGCTATTGATTTTGTTTGTGCTTTATATATTTTTCTTTTCCATGGTGTCACTCTTTCCAATAAGGGGTACCATGATGTCTTCAAGATATTCCCTATTGTTTGTATCAGTGTCATACATTAAGTTCCATAAAGGAATCATCTTAATTCAACATATATCATCTCCTATAGGGCATTTGGTCAAAACAAGAAGGTATTATTCCCTTAATTTTTATATATGATACACAAACTTTCTAATAAACCAGTCATGTTGGTATCCTACTATAGTGGCAAACAGGCCTTGTTGAATAATGTGCTTGACAAAATACTACAATGGAAAATACTAATATAGTAGAGGCATGATGAATTTCTCTTCCATGGGATCTACCTCCCTTGGGATGAGATACAATGTGTATAGATCCCACTTTCTATTGATCTTATCATGATTCTTCCTCTATCATCCTAAACATACCTTATTGAGCAATGTGTTCATCATAAGCAGTAGGGCATGAGTTGGATTTGAGAATATATACTTGCATACCATTCATGGAATAGGTTGGCATCCCTTAGGCTACCCACAATAGTGAGTGGACATAATTGGCTATCATAATGTTCTTTTGTGTCTGTATTACAATTTATTTTAGTATTGGAGGACAAATACTTACATCTATATAAGGTGTAGGTTGAATTATCTTAGTTTGAATTTATTTATACTTGTTACTTGTCATATACTACATCCAAATTTCCTACTATAATTGTGTTTATGATAGAAATACCACCTCATGCATGGGAAACACTAGAGGGAGATAGTGTATGAACAAGATATCAACAAATGTTATCCAAATATTTTATGCTCTAGATTAATCAAACTTATTCAACATGTAACTACATGCTATACAAGTCAAATATGCTATACATAATCATGATGTATGACATTGAATTATACTATAGACACCCAATTTTTGGACACTTGGCTAACTCTCAAGATCACCAATTCCACCAATTAATCCTCATACATTGATCCTTTTAATAAACCAACCAAAATCCAACTTTCTCAAACCTAAAATCAAAACAATTAGTGCTCCAAAAGTAATGGTGTATTTGGTTCATTAACTTCCATATTAAACTTTCACAAAACTTTATAAAATTTAAACCATTAGAACAATATTGAAAAGAGCTTTCCAATGAGTATATATATACCTATACTTGCATTGTGATCAATACCTCTAACTATGTGAAAATAGCATCTAGGTAGGGCAAAATAAAAAGTGCCATGCAATGCTTTTACAACATGTGTAGAGATTTTGCACTTTGATAAATTTTTAAATATTTTGATTCAAAAAAGGTCAATTTCTAAAAGCACTATGCAAAATCAAAATACTGCATAATACTTTTGCCATGGTGAAACACTTTCAAACTAGCACAATCATAATCTTAGGAGCATGTCTCTCCAGCATGCAAATTCCTCTGCCACTCCAACACATGATCACACACACCATTTCATGTCCCTTAAGCCTATATATTTTAACCTCATTCTTCCTTCCAAAGTTATCTTTGGCCATCCATTTCCATCCAATAATCCTCCTCAAAAATATATAAATAAAGCCGTTGGAAGAGACATTCAACATGCAATCTTGAAGCATCCAAAATTTGCTAAAATTTCATTAGAATCATTAATTTTTTGGTATCCTCTCTTGCTTTCAATGTTTTAAATCCCTCATACCCTTTAAAGCATAGACCCTCTAGCATTTTGGGGAACACAAGGCAAGGCATAAGGACATCCAATCAAGGCAAGCTACCTACTATTTCACCAAGGATCAAGAGTATTTCTAGCTAAGGAGGAATCACTAATCAGGCTTGGTTGTATTGCCTTCTTCAATTTGATCCAAAAATTCTCAATTTGTAAAATCACTATGCAAAATCAAAATCACTGCATAATACTTTTGCCATGGTGAAACACTTTCAAACTAGCACAATCAGAATCTTAGGAGCATGTCTCTCCAACATGCAAATTCCTCTGCCACTCCAACGCATGATCACACATACCATTTCATGTCCCTTAAGCCTATATATTTTAACCTCCTTCCTTGAATAGTCATCTTTGGCCATCCATTTCCATACAATAATCCTCCTCAAAAATCTATAAATAAAGCCATTGGAAGAGACATTCAACATGCAATCTTGAAGCATCCAAAATTTGCTAAAATTTCATTAGAATTATTAATTCTTTGGTATCCTCTCTTGATTTCAATGTTTTAAATCCCTCTTACCCTTTCAAGCATAGACCCTCTAGAATTTTGGGGCACACAAGGTAAGTCATAGGGACATCCAATCAAGGCAAGCTACCTACTATTTCACCAAGCATCAAGAGGATTTCTAGCTAAGGAGGAATCACTAACGAGGCTTGGTTGTATTGCCTTCTTCAATTTGATCCAAAAAAGGTCAATTTTTTAAAATCACTATGTAAAATCAAAAGCACCGCATAATGCTTTTTCCATGGTGAAACACTTTCAAACTAGCACAATCAGAATATTAGGAGCATGTCTCTCCAGCATGCAAATTCCTTTGCCACTCCAACGCATGATCACACACACCATTTCATGTCCCTTAAGACTATATATTTGAACCTCCTACCTTCCAAAGTCATATTTGGCCATCCATTTCCATCCAATAATCCTCCTCAAAAATCTATAAATAAAGCCATTGGAAGAGACATTCAACATGCAATCTTGAAGCATCCAAAATTTGCTAAAATTTCATTAGAATCATTAATTCTTTGGTATCCTATCTTGCTTTAAATGTTTTAAATCCCTCTTACCCTTTCAAGCATATACCCTCTAGCATTTTGGGGCACACAATGGAAGGCATAGGGAAATCCAATAAAGGCAAGCTACCTACTATTTCACCAAGCATCAAGATGATTTCTAGATGAGGAATCACTAACGAGGCTTGGTTGTATTGCCTTCTTCAATTTGATCCAAAAAAGGTCAATTTGTAAAATCACTATGCAAAATCAAAATCACTGCATAATACTTTTGCCATGGTGAAACACTTTCAAACTAGCACAATCAGAATCTTAGGAGCATGTCTCTCCAGCATGCAAATTCCTCTGCCACTCCAACACATGATCACACACACCATTTCATGTCCCTTAAGCCTATATATTTTAACCTCATTCTTCCTTCCAAAGTTATCTTTGGCCATCCATTTCCATCCAGTAATCCTCCTCAAAAATATATAAATAAAGCCATTGGAAGATACATTCAACATGCAATATTGAAGCATCCAAAATTTGCTAAAATTTCATTAGAATAATTAATTCTTTGGTATCCTCTCTTGCTTTCAATGTTTTAAATCTCTCTTACCCTTTAAAGCATAGACCCTCTAGCATTTTTGGGCACAAAAGGCAAGGCATAAGGACATCCAATCAAGGCAAGCTACCTACTATTGCACCAAGCATCAAGAGTATTTCTAGCTAAGGAGGAATCACTAATGAGGCTTGGTTGTATTGCCTTCTTCAATTTGATCCAAAAAAGATCAATTTGTAAAATCACTATGCAAAATCAAAATCACTGCATAATACTTTTGCCATGGTGAAACACTTTCAAACTAGCAAAATCAGAATCTTAGGAGCATGTCTCTCCAACATGCAAATTCCTCTACCACTCCAACACATGATCACACACATCATTTAATGTCCCTTAAGCCTATATATGTTAACCTCCTTCCTTGAAGAGTCATCTTTGGCCATCCATTTCCATACAATTATCCTCCTCAAAAATATATAAATAAATCCATTGGAAGAGACATTCAACATGCAATCTTGAAGCATCCAAAATTTACTAAAATTTCATTAGAATCATTAATTATTTGGTATCCTCTCTTGCTTTCAATGTTTTAATTCCCTCTTACCATTTCAAGCATAGACCCTCTAGTATGTTGGGGCACACAAGGTAAGGCATAGGGACATCCAATCAAGGAAAGCTACCTATTATTTCACCAAGCACCAAGAGGATTTCTAGCTAAGGAGGAATCACTAACGAGGCTTGGTTGTATTACCTTATTCAATTTGATCCAAAGAAAGATCAATTTGTAAAATCACTATGCAAAATCAAAATTATTGCATAATACTTTTGCCATGGTGAAACACTTTAAAATTAGCACAATCAAAATATTAGGAGCATGTCTCTCCAGCATGCAAATTCCTCTACCACTCCAACGCATGATGACACACACCATTTCATGTACCATAAGCCTATATATTTGAACCTCCTTCTTCCTTCCAAAGTCATATTTGGCCATCTATTTCCATCCAATAATCCTCCTCAAAAATCTATAAATAAATCCATTGGAAGATACATTCAACATGCAATATTGAATCATCCAAAATTTGCTAAAATTTCATTAGAATCATTAATTCTTTGGTATCATCTCTTGCTTTCAATGTTTTAAATCCCTCTTACCCTTTCAAGCATAGACCCTCTAGCATTTTTGGGTACACAAGGCAACACATAGACATCCAGTCAAGGCAAGCTACCTACTATTTCACCAAGCATCAAGAGGATTTCTAGATAAGGAGGAATCACTAACGAGGCTTGGTTGTCTTGCCTTATTCAATTTTTTTATTCATTGTTTTTATATACTATTATATATTTTTATTCACTAATAGTCTCTTGCTCCATCTCTTGTTTTGTTATATTTATTTATTTTTATTTACATATTTACTAAAGGTACTCTACTCACCATTGATTTCTTGTAGTGTGCAACTACTAGTAATGTTTTTGTCCCCTCATCCAACTATACATTTTTCAATATCACATTTGTCCTCTTTCCTTACTGTACTCATTCTTAGGATAGCTTCATTGTACATATATGTTTACCATATTTTTTTTTCTCTTAGCTATCATAACATAACACTTAACATGTTGATGTTGTGAACAAGTTTTTTCGTGCTCTCTACCTTTTAGTAGCTATTGGGCAACCTACCTTCTTAGATTGTACATTATCTAACACCATTACTAACATATTATATTTTACTCACATATTTATAGACTATTTGATACTTTATCTCACTATTTCATACTAAATCTTGCATCAACACACTATGTATTTGGATTATACATCCTTAGGACCATTTGATACATTCAACTTCTTTTTATTAGTGTTATCCACCATAACTCTTGGATTTTTTAGTTGTAGGATAAAAATTGTTGTACTGATATAGCATGTGCAATACTTTTGTTTTTTATTTTGTACAAATAATAAGTGCTAGATAGTCATCATAGTGTTATGTAATGATTTCACTTGGATTGTAGTAATTTGACTTAGACTACATGTTTTTCCTAGTTTTCCATATTATTTATTTTTATTATATAAGAATGTGGATCTAATCACCTCAACCAAGAAATCCTCTATCTCTCCTTGATCAGATAGATCCCCTTACCATAATTCCAATTACTATTTTTCTTATTTTATAGGTTAGATAAAACACCAAATAGGGAGTGAAATCACTATGTAGCACTTATAATGGTGTGTAGTACTTTTGCTGAGAGTGCAAAATCCAGTAATTTTGTAGTCTAGTAATTTTGTTGTTGTACCCCACTATTTGGTTTATGTAGTCTAGTATTTGTTGTTTGATACCTATATTTTTGTTCTATTCTCAAATTTTTACAATAAATTAAATTAAAAGAAATGAATATTAAGTTTAGTCATCTTGTTTTCCCAATTTGTCATAGGCAAGGAAGGCAAAGGTTGCATCTAGGATAATCTTGTATGATTACATGATTTCTTGTATACTTTGAAAGAATAAAAATCCTTTTTAACTTTCTTGTAATCATTTGAATCATAAGAGCACATAGTCTAGGATTTGTTTTGCTTGCATAATTTATTTTCATGCATCATTTCAAATTTATTTTTTTATATCCTCCAAAAAGAGACTTTGGTATAAAATTTGAACCCCTATGTGTTTTTCAATTAACATATTAAACATAGTATAGGATATATATACATATATTGAGGTGATATCATGTTTTCCAAATATTTGATAAATAAAAGGGATTATGGGTTCAACATTTTGATATTACATTTTTTTGAATCCAATGTGGATACCTCCATAGGTTCCTAGATTCTCTTTGACCTTGCCATCATCCTTAGAAAAATATAAAAATATAAATAAGACCATTTAACCTTATTTGTGTAGTTAGAAAATATTAAATCAATATTAACAAAGAACTTATCCTCTCACATATCATCCTAAGTCACATATATAGATGTGGTTGATCCTCATACCATTTTTTATTCATGTATTTACAAGTATATTGGAAATCACTCCCAAGGTATATGAACATGATTGGTATATAGAGAGGAGAGGTAGAAGTGGGGAAAACACTTTATAGTAGGTTTCCCAATAGCTACTAGTCTACCTTTTAGTAGCTATTGGGAAACCTACCTTCTTCGATTGTATATTATCTAACACCATTACTAACATATTATATTTTACGCACATATTTATAGACTAGTTGATACTTGATCTCACTATTTCATACTAAATCTTGCATCAACACACTATGTATTTGGATTATACATCCTTAGAACCATTTGATACATTCAAATTTTTTTTATTAGTGTTATCCACCATAACTCTTGGATTTTTTAGTTGTAGGATAAAAATTGTTGTACTGATATAGCATGTGCAATACTTTTGTTTTTTATTTTGTACAAATAATAAGTGCTAGATAGTCATGATAGTGTTATGTAATGATTTCACTTGGATTGTAGTAATTTGACTTAGACTACATGTTTTTCCTAGTTTTCCATATTATTTCTTTTTATTATATAAGAATATGGATCTAATCACCTCGACCAAGAAATCCTCTATATCTCCTTTATCAAATATATCCCCTTACCATAATCCCAATTACTATTTTGATTATTTTATAGGTTAGATAAAGCACCAAATAGGAAATGAAATCACTATGTAGCACTTATAATGGTGTGTAGTGCTTTTGCTAGGAGTGCAAAATCCAATAATTTTGTAGTCTAGTAATTTTGTTGTTGTACCCCACTATTTGGTTTGTGTAGTCTAGTATTTGTTGTTTGATACCTATATTTTTGTTCTATTCTCAAATTTTTACAATAAATTAAATTAAAAGAAATGAGTATTAAATTTAGTCATTCTTGTTTTCTCAATTTGTCATAGGCAAGGAAAGAAAAGGTTGCATCTAGGATAATCTTGTATGATTACATGATGTCTTGTATACCTTGAAAGAATAAAACTTCTTTTTAACTTTATTGTAATCATTTGAATCATAAGAGCACATAGTCTAGGATTTGTTTTGCTTGCATAATTTATTTTCATGCATCATTTCAAATTTATTTTTTAGATCCTCCAAAAAGAGACTTTGGTATAAAATTTGAACCCCTAGGTGTTTTTCAATTAACATATTAAACATAGTATACATACATATATTGAGGTGATATCATGTTTTCCAAATATTTGATAATAAAAGGGATGATGGGTTCAACATTTTGATATTACATTTTTGTGAATACAATGTGGATACCTCCATAGGTTCCTAGATTCTCTTTGACCTTGCCATCATCCTTAGAAAAATATAAAACTCTAAATAAGACCATTTAACCTTATTTGTGTAGTTAGAAAATATTAAATCAATATTAACAAAGACCTTATACTCTCACATATCATCCTAAGTCACATATATAGATGTGGTTGATCCTCATACCATTTTTTATTCATGTATTTACAATTATATTGGAAATCACTCCCAAGGTATATGAACATGATTGGTATATAGAGAGGAGATGTAGAAGTGGGCAAAACACTTTCTTGTCTTGTATTCCCTTTCAAATCTTAAAAAAATAAAGTAAATTAAAACAAATATCCCCTAATGTTATCTAATGGCTATATATTTAAACCTTATAAACTTACTCAAATCAATGCTCTTCCTCTTTCAAATCTTCCTAGTGGTTTAAAGATACTATGTGACTCATAAGGTAGTCCACGAATTGGCCACTTGTCTTAGATCTTTAGTGGAAGATCTTGGAGATCCTTCCACCATTGAGAAACCTAAATATAAGATATAAGATAAGGGTGCTACACCCTTAGGATATCTAATCCCTTTACATGATAGTAAAAAAATATTTTTCCTTTATTCGCTTGATCACACAATACCCTCTATGCAATAACCTAAGTATGTTATCCATATCATATCCAAGGATGATGAAAATAAGCAAAGACCTTCTTTAGGGGAGGATATTTTATGGATTACCCCTTGCATTATAAATTCAATCCCTCACCTTATGATAAAGTAAATAAAAATATTAATGCCTCAACAACTATTTCCATCTCCCCTACAGTCACTACTTCTAATATTGTTAGGACACATGACATCCCATAATCATTGTGGTACCATCCATATTTCCTTCCTTTTGAGGAATTATTAAGGGTCAATGCAATTTGTATGACATATTGACATGTGAGTATAACTCACATCCCTAACTTGGATGCACCTCCTAGTGCTTCAATATCCCATCCTCCCATAAACACTTGTTAATTATTCATCAAGCAATTATTTGTTTACATCGAAGAGAGACCCATATTTAATGCCCTTTTTTATCTTAAATGAACAAAAGGTTGAAGAACACAAGGTTATACTAAGAGGGGGGGTGAAAAATATAAGACAACTTTTTACTTTTCTTTTTCAAATAGTATTAATCAATATAATCAATGACAATATGAATAGCAATAACCAAAGAAATGCACCAATCATAACACACAATAGAGACACATATTTTAACATGGTTCACCCAATGTGGGCTACCTCCATAGAGAAAATATTTCTTCTAAATATTTCTCAAATAATATCTTGGGAATACTTCCCAAATTATAATGTTTATGGACCTCTATCCAAAGGATATGTTGATCCCCTAATCTCAAGTTTGTGGATCTCTTCCACAAGATAACTATTTCCCCTTCTACTCTAGCTAGTGATCTTCTAGAAGACTTTGTCTCTATGTTGCACTGACTGGTGGATATCTCTCCACTTGAAGACTTCTCACTCAAATATTGTCTTCAATTATCCTAGTTGCTGGATCTCTATCCACTAAGACTGTCCTCTATGCTCTGTCACCTCCAAAGATCTATCTCAATACTGTACCAAACATAGTTTAGTCAGTATAGCATAGTTCTACTCAATCTCTTGCACTAAACACAGTACAGTCGGTATAGTATAATTTTTCTCAATAGTTTCACTCAAAACCTACTCAAATCTATTCAACGAGTCCACACAAAACCTGTCCAAATATTATCAACAGGTCCACACAAAACCTGTCCAAATCTTCTCAACAAGCTCACATAGAACCTATCCAAATATGCTCAACAAGATCACACAGAACCTGTCTAAATTTGCTCAACAAATCCTCTCTAGGACTTACTCAAATCTTCTCAATAAGTCCTCTCTTGGACTTTCTCAAATCTTCTCAATAAGTCCTCTCTTGGACTTTCTCAAATCTGCTCGATAAGTCCTCTCTTGGACTTTCTCAAATCTACTCAATAAATTCTCTCTTGGACTTGCTCAAATATGCTCAATAAGTCCTCTCTTGGACTTGCTCAAATATGCTTAATAAGTTCTCTCTTGGACTTTCTCAAATCTGCTCAATAAGTCCTCTCTTGGACTTGCTCAAATATTCTCAAGCAAGCTTTCACAAAATGTTAACTCAAAACAATCCACAAGCCTTCTCAAAGACTTGTCTCAAATCTGCTTAACAAGCTTACATAGAACTTGTTCAATCTCATATAATCATAAAGAGAATTGTTAGAGACTCAATATGTTCTAAGCTCAAAGTACAATTAGTATCTCAATTCAATCTCATAGAAGCATAAAGAGAATTTTTAGCGACTCTATATGTTCTATACTCAAATCCCAATATCAACTCAATAGAAGCATAAAGAGAATTGTTAGAGACTTAATATGTCCTATTCTTAAATCTCAATCTCAACTCAAATCAATGTCATATAAGTATAAAGAGAATTGTTAGAGACTCTATATATTCTATACTCAAATCCCAATATCAAATAAATAGAAGCATAAAGAGAATTGTTAGAGACTCAATATTTCCTATTCTTCAATCTCAATCTCAACTCAAATCAGAATATAGAATAGTTTGTTTTATGTAACTTGAACAACCATTTCACTCATTCACTTGACTAGGCTTAACCAACTCAACTCAACCAATCACATTAAGGAACAACACTTTCTCACAAACTCTAGTTCAAGCATGTATCAACCAACTCAAAATATTTCCAACAATGCTTTATCTCAAATCTCACATAACAATGATACTCATGTTCTTTTCTAGATCATGTTCAAGTTCATTTCATCATCAATGGGCTTCAACAGCAATGCTAACGAAACAAGGTTTAAATACAACTCACAAATCAGAAAACCTTGAAGCATTCAACCAACCATCTTCACAAAGGAAACTTCAATTAATCCTTTTCACTCCAATTATATTTCAGAAATCAACCACCGCAAACAATCAATAGGAGAATGTGACCATACCTTTTTGATGCCAATAAGTTGTCCACAAAATATGCCACACTTAATCACAACTTTCCTTTTCAATATTAATAAGGGTTAATGGTCTTTTAAATAGTCACAATAAAATCATAACTTAATTTACACCCTTTTCGCTCCAAATTCATAAACACATCCACTAAATTCTATTTTAATAAAAACCCTTATTAATAATAACCCACACTAAATCTCTCAAAATCACTTTAACAACAACTCCTTATTTATCCTAAAATCAATTATCCATTTCCATAAAAATAAAACATAAATCAACTATGCTTTTGCAATAATAATCACAGCCCTAATTATTGAATTTAATTCCCATTAAATACCTTATGACTCCAAAATTTAGGGCTAATAAAAATTATTAAAGGCAAAAACATAAATACCTCTCAAGGGGATTCGAACCCTCGTCTGTCACACACCATGAGCGTCTTAGCCATGGCTAAGATTCCAACCGATCCAAAGTGCTCGTTGGAAAAGCAAATGCCAAAATGGCCTTTAATCTTCCTCTACCTGCCGCAAAGGAAAAAGAGCCAAAGCACTTCCCACACACTGTCGTCAAGGGGATTCGATCCTTGATATTTGTGCTACCCACATTCTTAGCAAAATCGATACACCAATGCGCCACACCTCATACCATGTTTGATATTTCCAAATCGTTGCACTTTCTTCGCTGCTTCAGTTTCAACAATTCGCACGAGCTCTTTCAAATTTCCAAGGAAATTAACACACGAGAGCAAGGATGATTATTTGGTTTAATTTTCACCCCTTTATATAGTGTTTAATAACACTTTAAAGACATCGACAGAAATATTAAAATTGTATTTGCATGATGACATTGGCGAGAAACTTTTCATTTAAATTTGAATTTATATTTTAAATAACTAAAATTTAAACTAAACATTAACTCCATCATCGGGGCACCTTTTTCGATGAAACGAAAGCCCAACGTAGGTTTTAAGAAAAACCCAGATCAAATCTGTTGTCCATGGTTTTAAATAAAACCTTTTATTTTCCTACCTTGGTTTTCACAAAAACCCTTCATAGATACTTTTGACATTTATTGCTCTATTGACATCAATGACAACATTTCAGCTTAGGGACTCAAAATGTCTAACAATATCCCTCTTTATCATTGATGGAAACCCAAATCCTTTTACTAAATTCTGACTTTCTTTTCTACTCCTCTTGGGGGTTTGCTCCCCCTAGCTCAATGCTCTCTTAGATATCATATCTCTCCTCATATCCAAAAACTCTCACCTGAAGAAAAGAAGCTTATACTAAGAGGGGGATGAACAGTATAAGACCACTTTTTACTTTTTCTTCCAATTCAAAATTATGTTATGTAAATATAGCACTATCAATAGCAGTAATAAAAGCAATGCATAGAAACCATACACAAAAGGGACACCACAATTTACGTGTTTCACCCAATGTGGGCTACTCTAAAAATTTATCAATAAATCTCTTTTGGAATCACTCCCAATTACAATATGTATGGATATTTGTCCAAAGGAGATGTTGATCCCCTAATCTCAAGTTCATGAATATCTTCCATAGGAGAACTCTTTCCCCTTCTGCTCTGGCTATGTGATCTTCTAGAAGACTCTATCTCTCTGTTGCACTAACTTGTGGACCTCTCTCCACTTGAATACTCCTCACTCATATCTATCTTCAACTATGCTAGCTGCTAGATCTCTATCCACTGAGACTCTATCCTCTGTACTTTGTCACCTCCAAATCTCTGTCAATAGGCTCACTAAGAACCTACAAAATAGTCTCACATAGAACCTGCTTAACAATCTCACACAGAACTTGTAAAATATGTGCTAGCAATCTCACCAATAACTTGCCCAAATATGCTCTAGCAAGCTCACTAAGAACTTACCCAAATCTGCTCTAGCAAGCTTACCAAGAACTTGCCCAAATCTGCTCTAGCAAGCTTACCAAGAACTTGCCCAAATCTGCTCCAAAAAGCTCACTAAGAACTTGTCCAAACACTGTCCTCAAATTTGTCCCAACACTATCCTCAAATCTGTCCCAAAGGCCTTCTCAAAGGCTCAATCAATCATGCTCAAGTAGTACTCAAAATGAACTCAACAATGAATGGCAATATCAACTCAAATTAACTTCATAGAAGCATAAAGAGAATTTTTAGAGACTCAATATGTTCTAATCTCACTCTCAACCCAAATCAATCTCAACTCAACTCATAGAATCATAAATATAATTTTTAGAGACTCAATATGTTCTAATCTCACTCTTAACTCAAATCAACCTCAACTCAATTCAAGTCTTATAGAACCATAAAGAGAATTTTTAGAGACTCAATATGTTCTAACCTTAATCTCAACTCAACATAGAATTATGGAATAGTTTATTTCATAGAACTTGAACAATCACTTCACACATCACTTGACTAGGCTCAATCAACTCAACTCAACCAATCATCACAAGGAATAACTCTTTCTCACACAACCCTAGTCCAAGTATGTATCAAAAAACTCAAATATTTCCAACAATGATCAACCAAAAATCTCACATAACAATGATACCCATGTTCTTTTCTAACTCAAGTTATTTCACAACCAATGGGCTTCAACAACTATGCTTATCAAATAAGGTTTAGACACAACTTGGTGTAGATCACGTTACACAAGCAACACCAAACAAATGATACACAGGTATTTTTCCTTTGAACAAGTCAGAGAATCAAACCTTTCATTACTTTCATGCCAAAAATAAGGATACAAGAGAAAAGACCCCTTTACAATTTCGAAAATTCCCTCAAATACCCTGTTTTCCCTTTTTCCCACCTAAAACCATTAAAATTCAAATTTGAATTTTGGGGGCAACTTGTCGAGGTCATAACTTCGCACTCGTTGACCCGATTGACTATTACAACATGTTTTCGAAAATGGCATGAAACGAGCTAAGCGGGTTGAACCTTGGCTCTTCGTGCCAAGGCTCGTGTCTAGCCAAAAATCCTCAAATTCGACCTCTAAGACCTTCAAAAATCTCCTGCAAGTTAAACTAGTTTTACTAGTTTTACAAAATTAAACAATTACAATTTTTTTTGGGTGATGCAAGATCACTCTTACACCACTGGATGCTCCTGCATCAGACACCCAGGGTAATTTTGAGAAGTGACCTTCACTTCTCTATTGTTGGAAGAAAACCAAGGCGTTCAACCTCAACCTTCGACAACCAAGATGAATCTTCAACAGGTCTGCCTTTCCACTTAACCAGATATTCTGCATACTACCTATTTTTGGTACTTTTGCCGATGCGTGTATCCAGGATCTCTTCTATCTCTTTCATATCTGGAGTAGATGCTAGAATATTCCATAATTCTGCTATTGGTCCCTCACCATTGTCTCCTTCATGGTATTCTACCAAATCTGAAATGTTAAAAATAGGTGATATGTTAAGCCCACTTGGCAATTCCACTTCATATGCATTGCCTGAATCCCATTTTTCTATGATTTTGCATGGTCCAAACTTCTTCATCTTCAGCTTGTTATAGGTTTTAGCAGGAAACCTTTCTTTTCTCAGATGGACCATAACTTCATCTCCCACTTCAAATTCCTTAAACCGTCGCTTCTGGTCTGCCCTTGTCTTATATTGAGTATTCATCTTAGTAATATGCTTCTTCACTTCTTCATGCAAGCTCTTCAGATGCTCTGCAAAGTCCTCAGCCTCAACACTGCACTTTTCCCCTGTATCCATCTTCCTCAACTCAGAAGCATTTCTTGGACTGCTCCCATATATTATCTGGAATGGAGATTTGTTAGTACTCCTATTGACAGAATTGTTGTATGCAAATTCCACCTATGGCAAAACCAAATCCCATCCCTTGGGCTTATCTCCTATCAAGCATCTCAATAGATTACCCAAACTTCTATTCACCACCTCTGTTTGTCCATCAGTCTGTGGGTGGTATGCAGAACTGAATTTCAAATCTGTCTTCAATTTCTTCCACAAGGTTCTCCAGAAATACCCAACAAACTTGGTATCTCTGTCAGAAACTATACTCTTTGGTAGACCATGAAGTCGTACCACCTCTTTGAAAAATAAACCTGCAACATGAACTGCATCATTAGTTTTCTAGCAGGGAATAAAATGTGCCATCTTTGAAAACCTGTCAACCACCACAAATATGGAGTCATTTCCCCTCTGTGTCCTTGGTAGGCCAAGAACAAAATCCATGTTGATGTCCTCCCATGGTCTCTCTGGTACAGGTAATGGCTGATATAATCCAGTGTTCTGTCTCACACCCTTCGCCATCTGGCATACTCTGCAACTTTGCACAAATCTCTTCACATCTTGCTGCAACTATGGCCAATAGTAGTTCTCACTAACAAGGGCAATGGTCTTATCCCGACCAAAGTGTCCAGCCAACCCTCCACTGTGTTTCTCCTTGACTAGATTCTCCCTCATTGAACTCCTTGGAATGCATAATTGATTTCCTCTAAACAACATTCCATCTTGGATCAGAAAATCCAACCACTTAGTCCTGTCCAAAGTAACAGGTGCCAAGCAAGCCCTCCAAGCCTCTGCAAAATCAGGATCTTCAGGGTACAAACCCTTAAGTTCGTCAAACCCTACAACTTCCACCTTCATTTCTATCAACAAACACTACCTTCTACTTAAGGCATCTGCAACTCTATTTGAATTTCCACTCCTGTGCTTCAACACAAAGGTATAACTCTGTAGAAACTCAACCCACTTCAAGTGCCTCTGATTTAGCTTCCCTTGGCTATTAATATACTGTAAGGCCCGATGATCAGTATATAGAACAAACTCTTTTGGCAACAAATAATGCCTCCACTTCTTTAGAGCCTGAACTATAGCATAAAACTCTTGATCATAAACTGAATACTTCTTCCTAGCATCATTGAGTTTCTCACTAAAATAAGCAACAGGTTTACCTTCTTGACTCAATACAACTCCTATGGCACTACCACTAGCATCACAATCTACCTGAAATACCTTATTAAAATCTGGAAGTGCCAAAATAGGTTGCTCTGTGACCTTCTTCTTCAACATATCAAAGCTCTTATCTGCTCCTAAGGTCCACTTAAATTCTTTCTTATCCCCTCTCATTGTTTCTGTAAGGGGTGCACAAATACTGCTAAAATTTCTAATGAATTTTTTGTAAAAACTTGCTAGACCATGAAATGATCTTACCTCAGTTATGCTTCTTGGAGTAGGCCATTCAATGATAGCCCTCACCTTTTTTGGGTCCATTTTTAGACCTTCGACTGAGATGACAAATCCCAGATACACTAACTCCTTCTTCACAAAACTACACTTCTTCAAATTAATCAACAACTGCTCCTCCCTCAGCTTCTCAAAAACCCTTCTGATATGCATCAGGTGCTCTTCCAGGGTCCTGCTAAATATTAAAATGTCATCCAAATAGACAATGACAAATTTTCCTAAAAACTCCTTCAATACCTCATTCATCAGCCGCATGAATGTGCTTGGCGCATTGGTTAGCCCAAATGGCATGACCAACCACTCATACAAACCCTCTCTGGTCTTGAAGGTTGTCTTCCACTCATCTCCTTCTCTGACATGAATCTGATGGTACCCACTCTTCAGGTCAATCTTTGTGAAGTACTTGGCTCCACTCAAACAGTCCATAATGTCATCCATCCTTGGCAATGGAAATCTATATTTTATGGTGATCTTGTTAATAGCTCGAGAGTCTGTACACATTCTCCACTCTCCATATTTCTTTGGTGCTAGTACTGCAGGTACTGCACATGGACTCAAGCTCTCCCGAATCAGTCCCTTTTTTAGCAACTCTTGGACTTGCCTGTTTAGCTCCTCACTTTCTACAGGAGTCATTCTATGGGCTGCCTTATTGGGTAAACTAGATCCTGGTACCAAATCTATATGGTGACTGATCTTCCTCACTGGTGGTAAACCCTCAGGCACATTATCTGATATAATATCTAGAAATTCTTCTAACAGACCTAAGACTTCTATTGGGGTATCTTTGCATTCTTCTTCCCTAACTCTAGGAATTAATGCATAGCACATATGCTCATGCTTCAAACCATCCAAAAACCTTCTCCCTTCAACTAAACAGATTCTAGCACTGCTACATACCTTTTCATCCACCTCCTTCAGGGGCTTCAACTTATGGCGCACTCCATTCTTTGTCAAGGAGTAAGTGTTGGCATGACCATCATGCACTGCACACCGATCAAACTGCCATGGCCTTCCCAACAACAAATGGCAAGCATCCATAGGCAGGATGTCACACAGGACCTCATCACGGTAATTCCCAATATTAAATTTTACCAAGCATTGCTCACTGACCAAAGCCCTATGGTCCTTCTGTAACCACGCAATCCGATATGGATGTGGGTGTCTCTTCCTCTCTAATTGCAATTTGGTAACCATTCCTTCTGAAACTAGGTTATCTGTGCTACCATTGTCTATGATAATATTACAAATCTTACCTGCACATTTACACCTTGTGCGAAATAAGCTCTTCCTCTGATCTGGGTCTCTCTCCTCATTCAACAAGGCTCTCCTTGTGATTAGCACTTCTCCTCTTTCTGCTTCTTCAGAGTGCTCAGATTCAGCACCTTCATCAATGACCACAGCTCGAGCATTACCTTCAGGCCTCCTATTTGTCCTCTCTTGGTGTTGTGGACACTCGTATGCTCGATGTCCTTCTTCGCCATAGTGGAAACAGGTTCCACGAAATCCTCCTCTTCCAAACCCTCGTCCAGACCTTCCTCTTCCTCTCTGGTAACCATTGTTCTGATCACGGGGTGGGTAAGCATTATCTCCCTTTTGGTCCTGACTACTGCTAGCTTCTCCATTCTTCTTATAATCTTCATTTCATCCTCCATTTGTTCTTCCACTAGTTCTTCCACCATGACCTCTTCCTCTTTGCTTGCTCTCAAACCTTCTATTCAGCTTCTCTTCAACCCTCAGGGCAAACTGGTAAGCATCCTCTATGGTGGTCATCCTGACCAGACTTAACTCCTCTTGAATACTTGCTCGTAACCCATTAATATAATGGGCTACCTTCTCCTTGTTGGCCTCTGAATGGCCTATTCTGATTAAAATTTTATAAAACTCCTCTATGTATTCTTTGACAGACTTACTTGATTGCCTCAAACCTTGCATTTTCTTTAGCAGATCCAACTCGTAGTCACCTGGAATGAACTGCCTCTTCAACTTCTCCAACATCCGCTCCCATTTTGTTATCCTTTCTTTTCCTCTTTTATTTCTGTCTAGCTGCACTCCCTTCCACCATATGCTGGCATGACCCTTCAGCTTGGTCTTAGCAAACTTGACCCTATCAGGATCTTCAACCTCCTCATACTCAAAGTATTCTTCCA
Organism: Wollemia nobilis; assembly: GCA_028583015.1. Classification (NCBI taxonomy): domain Eukaryota; kingdom Viridiplantae; phylum Streptophyta; class Pinopsida; order Araucariales; family Araucariaceae; genus Wollemia; species Wollemia nobilis. The sequence continues at coordinate 1,466,417 of JAQPPZ010004643.1, forward strand.
AATCATTGATCCAATCAATCAACTCCTCTGGATCAAGATTTCTAGAATACGTAGAAACCTCCATCTTCGGTCTCTTTCCAATCTGAGATATGGCTCTGTATAACCTAGCTTGTGCAGGATCTACTACCTCTTCTTCTTCCTCAAACTGGTCCTCTTCTTCTTCAACTTCATCTTCACTACCTTCTTCTCTCCTTGGCTCAAACCCTCTATGCAGCTCCTCTTGCAGAGCCTGAACTTGCCTCTGCAAAGCTCTGAAATCTTCCTCTGGCACCATATTTCTCCCACCACCATGGTTTCTTCATGGAGGCATTCTGCTCACTTCTCTCACAAACCTTAACCATAGATCCTGGTGTAAACTGCCTCACGTCCGACGATCTATTTACACACTCAGGAACTCCCGCTCTGATACCACTTGGTGTAGATCACGTTACACAAGCAACACCAAACAAATGATACACAAGTATTTTTCCTTTGAACAAGTCAGAGAATCAAACCTTTCATTACTTTCATGCCAAAAATAAGGATACAAGAGAAAAGACCCCTTTACAATTTTGAAAATTCCCTCAAATACCCTGTTTTCCCTTTTTCCCACCTAAAACCATTAAAATTCAAATTTGAATTTTGGGGGCAACTTGTCGAGGTCATAACTTCGCACTCGTTGACCCGATTGACTATTACAACATGTTTTCGAAAATGGCATGAAACGAGCTAAGCGGGGCGAACCTTGGCTCTTTGCGCCAAGGCTCGTGTCTAGCCAAAAATCCTCAAATTCGACCTCTAAGACCTTCAAAAATCTCCTGCAAGTTAAACTAGTTTTACTAGTTTTACAAAATTAAAAAATTACAATTTTTTTTTTGGGTGATGCAAGATCACTCTTACACCACTGGATGCTCCTGCATCAAACTCTTAATTCAGAAAACCTTGAAGCATTCAACCAACCACTTTCAAAAAGGAAACCATAAACAATCCTTTTCCCTCCAATGATATTTCAGAAATCAACCACCATAAACAATCAATAGGAGAATGTACCCATATCTTTTATGAAGATGAAAAAACCTCTTTGTAAATTTTCCACAGTCACAAAATTCTTTTTCCAATCTTCACAAGGGTTAGTAGATCACAAAATAATCAACATTACTCCACTTTTCAATAATCATCACCAAGGCCTTTAATTGCACAACTTCCTTATCTCTCCTAAAACCACTTGTACCATAAAATAAAACAAATCAAAAAATTTCATAACCTTTTCACTCCCAAAACCACTTATACCATAAAATAAAATAAATCACAATATTGCATACCTTGTCACCTCATGAAATAATTAATCCTCTTGAAAAAGAACAAGGCAAACTTCACTTTTGGAACACCTTTGCAAAATCATAAATATCTCTTTACACACACCTTATTTCTCCTTCTAAATATGTTAGTCAAATAGCCTTGAAATAAGCTTTCTGATGATATATCATATGCCCACTTTCCAAAATAAATTGAAACCTTTACATATATATATGCCAACCTCCATTAATTGCACATAGGTCGGCCCTCCATTAATTTAAACTTAAAATTTAAACTTTAATATCTTCATCACTGGAGGTCCTTTTTCTATGAAACAAAATTCCACCTTGTATTTTAATAAAAGCCCTTTCCACATAAGCCCACCATGATTTTAAATAAAACCTTTTATTTTGCCTGCCTTGGTTTTCATAAAAACCCTGTAAATAGCCATGCTTTCCAAAGTATATCATAAATGCTTATTTATGAAATATTTTGGCCACCAAAACCAAATGTGATCCATGTGACATAAATGATCCATGTGACATCAATGACAACATAAAATGCCTCAAATTACCTCAAATTTCCAACAATCTCCCACTTTTTCATTAATGGAAACACCTCTAATGCAAACACCACAATCACTGCAAAAACCATCTCTAAGAATCAAAGTTGCTCCCTCTGACTCAATACTCTCTATGGAGGCTACTCCCCCTAACTCGATACTCTCTTTGGAGGCTGCTCCCCCTAACTCAATGCTCTCTTTGGAGGCTGCTCCCCCTAACTCAAATCTCTCCCCTTTGACATCAATGGCAAAATGGACACCTATGGGGCTAAAATATATGACTCTTAAGCTTAGCCCCCATCACCCCCTTCTCTTTTGAGGTGATTAATTTTGGGGTGGTAATACTTTTACTCCCATCTCACTTTGTTTCTTTCCTCTATCAACTTCCTTTCATGTTTTTCTGATATCCTTCTCTTGATGAATTACTTGATCTTCTTTTCTAGAACCTATTTGACTTTCTTGCCTTGAACCTATTTCGAATTGATTCCTACACCATTTTGCAATATTCCCAAAGTTATTGCAATTAAAACATTTGATATTGTAGCATTTTTTTTGTGCCCATGTCCTGAATTCTTTCTTGAAGTAATTTCCATATTCATTCCTTTCCTGAACCCTGTATTGTGAAGCTCTATTTTCATGACCATTATGACCATGAATTCTAAAATGTGTAGCTCTGAAACCAAAACCATGTTGCTCATTTCCTTTGCACTGAAAATATTTATGACCAATCTTGTTACATGAGAAGCAATGTCCCTAAAAATAATACCTTCTTCCTTTTAAGTTCCTTCTAGAAAAATCAAACTTCTTTGATCCATGGATTCTGCAATGTATAGCCCTGTGTCCAAATTCATTACAAGAAAAATAATGTCCTTGAAAAGCTCTTTGTTCATGCCTTGGTTCCTCATACCTTTCTTGACCATTATCCTTATGATCATCTTCAAATTTTGCATTGCATTCTTGAACCTTCTATGTAGCATCTAAAACCTCTTCCTTAGTTTCTTCCTTGATTTTATTTTCAAGAGTTTCTTCTCCTTTTGAACTTGATTCACCTATCTCAACAAAAGATCCAAACTGAATATTTGGAGCCATAGAAACTTTGGAACTTTCCTCACAAATCTTAGGTGCTTCCTTGCTTTCATCTTTTAGGACTTCTTTTCCTTTTGAGTGTGATTCCCCAAACCTGAAATATGGGATCTTTGGTGCTTTGGAATCTTCCTCTTCTTTCTCTTCATTTGTGTCAAGTAGCAACTTGGCATCCATCTCTATAGCCTCTGAAATACATGTTTCATTCTTAGTACAAATATCTTCACCTTTTGAGTCATGTGATGGATCAAACTTATCATGTAGAGAACATCTCAATTCTTTTAGATTCTCCTTAACCTCTTGTAGTTGCTCATGGATAACATTGAAGTATTCCTTTAGATCGACTGAGACATTATCCTCTTGTTTAACTTCTTCTATTTGGAGTGAATGTTCTTCTATTTCTCTTATTCCATAGAAAAACCCTTCTTCATCTTCACTGTCAATAAGATCATTATAATCTTCTATAGCAAACAAACTCTCAAGATTTCTTTGACCACGCCTATTTCCTTGATGTGTTATCTCATCTTCAGTACCAATGAAACCATTGCAATATCCTAATATGTGATCTCTTTGACCACACACAAAACATTGTTCTCTTTCACCTTCTATTCCTAGGAATAAATGCTCTTCCTTTTCATCATCTGAATTGTCTCTATCACTATGATCTGAGCTATCACTTGCTTCTACAATGTAGTAAGATTTTTTTTCCTTACAAAAAAATTTCTTCTTCTCATACCTGTTTTGCTTGAATCTGTCATCTTTGTCATGCTTATGCTTTCCATCTTCTTTTCTTCTATGACCCTATTTTTCATAATCACTGATTTCTTCAAGTGGGCACTTGTATACATAGTGACCAAGATCACCATACTTGTAGCACACGACTTTCCTTATATCTCTGAAATTCCTTGAGTCCTTATTACTTTTGATGAAGTTAGCTTGCTCATCATTTTCTAAAACTCGATCTATTTCTGAAACTTTCCCCTTATATTTTTCTGAAGCCTTGAATGCAATCTCTTTTATTAAATCTTGATGCTTACTGATCATCATCTCATAAGCCGTGATAGTACCTTGCAATTCTTCCATTGTTAACTTGTTGATATCCATTGTTTCTTCTATTGTTGAAACCTATGCATCATATTTCATGGGAAGTGATCTCAAAACCTTTTGAGTAACTTCTAGTTCTTTCATATAAAAACCTAGGCCTCTCATGGTGTTAGTAATCTCATCAACTCAAAGTAATAACTTTGCAATATCTTTAGAATCTTCCATTTTCAATTCCTCAAATATTTTTCTATGAGTTTGTAGTTTTACAAAAAAATTATTGGAATCTCCTTCATAATTATTCCTCAACTTGGTCAACATCTCATTAGTTGAAGTACATACCATGACCTTTGCAAAATCTATCTCATGTAGCCCACTCAAAATACAATTCATTGTTCTTGCATTGATCTCAACCAATTTTCTGGTAGTCTTATCTTCCTCGGGATCACCTTCAACCTTATACTCTTTTTCAACCATCTGCCATACCTCATATCCCTGTGATATAAAGTAGTTCTTCATTCTAATTCTCTACAAAGCATAATTGTTACCATCAAACAATGGAGCCTTATTTGAAGATAATCCTTTTTGTGAAGCCATCTGTGTTCTTTGTAGAATCTTCCCTCAAGTTGTTAGCCTTTTCGAAGGAACCCGCTTTGATATCAATTGAAGAACACAAGCTTATACTGAGAGGGGGGTGAACAGTATAAGACCACTTTTTACTTTTTCTTCCAATTCAATATTATGTTGTGTAAAGATAGCAGTATCAATAGCAGTAATCAAAGCAATGCACAGAAACCATACATAATAGAGACACCACAATTTACGTGGTTCACCCAATATGGGCTACTCCACAAAGAAAATATTTTACTAAAAATTTCTCAATCAATCTCTTTGGGAATCACTCCCAATTACAATTTTTATGGATCTTTGTCCAAAGGAGATGTTGATCCCCTAATCTCAAGTTCGTGGATCTCTTACATAGGAGAACTCTTTCCCCTTCTGCTATGGTTATGTGATCTTCTAGAAGACTTTGTCTCTCTGCTACACTAAATGGTGGACCTCTCTCCACTTGAAGACTCCTCACTCAGATCTATCTTCAAATGTGTTGGTTACTGGATCTCTTTCCACTGAGACTTTGTACTTTGTACTCTGTCACCTCCAAAGCTCTGTCAATAGGCTGACTAAGAACCTGCTAAATAGGCTCACACAGACCCTGCTTAACAAGCTCACATATATCTTGTCAAATATGTGCTAGCAATCTCACCAATAACTTTTCCAAATATGCTCTAGCAAGCTTACCAAGAACTTGCCCAAATATACTCTAGCAAGCTCACCAAGAACTTGCCCAAATATGCTCTAGTAAGCTCACCAAGAACTTGCCTAAATCTGCTCTAGCAAGCTCACCAAGAACTTGCCCAAATATGCTCCAACAAGCTCACTAAGAACTTGTCCAAACACTGTCCTCAAATCTGTCCCAACACTGTCCTCAAATCTGTCCCAAAGGCCTTCTCAAAGGCTCAATCAATCATGCTCAAGTAGTACTCAAAATGAACTCAACAATGAATGGCAATCTCAACTCAAATTAACTTCATAGAAGCATAAAGAGAATTTTTATAGACTCGATATGTTCTAATCTCACTGTCAACCCAAATCAATCTCAACTCAACTCATAGAAGCATAAAGAGAATTGTTAGAGACTCAATATGTTCTAATCTCACTCTCAACTCAAATCAACCTCAACTCAATTCAAGTCTTATAGAACCATAAAGATAATTGTTAGATACTTAATATGTTCTAACCTTAATCTCAACTCAACATAGAATGATGGAATAGTTTGTTTCATAGAACTTGAACAATCACTTCACACATCACTTGACTAGGCTCAATTAACTCAACTCAACCAATCATCACAAGGAACAACTCTTTCTCACACAACCCTAGTCCAAGTATGTATCAACCAACTCAAATATTTCCAACAATGCTCAACCACAAATCTCACATAACAATGATACTCATGTTCTTTTCTAACTCAAGTTATTTCACAACCAATGAGCTTCAACAACTATGCTTATAAAGCAATGTTTAGACACAACTCTAAATTTAGAAAACCTTGAAGCATTCAACCATCCACTTTCGAAAAGGAAACAACAAACAATATGTTTCCCTCTAATGATATTTCAGAAATCAACCACCATAAACAATCAATAGGAGAATATGCCAATACCTTTTATGAAGATGAAAAAAACTCTTTGTAAATTTGCCACAATCACAAAATTCTTTTACCAATATTCACAAGGGTTAGTAGATCACAAAATAATCAACATTACTCCACTTTTCAATAATCATCACCAAGGCCTTTAATTGCACAACTTCCTTATCTCTCCTAAATCCACTTGTACCATAAAATAAAATAAATCAAAACATTGCATAACCTTTTCACTCCCAAAACCACTTATACCATAAAATAAAATAAATCACAATATTGCATACCTTGTCACCTCATGAAATAATTAATCCTCTTGAAAAAGAACAAGGCAAACTTCACTTTTGGAACCCCTTTACAAAATCAGAAATATATCTTTAGTCACACCTTATTTCACCTTTGCAAAATATGTCTCACGTAGCCCACTCAAAATACAATTAATTGCTCTTGCATTGATCTCAACCAATTTCCTGGTAGTCTTATATTCCTCGGGATCACCTTCAATATTATACTCTTTTTCAACCATCTGTTATACCTCATATCCTTGTGATATAAAGTAGTTATTCATTCTCATGCTCTAGAAATCATAATTGTTACCATCAAACAATGGAGTCTTATTTGAAGATAATCCTTTCTTTGAAGCCATCTGTGTTCTTTGTAGAATCTGCCCTCAAGCTGTTAGCCTTTTCTAAGGAAACCACTCTGATACCAATTGAAGAACACAATCTTATACTAAGAGGGGGGTGAACAATATAAGACCACTTTTTAATTTTTCTTCCAATTCAATATTATGTTGTGTAAAGATAGTAGTATCAATAGCAGTAATCAAAGCAATGCACATAAACCATACACAATAGAGACACCACAATTTACGTGGTTCACCCAATGTGGGCTACTCCATGGAGAAAATATTTTACTAAAACTTTCTCAATCAATCTCTTTGGGAATCACTCCCAATTACAATTTTTATGAATATTTGTCCAAAGGAGATGTTGATCCCCTAATCTCAAGTCCGTGGATCTCTTCCACAGGATAACTCTTTCCCCTTATGCTCTAGCTATGTGATCTTCTAGAAGATTTTGTCTCTCTACTTCACTAACTGGTGGACCTCTCTCCACTTGAAGACTCCTCACTCAGATCTATCTTCAACTATGTTGGCTACTAGATCTCTATCCACTGATACTTTGTCCTCTATATTCTGTCACCTCCAAATCTCTGTCAATAGGCTCACTAAGAACCTGCTCAATAGGCTCACACAAAACCTACTTAACAATATCACATAGAACTTGTCAAATATGTGCCAGCAATCTCACCAAGAACTTGCCCAAATTTGCTCTAGAAATCTCACCAAGAACTTACCCAAATCTGCTCTAGCAAGCTCACCAAGAACTTGCCCAAATATGCTCTAGCAAGCTCACCAAGAACTTGCCCAAATCTGCTCTAGCAAGCTCACCAAGAACATGCCCAAATCTGCTCCAAAAAGCTTACTAAGAAATTTTCCAAACACTATCCTCAAATATATCCCAACACTGTCCTCAAATCTATCCCAAAGATGTTCTCAAAGGCTCAATCAATCATTCTCAAGTAGTACTCAAAATGAACTCAACAATGAATGGCAATCTCAACTCAAATTAAATTCATAGAAGCATAAATAGAATTTTTAGAGACTCAATATGTTCTAATCTCACTCTCAACACAAATAAATCTCAACTCAACTCAAAAAATAATAAAGAGAATTGTTAGAGACTCAATATGTTCTAATCTCACTCTCAACTCAAATAAACCTCAACTCAATTCAAGTCTTATAGAACCATAAAGAGAATTGTTAGAGACTCAATATTTTCTAACCTTAATCTCAACTCAACATAAAATGATGGAATAGTTTATTTAATAGAACTTGAATAATCACTTCACACATCACTTTACTAGGCTCAATCAACTCAACTCAATCAATCATCACAAGGAACGACTCTTTCTCACACAACCCTATTCCAAGTATGTATCAACCAACTCAAATGTTTCCAACAATGCTCAACCACAAATCTCACATAACAATGATACTCATGTTCTTTTCTAACTCAAGTCCTTTCACAACCAATGGGCTTCAACAACTATGCTTACCAAACAAGTTTTAGACACAACTCTAAATTTAGAAAACCTTGAAACATTCAACCAACCACTTTCGAAAAGCAAACCACAAACAATCCTTTTCCCTCCAATGATATTTCAGAAATCACCCACCATAAATAATAAATAGGAGAATGTGCCCATACCTTTTATGAATATGAAAAAATCTTTGTAAATCTGCCACAATCACAAAATTATTTTGCCAATATTCACAAGGGTTAGTAGATCACAAAATAATCAACATTACTCCACTTTTCAATAATCATCACCAAGGCCTTTAATTGCACAACTTCCTTATCTCTCCTAAAACCACTTGTACCATAAAATAAAATGAATCAAAACATTGCATAACATTTTCACTCTCAAAACCACTTATACCATAAAATAAAATAAATCACAATATTGCATACCTTGTCACCTCATGAAAGAATTAATCCTCTTGAACAATAACAAGGCAAACTTCACTTTTGGAACACCTTTTCAAAATCAGAAATATCTCTTTACACACACCTTATTTCTCCTTCTAAATAAGTTATTCAAATAGCCCTCAAAATAATCTTTCCGACGATATATAATATGCCCACTTTCTGAAATAAATTGAAACCTTTACATATATATATGCCAACCTCCATTAATTGCACATACGTCAGCCCTCCATTAATTTAAACTTAAAATTTAAACTTTAATATCTTCATCACCGGAGGTCCTTTTTCGATGAAACAAAATTCCACCTTGGATTTTAAGAAAAACCCTTTCCACATAAGCCCACTATGGTTTTAAATAAAACCTTTTATTTTTCCTGCCTTGGTTTTCATAAAAACCCTGTAAATAGCCATGCTTTCCAAAATATCATAAATGCTTATTTATGAAATATTTTGGCAACCAAAACCAAATGTGATCCATGTGACATCAATGTTCCATGTGACATCAATGACAACATAAAATGCCTCAAATTACCTCAAATGTCCAACAATCTCCCCCTTTGTCAATGATGGCAACACCTCTAATGTTAGCGTACCTAATTTGCTATTATTCCATTATATTGTTTATTTGTTGTAATATTGGTTATATTGTTATAACCTCTACTATTTTTGCCTTTGGTGGTTCCGTATCCTACGGACTATTCTCAGGCTATGGTGTAATATTTATTTGATCAATACAATCTCCTATGTTGTTCGATTTCATAACATGGCATCAGAGCTGGTCTGAGAGGAGGCTCAAATTTTTTGGAGAGCTGGAATGTTGTGCAAAGAATTTTATTCCGATGAAGAAGCACGCAGTGGAAGCGAGCTGGAGAGTGCTCGTGAATGAATTTTTTTTTTAAAGGTTAAAACATTTAATTCTTTATTCCCTCAGGTACACCCACGCGGTCCCTCCTCCCCGTGCCACCCAGGCGCCACCCCTGCACCACCCAAGCATCATCCCGTGCGGTCCTTCCTTCCCGTGCCACCCACTCCCGTGCGCCACCTCTTGCACCCCCCCTCCCTCGCATGCTTCTTGTGGCTGCCCCAGCTGCGTGACCTCCACTACAGCCACGTAACACAGCAGTCGTGCGACGCAGAGGTCGCACGACCTCCTCCATGGCCCTGTAGTAGCCACGCGGCACAATCGCGTGACCTCCGTCGCAACCCCGCAACAACCACGTGGCACAGCCAACGTCGGGCGCCCTCTAGTAGGAGGGCCTGGGTTTAGAACCCAGATCATCCCATAGGCTCACTGGCAAGTGAGCCGCGTGGTGGGTTTTGGGAACCCAGAGGTCACGGGTTCGAGTCCCGTCGACCCCCCCCCCCACATAAAAAAAAAAAAGGTAATTTTTTTTTTAATAAAACTTTTTTTTTATTATTTTTTTTAGTTAAATTAAAATTTGATTTTAATTTATTTTAATAGTTTCTAACTATATAAATTAAAATTTAATTTTAATTTATTTTAATAGTTTTTAACTATATAAATTAAAATTAATTTTTTTTTAACTTTAAAACTATACAATAGTTATAAAAATGCTTTATTAAGAGAAATTTTTTTTAAGGGGGGTATTTTTTTTTTCAAAAAATCAAAGGGGGGAAAGTGAGTAATTTTTTCAAAAGCAAATTTGGCATTATTGTAAAGGTGCATTCTCGGCAGCGCCCGAAACCTAGAGGTTTATTTTCTGTGGGCACTTTTATGTTGTATGTTGCATTTTTTTGCTTTGCACTACTTCATTAAAAGTTAAAAAAATCAAATTCACTCCCTAAGTCCCCGAAATAATTAAAACCCATCCGTGCAATTTATTGCACTGTAGCGTTCGGTATTTGTGATACCTCTAGCCAGCACTTACAGGTAAAGTTGTCGTGATTGCGCTACTGTATCCGCCACCTAATATAGCTGCCAAAAATGACGTCTGAGCTTGTTCTCTATAAATCGTCGGGGAGAGATAAGTTTGCCATTTTCTTGCATTTTTTTACTCCATCCATTACCCTAATAGTTCTTGTGTTTAGGCGTAAATCCTGATGAAAGTTCTGAAATCCAAAGTGTTTAGGGGAAGTTACGCCCACGCATGAGGATTGAAGACTTTCTATGGTAGGTGCCATCAACAAGACTATTCCCTTTCAGGACTGCTTAAGTACCACGTATCGTATGATCTCTAAAAATTACCTATAGTTTCCCTCACGTAAGGGCGGGTGATTTTTTTTTGATCTTTCTAAATACCTATAGTCTCCCTCACGTAAGGGCGGGTATTTTGTATGGTATAACGGCCTAGCAAAAGGTATATCGAAAGGGGGACCAATTGGTGTTATAAGGAACCTTCACCATGTCTGCAAAATTAATGACCGATTCTCATCAGTTGTTGAAAGGTCCTAATTACACACCATGGAAAAACAAGATGAAGGCAATCCTAGCAATGGATGACTTATGGGATGTTGTATCTAGAGCAACAACAAGACCTTCATCTGCTGCTGGCGCTACAACTCCATCTGTTGCTCAAAAAGACTTTGACAAGAAAGACAACAAAGCAAAAGTGCTCATTTTGCTTGTTATGTCTGATGAAGTTCAACCCCATATTGTTGACTATGAACATAGTAAAGAGGCATGGGATGCCCTTAATACTATATATGAGGGAAATAATGATTCCACTATTCTATTTCTTCAATCTCAATTACACAGTCTAAGCATGAAGCAGGGGGAGACAGTTGAACTTTTTCTTTGCAGAGTGTCTGAATTGAAGGCAAAGTTGAATTCTTTGGGAGAACCAGTTGATGACAAGCTCCTTACCTCAATTGTATTGAGAGCTTTACCTGATTCTTATAGGGTGTTGATCACTTCCCTTCAGGTGTCACAATGAAAAGTTACTTTTGTAGAGTTGGTTAATATGCTTCAAGAAGAGGAGGCACGCCAACTACAATGAGATGATTCTTCTAACACTACCCTCTACACCAACAGAAAGGGGCCAAACAAGAAGAAGGGTAATTTTTAGAAAGGAGGTGATTCTCAAAAGGATTCAAAAGGGAAACAACCTCAACAACCAGAAATATATTGCAAGATCTGTGACAAAGAGGGTCATGATACAAACAGATGTTGGCATAAGAATAAACAACCTAAACAGAAAGGCCAAAACAAACCACACAAAAGAACAAGCAACCCAAGGTGAATGTTGTTGTTGAAGAATCTGACTCGGATTCTGAGTGGGCACACAAGGTTCTCATGACTACCACAGCCTCCAAGCAGATGGATCCTATATGGTATGTTGATTCTAGCGCTAGTAAGCACATGATTGGTGACAAATCATGGTTTGAGTCTTTTGAGGCCAAAGAGGGCAAACCTGTCACTATTGCTGATGATAAAACCTACAAGGTTTAGGGAGAAGGTACTATTTCAGTCACTCTTCTTGATGGCAAGTGTCAGATTGAAAAAGTCCTCTATGTTCCAGGATTGGCGAACAATTTGTTGTCAGTCACACAAATTTTGGATAAATATATGGTTGTGAACTTTAGTGTTGAGGGAGGCAAGAAGTGTTGTTCTATTACCAGGAGGGGTAAGAAGATTGCAACCGCTTCATATAAGCATGGCTTATTTGCCTTAGATGCTATCTCTACTCCACATGTCGCCATGATAGTCTCTACAAAGGAGGCAACTTCCCTATGGCACAAGAGATATGGGCATCTTAGTTCTGGTTACTTACTTGAGCTAAGTAAGTATGAGATGGTAAAGGGTCTTCCTTCCCTTTCTACCACATTGCCAGTGTGCTCTGACTGCTTGGCAGGAAAGCAGCATAGAGTACCTTTTGAGAAAAGCTCTACAAGAGCAAAGAAACCTCTGGAGTTGATTCACACCGATCTGTGCGGTCCTTTCACACCCATTAGTTGTGGGGGGAAGAGGTATTTTTAGTTATTTGTGGATGATTACTCACGGAAAATGTGGGTGTTCTTTCTTACTCTAAAATCTAAGGCATTTGGTTTCTTTTAGCAATTCAAGAAATCTGTTGAGAAGGAGTCAAGGGCTTCTATAAAGACTCTCCGCTCAGATCGAGGGGGGGAGTTTACCTCTAAAGAATTTTTTGCATTCTTGGATGCACATGGGATCACGAGATAGTTAACTACTGCTTATACTCCTCAACAAAATGGAGTTGCTAAAAGGAGGAATTGTTCCATCATGGAAATGGTTCGTTGCATGCTCACAGGAGCTAGTCTTGGGCAACAATATTGGGCAGAAGCTATCACCACAGTAGTATATCTGTTGAATAGGGCACCCACAAAGGCCCTACAAGGAATGACTCCACAGGAAGCATGGAGTGGTAGGAAACCCTCCATTTCTCATCTACGCATTTTTGGATGTAAAGCTTTCATGCACATACCAAAAGAGAAAAGGAAGAAGCTAGATGAGAAGACATTGAAGTGTATTCTTCTTGGCTATGATGAGCACTCTAAGGGTTATCATTTGATTGATCCCTTGACCAAGAAGATACACATTAGTAGAGATGTAGTTTTTGATGAGGCTTTCACATCAGAAAACACATCGGATGTATACCTAGACCTTGTGGAAACTAAGGTTGAGAAGTCTCCTTCATCAAAGGTTGGAGGTCCTTCTTCATCTTCTTCAACACCTCAGAAGAAGAATCCAAAGTGGTATACAAATACAATCAAAGACTCTAAGCTATCCACTCCACCATATTTGACATTGGATAGGCCTCGTACTCGTAGCATGGCTCGACAGGAGAAAGCTGCAACAGAGAATACTGGGGTTGATGATCTGTGTCAATATTTTGAGGAACTTTCTATAGATCCAAAGAGAGATACAAAAGATATGGATATTGATGATGACAGGGTGTTTATGTCTTCAATAGATGATCTTGAACCTGCATCAGTGCAAGATGCTCTTGGTGAGCCTCAATGGAAGGCCGCTATGGATGTAGAGTATAAGTCTTTGATGAAAAACAAAACTTGGAAGCTTGTCAATCTGCCATACGAAAAGAAGCCCATAGGCTGCAAATGGGTGTATAAATTCAAGTACAAGGCAGATGGGACAATAGATAAGCATAAGGCCCATCTTGTTGCAAAGGGCTATGCTCAAAGGGAAGGCATTGACTACGAGGAAACTTTTGCACCTACTACTCGGATGACCACAATTTGAGTTCTTTGTGCTATGGCAGCACAACATGGGTGGAAAGTTCACAAAATGGATGTCAAGAGTGATTTTCTGAATGGTGATCTCCAAGAAGAAGTCTACATGACTCAACCGGAAGGATTTGAAGTGGAAGGCCAACAGCAGAAAGTTTGCAAATTGGTCAAATCCTTATATGGTTTGAAACAAGCCCCTCGAGCTTGGTATATAAAAATGGATAATCACCTTCTGCAACATGGATTTAAGAGATGTCCATTAGATGCAAACCTCTATTTCAAGAAAAAAGGTTCTGAGATAGTGTTGCTTGTACTTTATGTTGATGATCTGCTCATTACAGGGAGTTCAGAAACTATGATCTCTGCTGTCAAAAGAGACTTGTGTAAATATTTTGAGATGACAGATCTCAGACTTCTCCATTATTTTTTGTTAGGAAACGAACCAAATTGTATTATTGTCGGGTGAGTTTAAATAACACAGTAGCACAAACGGACTTCCTGGATTAGCCCGGAATGGGCGCATCTCAACAGGATGCCGCTGCAACTAAAATAACTAGTTGCTAAGTTAATTTAACAAACTAACAAAATATTAAAGTACGCTAACATCCCCCCTTATTACATTATTTGGGTAATGTAATAACTAATAGCTGTACTAACATCCCCCCATTATTTTGAAATACATAGAGAGTTACGAAACAATTCAAATTTGACACGTGCAAGTGCCTTAGTGAATATGTCTGCAACTTGAGCATCGGTGGGAATGTGCTGAAGCTGAATTCGGTGCTTTGGAACTTCATCTCGAATGAAATGACATTGTGTGTCAATGTGCTTTGTTCTTTCATGATGGACTGGATTCTTGACGAGGTTCAGAACACCCTGATTGTCGCAAAACAAGTGTATTGGAGATTTTGATGGATGGCCCATACTTGTCGAATGCGACGCAACCATATCACTTCGCACACACCTTCACGTGCGGCGCGATACTCGCTCTGTTGATGAAATAGCAACCACCTGTTGCTTCTTGCCGTGCCAAGAGACAGGACCGGATCCTGGATGAAAAATGTATCCAGAAGTTGACTTGCGATCATCAAATGATCCGGCATAGTCGGAGTCCGTGTATCCTTGCAAGAAGAATTTGTTGTTCCTCTTGTATTCTAGGCCATATTCCATAGTACCACGGACATAGTGAAGAACACGTTTTGCCGCTTTCCAATGAGTGGTCTTAGGCTCCCGCATGAACCTCGAAAGATAGTTGACAGCAAATACGAGATCTGGCCTAGTATTGGTCAGATATATGAGACTCCCAATCAACTGTCGATAGAGAGTACCATCTACCTGAGGTGAATCATCATATCACGATAACTGAAGTCCAGCCTCCATCGGAGTTGCCATTGGCTTGCAATCAGTCATGCGATATTTTTCTAGCAATGTCTTGGCATATTTTTTCTGAGACACTTTGATGGAGTGCTCCTTCTGGCTGAATTCCGTACCAAGACAATAATGGAGAAGTCCGAGATCTGTCATCTCAAAATATTTACACAAGTTTCTTTTGACAAGAGAGATCATAGTTTCGAACTCCCCGTAATGAGCAGATCATCAACATAGAGTACAAGCAACACTATCTCGTAACCCTGTTTCTTGAAATAGAGGTTTGCATCTGACGGACATCTCTTAAATCCATGCTGCATAAGGTGATTGTCCATTTTTATATACCAAGCTCGAGGAGCTTGTTTCAGACCATATAAGGATTTGACCAATTTGCAAACCTTCCGCTCTTGGCCTTCCACTTCAAATCCTTCCTCGCCGAGTCATGTAGACTTCTTCTTGGAGATCACCATTTAGAAAGGCACTTTTGACATCCATCCGGTGAACTTTCCACCCATATTGTGCTGCCATAGCACACATAACTCGAATTGTGGTCATCCGAGCAAGTAGGTGCAAAAGTTTCCTCGTAGTCAATGCCTTCCTTTTGAGCATAGCCCTTTGCAACAAGACGGGCCTTATGCTTATCAATTGTTCCATCTCCCTTGTACTTGACTTTATATACCCATTTGCAGCCAATGGGTTTCTTTCCATGCGGCAGATCAACAAGCTTCCAAGTTTTATTTTTCATCAAAGACTCATACTCGGTATCCATAGCGGCCTTCCACTGAGGCTCACTAAGAGCATCTTGCACTGATGCAGGTTCAAGATCGTCTATGGTAGACATGAACGCCCGGTCATCATCAATATCCATATCCTCTACTTCTGTACGTGGAGTTACAGAAAGTTCCTCAAAAGATTGACAAAGATCATCAACCTCACCAGCTTTCTTTGGCTTCTTTTTCCTTTTGAGCCATACTCCGTGTACGAGGTCTATCCAAGTTCAAATTGGGAGGAGTGGATAAATTTGCGTCTCTCGATTGTATTTGTACACCATTTTGGATTCTTCTTCGGTGGTGTTGAAGAAGATGTAGAAGGACCTCCTGTCTCGTGTTGACGAAGGAATCTTCTCTTCCTTAGATTCCACAAGATCTAGGTGTACTTTAGATGTGCTCTGTGATGTGAAAGCTTCATCAAAGACAACATCTCTCGCCGACATGAATTTTCTTGGTCAAAGGATCTATCAAACGATATCCTTTAGAGTGCTCATCATAACCAAGAAAAATACATCTCAGGGTTTTCTCATCTAGCTTCTTCCTTTTCTCTTTTGGTATGTGCATGAAAGCGTGACATCCAAAAATACGTAGATGAGATATGGAGGGTTTTCGACCACTCCATGCTTCCTGTGGAGTCATTCCTTTTAGGGCCTTTGTGGGTGCCCTATTCAACAGATATACTGCAGTGGTGACAGCTTCTCGCCCAATATTGTTGCCCAAGAGTAGCTCCCGTGAGCATACAACGAACCATTTCCATGATAGAACGGTTCCTTCTCTCAGCAACTCCATTTTGCTGAGGAGTATAGGCAGTTGTTAACTGTCTCTTGATTCCATGCTTATCTAAGAATGCAGAAAATTCTTTAGAGGTAAACTCCCCCCCTCGATCTGAGCGGAGGGTTTTAATAGAAGCTCCTGACTCCTTCTCAACGGATTTCTTGAACTGCTGGAAGAATGCGAAAGCTTCGGATTTCAGTTGGAGAAAGAAAACCCACATCTTTCGTGAGTAGTCATCTACGAATAACTGAAAGTACCTCTTCCCTCCACAACTGTTGGGTGTGAAAGGACCGCACAGATCGGTGTGAATTAACTCCAGAGGTTTTTGTGCTCTTGTTGAGCTCTTCTCAAATGGTACTCTATGCTGCTTTCCTGCTAAGCAGTCGAGCACACCGGGCAATGTGGCGTAAAGGGAAGGAAGACCCTTTACCATCTCATACTTACCGAGCTCAAGTAAGTAGCCGTAACTAAGATGCCCATATCTCTTGTGCCATAGGGAAGTTGCCTCCTTGGTAGAGACAACCATGGCAACATGTGGAGTAGAGATAGCATCTAGGGCAAATAAGCCGTGCTTATATGAAGTTGTTGCAATCTGCTTACCCTTCCTGGTAATAGTACAACACTTCTTGCCATTCTCAACACGAAAGTTGACAACCATATTTCTATCCAGGATTTGTGTGACTGACAACAAATTGTTAGCCAATCCCGAAACATAGAGGACTTTGTCAATCTGACACTTGCCATCATGAAGAGTGACTCGAAACCGTACTCTCTCCCCGAACCCCGTAGGTTTTATCATCAGCAATGGTGACAGGTTTGCCCTCTTTGGCCACGAATGATTCAAACCACGATCCGTCGCCATCATATGTTTGCTAGCTCCGTAATCGACATACCAAACAGGATCCCTCCGTGTGGAATCTGTGGTAGTCATGAGCACCTTGTGTGCCCATTCGTAATCCGAGTCAGATTCTTCAACAACAACATTCACCCGGGGTTGCTTGTTTTTATTTTGTGGTTTGTTTTGGCCTCTCTCGCTTGTTCTTATGCCAACACCTGTTGGTGTCATGGTTGTCTTTCTCACAGATCTTGCACCACCTCTTCTTCTGTTGAGGTTGTTTTCCTTTTCCTTTCATATCCTGTTGAGAATTTCCTCCTTTCTGAAAGTTGCCTCCTTTTTGCCCATTACCTTTCTTCCTAGAACCCTGGCCTCGTTGGTGTATAGGGCTGTATTGGAAGAATCATCCTTGTGAAGTTGGCGTGCCTCCCGTTGTTGAAGCAGATTGACCAACTCGATGTAGGTAATTTGTCGTTGAGACACCTGGATGGAGGTGATCAACATATCAAATGAAGAAGGCAAAGCTCTCATCACAATTGAAATGAGAAGCTTTTCGTCCACATGATCTCCCAAAGAATTCAATTTCTCTTTCAATTCGTACACTCGCACGTAAAGAGTTCAACTGTTTCACCCTGTCTCAAACTCAAAGTTATGAAGTTGTTGTTGAAGATGAAGAATGGTGGAATCATTCTTTCCCTCATAGATGGTTTTAAGGGCATCCCATGCCTCTTTACCACTTGCTTTGTCACCTATATGAGGTTGCACTTCATCCGAAACAAGCAAACAAAATGAGCACCTTTGCTCGACCGTCTTTCTTGTCAAAAGCTATCCGATCAGCAGTAGGAGCCGTGGATCCCGATGCCGGTGAAGGCCTAGGTGTTACTCCAAGAATAATATCCCATAAATCTTCCATTTGGAGAATTGCCTTCATCTTATGTTTCCATGGTGTATAATTTGGACCTTTCAATAACCGATGAGGATCACCATCAACTTTGCAACAACGGCCATAGTGAAGGTTCCTTATAACACCAATTGGTCCCCCTTTCGATATACCTTTTGCTAGGCCGTTATACCGTACAAAATACCCGCCCTTACGTGAGGGAAACTATAGGTATTTAGAAAGATCAACAAAAATCACCCGCCCTTACGTGAGGGAGACTATAGGTGAGTTTTAGAGATCATACGATACGTGGAACATAAGCAAGATCGAAAGGGAATCGCCTTGTTGATGGCACCTACCATAGAAGATTCTTCTCATGCGTGGGGCGTAACTTCCCCTAAACACTATGAAGAATACTTCGTCAGATTTACGCCTAAACACAAGAGCGATTAAGGGTAGTGGATGGAGTAAAAAAATGCAAAAATGGCAAACTTATCTCTCCCCGACGATTTATAGAGAACAAGCTCATACGTCGTTGTAGCAGCTATATTAGGCGGCGGATACAGTAGCGCAATCACGACAGCTTTACCTGTAAGTGCTGGCCGTTCGGTATCACAAATACCGAATGCTGCAATGCAATAAATTGCACGGATGGGTTTTAATTATTCCGGGGACTTAGGGAGTGTATTTGATTTTTTTTTTTAACTTTTAATGAAGTAGTGCAAAAATGAAATATGCAACATACAACATAAAAAGTGCCCACAAGAATTAACCCTCCAGGTGTCGGACACAGCCAAAAATGCACCTTTACAATAATGCCAAAAATTTGCTTTTTTCAAAAAATTACTCACATTCCCCCTTTGATTTTTTGAAAAAAATATCCCCCTAAAAAAATTCTCTTTAACAAAGCATTTTAATAATTATTATGTATTTAAAGTTAAAATAAATAATTTTAATTTATATAGTTTTAAAAACTTATGAAAAAATAAATTAAAATTAAATTTTAATTTATAAAGCTTTAAAACTATAGAAAATAAATTAAAATTAAAAATTTTAACTAAAAAATAATAATTAAAAAAAACTTTGAGAAGAAAATTTTACCTTTGAAAGGGGGAGTCGGCGGGATTTGAACCCTCGACCTGCAGCTCCCAGAGCCTTACCGCACGGCTCACGACCACGTGAGGCAGCGGGCTGATCCGAAAGGATCAAGGGCCCCCTCGTATTTGAGGAGGGTCCCCAGTCCGCTGCTCGGGCGCGGCCTCTGCAAGGTGACCGCTCCTCTCGTGTTCTCGCTGTTGTGGCCGCGGCTGCGCTTGCTACACATCATGGCTGGCTGCGCTTGCTGCGCGCGTATGGGGCATCCGACAGCCACGTCCTCAGCGAGGGGGGCGCGCGCGGCCACGTCCGCATCGCGGATGGCTACGCTGCGCGTGCAGCCGGGGGGGGCGCGCGCGGCCACGTCCGTGTCGCGGATGGCTGCGCTGCGCGTGCAGCGGGGGGGGCACACGCGGCCACGTCCGCATTGCGGATGGGGGGCCTCCCCTCCCTCAGTCGCGCACCTACGCGCGACCAAAAAAAAAAAAAATTAATTCAAGAGAGGGTGGGCGGGGGCGCGGGGCCTTCCGCGATTTTTTTTTTTTTTTAAAGTAATCACGCGACGGCGTGATTAAAAAAACATCACGTCGCGAAAGGGAAACAAAAATTCTCCGCCTGGCAATCCCAAAAAAAATTCTCCGCCTGGCAATCCCCTGCGCTTCTCTGCTTCCGCTTCCAGCTTTCTCTCACTCTCACCCTTCACTGCAAAAAAAAATTGCCGTAGCAATCTGGCTCTGATGCCATGTTAGGAAATGAACCAAATTGTATTATTGCCGGGTGAGTTTAAATAACACAGTAGCACAAACGGACTTCCTGGATTAGCCCGGAATGGGCGCATCTCAACAGGATGCCGCTGCAACTAAAATAACTAGTTGCTAAGTTAATTTAACAAACTAACAAAATATTAAAGTACGCTAACATTTTCTTGGTATGGAAGTAAGGCAGAAGGAGCACTACATCAAGGTGTCTCAAAAAAAATACGCCAAGACATTGTTAGAAAAATATTGCATGACTAATTGCAAGCCAATGGCAACTCCAATGGAATCAGGGCTTCAATTATCACGATATGATGATTCACCTTAGGTATATGGTACTCTCTATCGACATTTGATTGGGAGTCTCATATATCTGACCAACACTAGGCCAGATATCGTATTTGTTTTCAACTATCTTTCAAGGTTCATGCAGGAACCTAAGACTACACATTGGAAATCAAAAAAGTGAGTTCTTCACTATGTTCGAGGCACAATGGAATATGGCCTAGAATACAAGAGGAACAACAAATTCTTCTTACAAGGATACACGGACTTCGACTATGTCAGATCATATGATGATCTTAAATCAACTTTAGGATATATGTTTCATCTTGGATCTGGTCCTGTCTCTTGGCACAGCAAGAAGCAATAGGTGGTTGCTATTTCATCAACAAAGGCAAAATATCATGCCACACGTGAATCTATGTGCGAAGTGATATGGTTGCATCGCATCCTGACAAGTATGGGTCTTCCATCAAAATCTCCAATACACTTGTTCTTCGACAACATGGGTGTTTTGAATCTTGTTAAAAATCTAGTACATCATGAGAAAACCAAGCACATTGATACACAATGCCACTTTATTTGAGATGAAGTACCAAAACACCGAATTCAGCTTCAGTACATCTCCACCAATGCTCAAGTTGCAGACATTTTCACTAAGGCACTTGCACGTGTCAAATTTGAATTGTTTCACAGCTCTCTATGTATTTCAAAATAATGTAATCTAGGGGGATGTTAGCATAGCTAGTAGTTATATTATTACCAAAATAATGTAATAAGGGGGGATGTTAGCGTACCTAATTGCTATTATTTCATTATATTTTTTATTTGTTGTAATATTGGTTATATTTTTATAACCTCTACTATTTTTTCCTTTGGTAGTTTCGTATCCTACGGACTATTCTCAGGCTATGGTGTAATATTTATTTGATCAATACAATATCCTACGTTGTTCGATTTCATAACATCTAATGCAAACACCATAATCATAGCAAAAACCATCTCTGAGAATCAAAGTTGCTCCCCCTGATTCAATACTCTCTATGGAGGTTGCTCCCCCTAACTCAATACTCTATTTGGAGGCTGATCTCCCTAACTCAATGATCTCTTTGGAGGCTTCTCCCCCTAACTCAAATATCTCCCCCTTACTCAAATCTCTCCCCCTTTGACATCAATGGCAAAATGGACACCTATGGGGCTAAAATATATGACTCTTAAGCTTAGTCCCCCTCACCCCCTTCTCTTTTGAGGTGATTAATTTTTTGGGTGGGAGTATTTTTACTTCCATATCACTTTGTTTCTTTCCTCTATCAACTTCCTTCCATGTTTTTTTGATATCCTTCTCTTGATGAATTACTTGATCTTCTTGTCTAGAACCTATTTGACTTTCTTGCCTTGAACTTGTTTGGAATTGAGTCCTACACCATTTTGCAATATGCCCAAAGTTATTGCAATTAAAAAAATTTATATTGTATCCTTTGGTTGGTGCCCATGTCTTGAATTATTTCTTGAAGTAATTTCCATGTTCATTCCTTTCCTGAACCCTGTATTGTGAAGCTCTATTTTCATGACCATTATGACCATGACTTCTAAAATGTGTAGCTCTAAAACCAAAACCTCATTGCTCATTTTCTTTACACTGAAAAGCTTTATGACCAATCCTGTTACATGAGAAGCAATGTCCCTAAAAATCATACCTTATTCCTTTGAATTTCATTCTAGAAAAATCAAACTTCTTTTATCCATGGATTCTGCAATGTATAGCCCTGTTTCCAAATCCATTAAAAGAAAAACAATGTCCTTGAAAATCTCTTTGTTCATGTCTTGGTTCCTCATACCTTTCTTGACCATTATCCTTATGATCATATTCAACTTGTGCATTGCATTATTCAACCTTCTTTGTAGCATCTAAAACCTCTTTCTTAGTTTCTTCCTTGTTTTTATTTTCAAGAGTTTCTTCTCCTTTTGAACTTGATTCACCTGTCTCAAAACAAGATCCAAACTGAATATTTGGAGCCATAGGAACTTTGGAACTTTCCTCATAAATCTTATATGCTTCCTTGCTTTTATATTTTAGAACTTCATTTCATTTTGAGTGTGATTCCCCAAACCTGAAATATGGGAACTTTGGTGCTTTGGAATCTTCCTTTTCTTTCTCTTCATTTGTGTCAAGTAGCAACTTGGCATCCATCTCTATAGCCTCTGAAATACATGTTTCCTTCTTAGTACAAATATCTTGACCTTTTGAGTCATGTGATGGATCAAACTTCTCATGTAGGTAACATCTCAATTCTTTTAAATTCTCCCTAACCTCTTGTAGTTGCTCATGGATAACATTGAAGTCTTCCTTGAGATTGACTAAGACATTATCCTCTTGTTTAACTTCTTCTATTTGGAGTGAATGTTCTTCTTCTACTTCTCTTATTCCATAGAAAAACCCTTCTTCATCTTCACTGTCACTAAGATCATTATAATCTTCTATAGAAAACAAACTCTCAATATTTCTTTGACCATACCTATTTCCTTGATGTGTCATCTCATCTTCACTGTCACTAAGATCATTATAATCTTCTATAGCAAACAAACTCTCAAGATTTCTTTGACCATACCTATTTCCTTGATGTGTCATCTCATCTTCACTATCACTGAAACCATTGCAATATCCTGATCTGTGATCTCTTTGACCACACACAAAACATTGTTCTCTTTCACCTTCTATTCCTAGGAATAAATGCTCTTCCTTTTCATCATATAAATTTTCTCTATCACTATGATCTGATCTATCACTTGCTTCTACAATGTAGTAAGATTTCTTTGCCTTACCAAAAATTTTCTTCTTCTCATACCTGTTTTTCTTGAATCTGTCATCTTCATCATGCTTATGCTTTCCATCTTCTTTTCTTTTGTGACCCTATTTTTCATCATCACCGATTTCTTCATGTGGACACTTGTATGCATAGTGACCAAGATCACCACACTTGTAGCACCTGAATTTCCTTATATATCTAAAATTCCTTGAGTCCTTATTCTTTTTGATGAAGTTAGCTTCCTCATAATTTTCTAAAACTCTATCTATTTCTAAAATTTTCCCTTTCTCTTTTTCTGAATCCTTGAATGCAATCTCTTTTATTCGAGCTTGATGATTACTTACCCTCATCTCATAAGCTGTGAGAGTACCTTCCAATTCTTCCATTGTTAACTTGTTGATATCCATTGTTTCTTATATTTCTAAAACCTTTGCATCATATTTCATGGGAAGTGATCTCAAAACCTTTTGAGTAACTTCTAATTCTTTCATCTCAAAACCTAGGCCTCTCATGGTGTTAGTAATCTCATAAACTCGAAGTAAGAACTTTGCAATATCTTTGGAATCTTCCATTTTCAATTCCTCAAATATTTTTGTATGAGTTTGTAGTTTTGCCAACTTTACCTTGGAATCTCCTTAATAAGTATTCCTTAACTTGGTCCACATCTCATTTGCTGAAGTACATACCATGAAATTTGCAAAATCAGACTCACGTAGCCCACTCAAAATACAATTCATTGCTCTTGCATTGATCTCAACCAATTTCTTGGTAGTCTTATCTTCCTCAGGATCACCTTCAACCTTATACTCTTTTTCAACCATCTGACATACCTCATATCCTTATGATATCAAGTAGTTCTTCATTCTCATGCTCTAGAAAGCATAATTGTTATGATCAAACAATAGAGCCATATTTGAAGATAATCCTTTCTATGAAGCCATATGTGTTCTTTGTAGAATCTGCCCTCAAGTTGTTAGCCTTTTCGAAGGAACCCACTCTCATACCAATTGGAGAACACAAGCTTATACTGAGAGGGGGGTGAATAGTATAAGACCACTTTTTACTTTTTCTTCCAATTCAATATTATTTTATTTAAAGATAGCAGTATCAATAGCAGTAATAAAAGCAATGCACAAAAAATATATACAATGGAGACACCACAATTTATGTGGTTCACCCAATGTGGGCTACTCCACGAAGAAAATCTTATACTTAAACTTTCTCAATAAATCTCTTTGGGAATCCCTCCTAATTACAATGTTTATGGATCTCTGTCCAAATGATATGTTGATCCCCTAATCTTAATTTCATGGATCTCTTCCATAGGAGAACTCTTTCTCCTTCTGCTCTGGCTATGTGATCTTCTAGAAGACTTTGTCTCTCTACTGCACTAACTGGTGGACCTCTCTCCACTTGAAGAATCCCCACTCAGATCTATATTCAACTGTGTTGGTTGTTGTATCTCTATGCATTGAGACTCTATCCTCTGTACTCTGTCACCTCCAAATAACTTGCCCAAATCTGCTCCAACAAGCTCACTAAGAACTTGTCCAAACACTGTCCTCAAATCTATCCCAACACTATCCTCAAATCTATCCCAAAGGCCTTATCAAAGGCTCAATCAATCATGCTCAAGTAGTACTCAAAATGAACTCAAAAATGAATGGCAATCTCAACTTAAGTTAACTTCATAGAAGCATAAATAGAATTTTTAGAGACTCGATATGTTCTAATCTCACTCTCAACCCAAATCAATCTCAACTCAACTCATAGAAGCATAAAGAGAATTTTTAGAGACTCAATATGTTCTAATATCACTCTCAACTCAATTCAAGTCTTATAGAATCATAAAGAGAATTGTTAGATACTTAATATGTTCTAACCTTAATCTCAACTCAACATAGAATGATGGAATAGTTTTTTCATAGAACTTGAACAATCACATCACATATCACTTGACTAGGCTCAATTAACTCAACTCAACCAATCATCACAAGGAACAACTCTTTCTCACACAACCCTAGTCCAAGTATGTATCAACCAACTCAAATGTTTCCAACAATGCTCAACCACAAATCTCACATAACAATGATACTTATGTTATTTTCTAACTCAAGTTCTTTTACAACCAATGAACTTCAACAACTATGCTTATCAAGCAATGTTTAGACACAAATCTAAATTCAGAAAACCTTGAAGCATTCAACCAACCACTTTCTAAAAGGAAACCACAAAAAATACGTTTCCCTCTAATGATATTTCAAAAATCAACCACCATAAACAATCAATAGGAGAATGTGCCCATACCTTTTATGAATATGAAAAAAATAATTTGTAAATTTGCCACAATTACAAAATTCTTTTGCCAATATTCACAAGGGTTAGTAGATCACAAAATAATCAACATTACTTCACTTTTCAATAATCATCACCAAGGCCTTTAATTGCACAACTTCCTTATAAATCCACTTGTACCATAAAATAAAATAAATCAAAACATTGCATAACCTTTTCACTCCCAAAACCACTTATACCATAAAATAAAATAAATCACAATATTGCATACCTTGTCACCTCATGAAAGAATTAATCCTCTTGAAAAATAACAAGGCAAACTTCACTTTTGGAACCCCTTTTCAAAATCAGAAATATATCTTTAGTCACACCTTATTTCTCCTTCTAAATATGTTAGTCAAATAGCCCTTGAAATAAACTTTCCAATGATATATAATATGCCCACTTTTCTAAATAAATTGAAACCTTTACATATATATATGCCAGCCTCCATTAATTGCACATAGGTCGGCCCTCCATTAATTTAAACTTGACATTTAAACTTTAATATCTTCATCACCGGAGGTCCTTTTTCGATGAAACAAAATTCCACCTTGGATTTTAAGAAAATACCTTTCCATATAAGCCCACCATGGTTTTAAATAAAACCTTTTATTTTTCCTTCCTTGGTTTTCATAAAAACCATGTAAATAGCCATGCTTTCCAAAATATCATAAATGCTTATTTATGTTGGAAATTTTGGCAATTTTGGGTACTTTGGGTACATTGCCTTTGCTCAAGTGTATAAGTTGTCATTGATGTCAAAAGGCATTTTTGTGTTGATATCAAAAAGAGTGTGATGTCAAAAATATCTTGAGAAGCTTCATAATGTTAAAGGGTTTTTATTAAAACCATGGTGACAAGGTTAAAGGTTTTTCTTAAAACCATTTGGACTCATTAAGGGTTTTTATTAAAACCAAGCTTAACTTAATGCAAAGGTTTTTACTTCTTGAAAAACCTTGAAGGTCCATGTTTATTATTAATAATTAAATTAACTCAAACCTTTGACAAGGGTCTAAGTTTAATTTATTATTAATAAAATAATAATTATTATTATTTTAATTATTATTAAAGGGTCTTTCAACCCTTAAGCGACGGAGAAAAAAGAATTCTTTCGCCGATGTGTTGCCATCGTTGGAGGAGCGCCGACGTCAAACAGTTAAGGAGAAATGGCTATATAAGTGGGGATGATTTTCTAAAGTGATTGTAACTCCGAGTAATGAAAATCGTAGCTCTGTGATCTTCGAGAAAGCGTTGTATTTCATTGAGAGTTGATTATCGATATTGAGTTGCCCAAGTAATTTCTTGCATTTTCAGTTTGCGCTTTGACATCCGACAGATTGCGCTTCACCTACGATTGTTGGATCTGCACTCGAATTGTGTTTTCTGTTTGCACTGTGTGGATGATTATTTATGTTGCCCAGTAAGTTACGTTTTGGACAGCGCTCACCAGTTTGCATGTGGCTTGAGGAAGACATTTACGTTTTCCAGATTCTTGGCGTCAAAGGAAGATAAAATATAGGGCAACACTGTATTTCTTCATTGGGCACTTGTGACCCAACGGCGGTGGCGTTTAAGTGAAGGCGCTAGAAGGCAGAGGTGCCGAGTTCGATTCTCTTCGTGGGTAATTTTCTTTTGGTCGCGGTGTGCAAAGGATAGTGGTTGTGAATGCGTTGGAGGTATAAGGTTAAGTTATCATATTTGCTTTGACATTGTTTTATTGATGCTTAATGTTTATGTGGAGTAATAAGGTGTAAAGAGGTTTTACTTTGTATGTATATTATACTTCTGGTTGTTTTTATTAAGTTGGAGAAATAAGGTGTTAATTTGGATCTTTATTATTGTATATTGTTGTATAGTTGCTAACTCTAATTGGTGGCAAATTGAGAGTTAGTGTTGTGATAGATTTTGAGTTCTCCTTCTTCATCAAAGTAAAGGTATGGGCAACTTCTTCCATGTATATTGTTGATGGTATATTTTCTGAAATTGAGTTTGGAGTGAAAAGGTTGTCTACTAGGTATTTTTGGTGTAAATCCTATTTTCTGGATATTGAAGATTGTTTATGCATTAAAATCATTGATGAGTTTTTGGGTGAATGCATAATTCTGGTTGAGGAAGAGGAAGCATTTTTTGCACTAGGGTTTATGTTAGTAAGTCTTGCTACTTGCATTGAGATGGTGAAACCCTTAGTTGGCTGTTTTGATATTGATGGTTGAGTTGCTTCCATAGAGGTTGTTTTGATCAAGTTAGTGCTTTACTTGATACATGATATTGGGCTTACTCCATTGAGTTGATTTGAGCAAGTTATTCTTTGCATTTGGTGATATTGTGTTGGTGGCTGTTTTGTTCAAATATCCTTGGAGGGAAAAGGATTTCTACTTGTTTCCTTTTCTTGTGATGATTGGTTGAATGCTTCAAGGTTGATGTTGAGTTGAATGGTGTTGGTTGACTAAACCTTGTTTGATGAGCATTGTTGTTGAAACCCTAATTGTTGGTAAAAAGAATATGAGTATCATTGTTATATGAGATATTGCATGGTTGGCAATTGTTGGGTTGTGTTTCATATTCTTGAGAAAAGCATACTACATCTATCTTATTCTTTTGAGATTGAGATTGAGTTGAGATTGATATTGGGAGTTAAGTATAGAACATATTGGGTCTCTAACAATTCTCTTTATGTTTCTATGAGATTTGAGATTGAGATTGGGAGTTAAGTATAGAACATATTGAGTCTCTAACAATTCTCTTTATGCTTCTATGAGGTTTATGAATCACATTGGGTCTCTAACAATTCTCTTTGTGGGTTCATGCTAAGCAAGTTTTTCTTGGTGAGCTTGCTGAGGTTTTGGACAGGTTTCGGTGGGGACTTGTGAGCAGGTTTTGGACAGGTTTCGGTGGGGACTTGTGAGCAGATTTGGACAGGTCCTAGCGAGAGGACTTGTGAGCTGAGTTTTTGAGAGTTCTATCGGAGAACTTGAGGACAGAGGTGCATTGGTTCTATGAGAAGAACCTGAGGACAGATTTGGCAAGTCTTTGAGAAGGCTTGTGTGTAGAGGATTGATTTGTTCAAGTGTTGGACAGATCTGACAGACAGAGGAAGACTTGTACTAGACCGACTGACTGTGTTTGGTACAGGTTGCTGAGCTGCTGTGGACGTGATCATAGAAGGCAGAGGTCTCTTAGGCTAAGCATTGAGGATAGGAGGTCTTCGGTGGAAAGGAGTTCCACGTGCTAGCAAGAGGTAGAGGCAGTTGATCTTCTGAGGGATCATTTCCAGAGTAGAGGGGAAGGTATCTCCTTTGAGCAGAGGCTCATAAATTTAGATTGGGGGAAGGTGTCTCCTTTGGGCCGAGGCTCATAAACATTGTAATTGGGAAGGATTCCCAAAGAACTTTGAGATAACTTTTAGAGAAAAGTTTTGTGGACGTAG
Source organism: Wollemia nobilis (assembly GCA_028583015.1). Classification (NCBI taxonomy): domain Eukaryota; kingdom Viridiplantae; phylum Streptophyta; class Pinopsida; order Araucariales; family Araucariaceae; genus Wollemia; species Wollemia nobilis. The sequence goes on from JAQPPZ010004643.1 coordinate 1,495,629, forward strand.
CCCAACCATTCGGGTGAACCATGTTAAAAATGGGCTTTCAATGTGTGATGCTTTCTGTCTTGATTAATGTTGTGTTGATGCCACTGCTATCTAAAGTTAAAAATATTAATTGGTTAAGTCTTATACTGTTCACCCCCCTCTCAGTATAAGTCCATGTTCTTCAATTGGTATCAGAGTGAGTCTCTCCAGAAAGAGCCTAACAACTTGGAGAAGGATCTATCAGAGGATCATACAGATTCAAAAAGAGATGAAGAGGTTGAGTTCGATCTCAAAGGTGAATTCTTCTTGGCTTTGAGAAAGCTTGAGAAATTCAGGGAAGAGAATTCTGTTCTCAAGCATCAATATCAGGAAGAAAAGATAGCAAGATCAGAATTGTTTCAAAGTGTTATAGACTTCAAAATTCTAGCCGAAGAAGGGAAGAAGGTTGAACAGGTTCTGACAGAGGTTCTCAAAGGAAAGGAAGCTGATTGCGAGAAACTAGAAGAAGAAGTTATGTCTCTTAGAGTGAAGTTGGAACAGTTGGCTCTCGATATGAATACTCCGTGTGAAAAGCAAAAGAAGGATGGTATCACCATTCAAGAAATAGGGTCTTCGAGCAAGATCAATCTTCATCCTGAAGAGCGGTGGATTCCAGTTGGTCACAAGAAGAACAATCATCCAAGGCATCAAAACAGGTTACATAATACTTTCCATGGCTATTGTTTTTCCTGCAAGAAATTTGGTCACAAAGCTATGCATTGCAATAAGTCCGTGAATAGACATAGTAAGGAAAATGGTAACTCTTTTGCACCTCTTATGAATAAAGATGTCATGTGTTACAAGTGCAATAATTTTGGGCATATAGCTAGGATGTGCGCTTTGGATAGATCTAGCCTTGAGTTCACTAAAAAGAAAAATGAGATCAAATCTAAGTCAATGATAGCTCAAACTGCTTTTCATGCTCTAGACAAAGTAGAGAAATGGTATCTTGATAGTGGTTGTTCAAAACATATGACTGGTGAAAAGGAAAAGTTTTTGGTCTTAAAAGAAACAAACAGAGGAACAATCAGTTTTGGAGATAACAGGTCAGCTAAAATCTATGGTAAAGGGACTCTTAGTTTGGATGGGAAATCCAAAACAGAAAATGTGCTTTATGTAGAAGGCCTAAGACATAATCTTCTAAGTGTGAGTCAACTTTGTGATCAAGGGCACATAGTATCTTTCTTTTCGGATAGATGTGAGATAAGTAAAGAAAAAAATGGAAAACTCATTGCTAGTGCTACAAGGACTCCAAACAATCTTTACATGCTAAGTGAGATAAAAAAGGAAAAATGTTTTCTAACTCAAGAAGATGAGAGTTGGTTATGGCATAAAATATTGGGGCATTTGAGCTTTGATAATCTTGTCAATATTAGTAACAAGGAAGCAGTTAGAGACTTGCCCAAAATAAAAAGGCCCCATAACATCATTTGCGGTCCTTGTCAACATGGAAAATAGACCAGAACCAGTTTCAAATCAAAAGGGTATACTTCTTCAAAACCATTGGATCTTATTCATACTGATTTATGTGGCCCTACCAGAACTCAGAGCATTCAGGGAGAAAGCTACTTCATGCTTTTTATAGATGATTATTCTAGAATGACTTGGGTTACTTTTCTCAAAGAAAAATCTGAAGCTTTTGAAAAATTTAAAGCTTTCAAAGAAATGGTTGAAAATGAGACCGACAAGAGAATCAAATGTTTAAGATCAGATAGAGGAGGAGAGTTCACTTCAAATGAATTTGTGGAATACTGTGAGCAACAAGGAATCAAAAGAGAATATTCAGAAGCAAGAACTCCTCAACAAAATGGAGTAGTTGAAAGGAAAAATAGAACTATTGAAAATATGGCTAGAGCTATGTTGAATGAGTCAAAACTTTCAGATGGCTTTTGGAAAGAGGCAGTCAGTACAGCAGTCTACATTATCACCAGGGCCCAACTTAGAGTCAATCATCATAAAACTCCTTATGAGTTGTGGAAAGGAAGACCAGCTACAATAAAATACTTCAAAGTGTTTGGGAGTAAGTGCTTCATCAGAAGGGAAGATCAAAATTTGGGTAAGTTTGATCCTAGATGTGATGAGGGAATCTTTCTTGGGTATTCCAGCAGAAGCAAGGCCTACAGATGCTTCAACAAAAGAACTCATACAGTTGTAGAGAGCATAAATGTAACTCGTTGATGAAAAGACAGGGATAAGAGAACCAATCCAGGAACTCGGTGATGAAATTTGTCAAGAAGAATTCAGAGAGGTTTCAGATGAAGAAGAGGAAAGACAACAACTCGCTTCCCAAAACTCCTTCACGATATGTTCAGAAACATCATCCCAAATATTTGATCATTGGTGATCCAAATAGGAGGCAAACAAGAAGAAGAGTCATTCCCTCACATGATTCTACAAATGTTTCATTATTATCTCAAATTGAGCCAAAAGATTTCGATGAAGCATGTGCAGATAAGTTTTGGGTAAAAGCAATGGATGAAGAGCTAAATCAAATAGAGAAAAGTGAAACTTGGGAATTGGTTCCAAGACCTAAGGACAAGAATGTCATTGGCACAAAATGGATATTCAGAAATAAACTCAATGAGGATGGAAATATTGTCGGAAACAAAGCTAGGTTAGTCTGCAAAGGTTATGCTCAAGTAGAAGGTGTTGATTTCGAAGAGACGTTTGCTCTCGTTGCTCGTATTGAAGCTATCGGAATGTTTTTGGCCCTTTCAAGCTTCAAATCATTCAAGGTGTATCAAATGGATGTAAAGTCAGCTTTTCTAAATGGGGTGTTGGAAGAAGAAGTCTACATAGAATAGCCAGAAGGAGTGTCTCTCTCAGAACAGTCAGACTATGTGTGTAAACTGAAAAAGGCCTTGTATGGGTTAAAGCAAGCACCTAGGGCTTGGTACTCAAGACTTGACAGGTATCTTCATGAGCAAGGCTTCAGGAAAGGTGTGGCAGATAGCAATTTGTATATTAAGGATGAAGGTGATGATATGCTGATTATGGTTGTCTATGTTGATGATATTATTTTTGGGGGAAATAATACTCAGATGTGCAAAGATTTTGCTAACACCATGCAGAAGGAATTTGAGATGTCTATGATTGGAGAGCTGTCATTCTTTTTAGGTCTTCAGATTTCTCAATCAAAAGATGGTGTATTTCTCTCTCAAGGAAAGTATATCAAAGAAATGTTGAAGAAATTTGGGATGATGGACAACAAACCAAGTATGTACTCCAATGATTACAGGATGCAAGATGAGTAAAGATGATGAATCTCCAGCGGCAGATCAGAGGTTGTACAGATCAATGATTGGCAGTTTATTATATGTTACAACTACCAGACCAGATATCATGCAGGCAGTTGGGTTGGTAGCAAGATTTCAGGCAGCTCCTAAAGATTCTCATGTTATGGCAGTTAAGAGGATATTCAGATATCTGAAGGGCACTATGGACTTTGGGCTTTGGTATCCCAAAGGTGATGATTTCACCCTCACAACTTATACAGATGCAGATTGGGCAGGCGGTATTGATGACAGGAAAAGCACTAGTGGTGGAGCATTCTTTCCCGGGAAAGAGTTTGGTTTCTTGGCTAAGTAAGAAACAACCTTCAGTTTCCTTATCTACAGCAGAGGCTGAATACATAGCAACAGTGGCTGGGTGTACACAGGTTTTATGGATGAAAACCACCTTAGAGGATTTCAAAGTCAAGCATGAACAACCCATCTCCATACTTTGTGATAATACAAGTGCCATAAGTATTTCCAAAAATCCGGTAATGCACTCAAGGACAAAGCATATTTCCATCAAGTATCACTTTCTAAGGGAGAAAGTGCAAGACAAACAGGTCAAGGTAGAGTATGTGTCTACTAAAGAGCAGATTGCAGATATCTTCACCAAACCTCTTCCAAGAGATACGTTTGAGTATCTAAGGGAGAAATTGGGAGTTGTACTCCCACCCCAAAATTAATCACCTCATCAGGGAGGTGGGGGAGGGACTAAGCTAAGAGGCTCATTCTTAGTCCCGAGCCCCAAAGGTGGCCCTTTGCCATTGATGACAAAGGGGGAGAGATATGAGTAAGGGGGAGAGCTTCAAAGTGAAGAGGAAAGCTTCAAGTCAGGGGGAGCAAAACTTCAAAGGAAGATTCTCAGTTGTGGGCATAGTTGGTCAGTTGTTAGCACAGTTGGTTTCAGTTTTGGCTCTTGAGAAGTGTTTTCAGTAAAGGTTTGCCATCAATGACAAAGGGGGAGATTGTTGGCAATTTTGGGTACTTTGGGTACATTGCCTTTGCTCAAGTGTATAAGTTGTCATTGATGTCAAAAGGCATTTTTGTGTTGATATCAAAAAGAGTGTGATGTCAAAAATATCTTGAGAAGCTTCATAATGTTAAAGGGTTTTTATTAAAACCATGGTGACAAGGTTAAAGGTTTTTCTTAAAACCATTTGGACTCATTAAGGGTTTTTATTAAAACCAAGCTTAACTTAATGCAAAGGTTTTTACTTCTTGAAAAACCTTGAAGGTCCATGTTTATTATTAATAATTAAATTAACTCAAACCTTTGACAAGGGTCTAAGTTTAATTTATTATTAATAAAATAATAATAATTATTATTTTAATTATTATTAAAGGGTCTTTCAACCCTTAAGCGACGGAGAAAAAAGAATTCTTTCGCCGATGTGTTGCCATCGTTGGAGGAGCGCCGACGTCAAACAGTTAAGGAGAAATGGCTATATAAGTGGGGATGATTTTCTAAAGTGATTGTACCTCCGATTAATGAAAATTCGTAGCTCGTGATCTTCGAGAAAGCATTGTATTTCATTGAGAGTTGATTATCGATATTGAGTTGCCCAAGTAATTTCTTGCATTTTTAGTTTGCGCTTTGACATCCGACGCAGTTTGCTTTCACCTACGATTGATTGGATTGCACTCGAATTATGTTTTCTGTTCGCACTGTGTGGATGATTATTTTGTTGCCCAGTAAGTTACGTTTTGGACAGCGCTCACCAGTTTGCATGTGGCTTGAGGAAGACATTTACGTTTTCCAGATTCTTGGCGTCAAAGGAAGATAAAATATAGGGCAACACTGTATTTCTTCATTGGGCACTTGTGACCCAACGGCGGTGGCATTTAAGCGAAGGCGCTAGAAGGCAGAGGTGCCGAGTTCGATTCTCTTCGTGGGTAATTTTCTTTTGGTCGCGGTGTGCAAAGGATAGTGGTTGTGAATGCGCTGGAGGTATAAGGTTAAGTTATCATATTTGCTTTGACATTGTTTTATTGATGCTTAATGTTTATGTGGAGTAATAAGGTGTAAAGAGGTTTTACTTTGTATGTATATTATACTTCTGGTGGTTTTTATTAAGTTGGAGAAATAAGGTGTTAATTTGGATCTTTATTATTGTATATTGTTGTATAGTTGCTAACTCTAATTGGTGGCAAATTGAGAGTTAGTGTTGTGACAGATTTTGAGTTCTCCTTCTTCATCAAAGTAAAGGTATGGGCAACTTCTTCCATGTATATTGTTGATGGTATATTTTCTGAAATTGAGTTTGGAGTGAAAAGGTTGTCTACTAGGTATTTTTGGTGTAAATCCTATTTTCTGGATATTGAAGATTGTTTATGCATTAAAATCATTGATGAGTTTTTGGGTGAATGCATAATTCTGGTTGAGGAAGAGGAAGCATTTTTTGCACTAGGGTTTATGTTAGTAAGTCTTGCTACTTGCATTGAGATGGTGAAACCCTTAGTTGGCTGTTTTGATATTGATGGTTGAGTTGCTTCCATAGAGGTTGTTTTGATCAAGTTAGTGCTTTACTTGATACATGATATTGGGCTTACTCCATTGAGTTGATTTGAGCAAGTTATTCTTTGCATTTGGTGATATTGTGTTGGTGGCTGTTTTGTTCAAATATCCTTGGAGGGAAAAGGATTTCTACTTGTTTCCTTTTCTTGTGATGATTGGTTGAATGCTTCAAGGTTGATGTTGAGTTGAATGGTGTTGGTTGACTAAACCTTGTTTGATGAGCATTGTTGTTGAAACCCTAATTGTTGGTAAAAAGAATATGAGTATCATTGTTATATGAGATATTGCATGGTTGGCAATTGTTGGGTTGTGTTTCATATTCTTGAGAAAAGCATACTACATCTATCTTATTCTTTTGAGATTGAGATTGAGTTGAGATTGATATTGGGAGTTAAGTATAGAACATATTGGGGTCTCTAAAATTATGTTTCTATGAGATTTGAGATTGAGATTGGGAGTTAAGTATAGAACATATTGAGTCTCTAACAATTCTCTTTATGCTTCTATGAGGTTTATGAATCACATTGGGTCTCTAACAATTCTCTTTGTGGGTTCATGCTAAGCAAGTTTTTCTTGGTGAGCTTGCTGAGGTTTTGGACAAGTTCGGTGGGGACTTGTGAGCAGGTTTTGGACAGGTTCCGGTGGGGACTTGTGAGCAGATTTGGACAGGTCCTAGCAGAGGACTTGTGAGCTGAGTTTTTGAGAGTTCTATCAGAGAACTTGAGGACAGAGGTGCATTGGTTCTATGAGAAGAACCTGAGGACAGATTTGGCAAGTCTTTGAGAAGGCTTGTGTGTAGAGGATTGATTTGTTCAAGTGTTGGACAGATCCGACAGATAGAGGAAGACTTGTACTAGACCGACTGACTATGTTTGGTACAGGTTGCTGAGCTGCTGTGGACGTGATCATAGAAGGCAGAGGTCTCTTAGGCTAAGCATTGAGGATAGGAGGTCTTCGGTGGAAAGGAGTTCCACGTGCTGGCAAGAGGTAGAGGCAGTTGATCTTCTGAGGGATCATTTCCAGAGCAGAGGGGAAGGTATCTCCTTTGAGTAGAGGCTCATAAATTCAGATTGGGGGAAGGTGTCTCCTTTGGGCCGAGGCTCATAAACATTGTAATTGGGAAGGATTCCCAAAGAACTTTGAGATAACTTTTAGAGAAAAGTTTTGTGGACGTAGCCCAGCCATTCTGGGTGAACCACGTTAAAAATGGGCTTTCAATGTGTGATGCTTTCTGTCTTGATTAATGTTGTGTTGATGCCACTGCTATCTAAAGTTAAAAATATTAATTGGTTAAGTCTTATACTGTTCACCCCCCCTCTCAGTATAAGTCCATGTTCTTCAATTTATGAAATATTTTGGCCACCAAAACCAAATGTGATCCATGTGACATCAATGACAACATAAAATGCCTCAAATTACCTCAAATTTCCAACATCCCCATAATACACAAATCTCTCCCCCTTTGACATCAATGGCAAAGGGTCACCTTTGGTGCTCGTGGCTAAGAATTAATCCTCTTAGCTTAGCCCCTCCCCCACATCCACATGAGGTGGTTAATTCTTGGGTGGGAGTATTTCTACTTCTTGAAAGCATTGTTCTCTGCCTTTGTCTTTTCCTTTTTATTTTGCTGAATTCTCTCACTGTTTCTTTTCGAGTCATCATCCCTGTTACTTTTCATGTTCTTGTTTTCATCCATGTTCCTGTTCTTGTACCTATTCTTGTTCTCATTATTTTTTGAGTTTCTTTTCTTTTTCGAGTCTCTGTTCCTGTTCATATTCTTGTTTGTATTCATGTTCCTATTCCTATTCCTGTTCATTTTCCTGTTCTTGTTCATGTTCATATTTTTGTTCCTGTTCATACATATTTCTGGAATATTATCTCTACACCATCTTGCTATGTGACCATCATTATTGCACTTATAACACTTAATTTTATTATTCCTTGGATGTGCAACAGTTTTAGGATTTCTCCTGGTGAAGCCATATCTTCTTCTATCATGAATCCTGCAATTTATTGCCTTATGACAAAACTCATTACATGAATAACAATATCCTTAGAAAATTTGTTCTCTTCCATATACATGTCTTTCATGTGTCCTGCATTGTGAAGCCATTTGCCCAAACCTATGACATAAGAAGCATCTCCCATTGAAGCTTCCTTGCCTAGACCTCGTTGGTCTCCTGTTCTGATTGTAATTCCATTTGTATCTTCTTTGCACATTATCCCTTTTGGACTCACTGCAATATAACTCATCCTTAGAAGTTTCACTTTCACTTACATTTGAGAATCCCTCTTCTGAATTATCTTCTTCTGATGTTGTTTCTTCTTCTTCAAGACTTGAAGTAGACTTTGCCTTTTCCTGTTTCTTTCCAAAACCTAGACCTGTTGAACATGATGTTCTTTGTTGTCCACAATTGAACTTATCCAAGTTCTTAGAGCTATTTTTGAAACTCTTCATCTTGATCTTGGAGTCTTGTAAATATTTCTTTAGAGTAGTCACTTCTTGTGCTAACTTCTCACATTCCAAGATTTTTGCTTCTAACTTTTCTCTAAACTTACTTGCCTTGGATTTTGACTTCTCTAAGTCCTCTATGAGCAGTAATATTTCTTCATCACATTCTTGAAACTAACTTTCAAGCTTAGAGTGTTACTTTCTTACCTTCTTTACTGTGTCAAGAGCATATATAAGTTCACTTTTGAGATCATAACCATTCTCTGTTGAGTAGTCCTCTATTTTTTTGCTTTTGTCTACATTATTTATTTATTTTGACTTGACTTCTATGGGATCACTAAATTCTTCATCTTCTAATTCCATTAGAAGATTCTCATCCAATTTACCAAGTGCATCTTCAAAATCATCATCACTAAAACTATAAGCATCCCTTGTGCAATCATCTTCAATATGTCTAAATTTACCACATCTAAAACACTTGAGAATAACTAGAGTATTTTTCTTAACTGGATATTTTTCTTCAACCATAAACAATACTTCATATCTATCATTCTTTAAAAAACTAGCATCACTATCAATTGAGTACTTACTTGCATTATCCACATAGTAGCTTGGCTCTCCTTTTTCTACTTCTTGTCTCCCTTGTTCTTCTTTATGACTAAGTCCTGTTATGGTGGTTGATGACCTTTGTGCATTGATAGTCCTTTCCAAGGTCCTAAAATTTTCCTCAACCTTGTGTAGCTTATCCTTAGAGTCTTTCACTTCCATCCTTAGTGAAACTATTTCATGCTCTAATATTTCACACTCTAGATCTTTTATCTTTAATTTTTCAACCATACCTTCTTCAATTTTCCTTGTCTCTTCAACTTTGATTTTGAAGTTGGTGAGTTCCTATAAAAACCTTGATTTTGCTTTTTCATCCTCTTGATCTTGGACCCTTAATCCTGAGTTCTGCCTTTGTAATTCTTAAAGAGTAACCATAAGCCTTTCACATTCTATCTCTTTTACTTTTGACTCTTCAACCATGCCTTTTTCAATTCTTCTTGCCTTTTCAACCTTATCTCTCAAGTCAGATATATCATGTAGAAGCTTTGTCTTACATTTCTAATCTTCTTGTATTTGAGCCTTCAATTCTGAATTTTCTCTTTTCAATTCAACAAGTTCCTTAAGAGTGGCTTCCTCCTTTTCTTTATCTGAATCTTCCTCTTCTTCAATTTCTTCTATTGTCCAAAGTGGAGTTTATTCTTGATACCTACTTCGACTATTCTTGTTATCCTTTTCTGACTCATTTTTTAGAACTTCAAATCTAAGATAATCATATTCATATTCATTGCTATCAAACCCATTGCAATATCTTGCATCATGGCCAAGTTGACCACAAACAAAACATTCATGTGGACAATAAGCTGCATGGTGACCTGTGTTCCCACATCTGGTACAGAACTTTATTAGTCTGGATATTTCTCCATTACATGATTCATCTCTTGAATCTATTTCCATGTGTCCTCCCAACACAACAATATTAAACTCATCTTCCTTTTCTTTCATGACCATAGGTGTTATTTTCTTCTTGTGTCTCATGCTTTTAATCTTCCATTTCTTTACCATTTATGTTCTTGCAAGATCTTCCTTCAAGATGTTAAACCCTTTTCGAAGGAACCAACTCTAATACCAATTGAAGAATACAAGCTTATACTAAGATGGGGGTGAACAATATAAGACCACTTTTTACTTTCCTTTACCAAATAGTATTAATCAATATAATCAATGACAATATCAATAGCAATAACCAAAGCAATGCACCAATCATCACACACAATAGAGACACAGATTTTAATGTGGTTCACCCAATGTGGGCTATCTCCATAGAGAAAATATTTCTTCTAAATATTTCTCAAATAATCTCTTGGGAATCCTTTCCAAATTACAATGTTTATGGACCTCAGCCCAAAGGATATGTTTATCCCCTAATCTCAAGTTCGTGGATCTCTTCCACAGGAGAACTCTTTCCCCTTCTGCTCTGGCTAATGATCTTTTAGAAGACTTTATCTCTATGTTGCACTGACTGGTGGATCTCTCTCCACTTGAAGACTTCTCACTCAGATTTTGTCTTCAATTTTCCTAATTGTTGGATCTCTATCCACTAATACTCTATCCTCTATACTCTGTCACCTCCAAAGCTCTTTCTCAATACTGTACCAAACACAGTTCAGTTGGTCTAGAACAGTTCTACTCAATCTCTTGCACTAAACATAGTACAGTTAGTCTAGTACAATTATGCTCAATAGGTTCACTCAAAACCTGCTGAAATCTGCTCAACAGGTCCACACAGAACCTGTCCAAATTTGCTCAACATGTCCACATAGAACCTGTCCAAATCTGCTCAATAAGCTCACACAGAACCTATCTAAATATGCTCAACAAATCCTCTCTAGGACTTGCTCAAATTTTCTCAATAAGTCCTCTCTTGGACTTGCTCAAATCTGCTCAATAAGTCCTCTCTTGGACTTGCTCAAATTTGCTCAATAAGTCCTCTCTTGGACTTTCTCATATTTGCTCAATAAGAACTCTCTCGAACTTGCTCAAATATACTCAATAAGTCCTCTCTTGGAATTGCTCAAATATTATCAAGTAAGCTTTCACAAAATCTTAACTCAAAACAATCCACAAGTCTTATCAAATACTTGTCTCAATCTGCTTAACAAGCTTACACAGAACTTGTTCAATATCATAGAATCATAAAGAGAATTGTTAGAGACTCAATATGTTCTAAGGTCAAAGTACAATCAATATCTCAATTCAATCTCATAGAAGCATAAAGATAATTGTTAGAAACTCTATATGTTCTATACTCAAATACCAATATCAACTCAATAGAAGCATAAAGAGAATTGTTAGAGACTCAACATGTCCTATTCTTAAATTGCGATCTCAAGTCAAATCAATCTCATAGAAGCATAACGAGAATTGTTAGAGACTCTATATGTTCTATACTCAAATCCCAATCTCAACGCAATAGAACCATAAATAGAATTGTTAGAGACTCAATATGTCCTATTCTTCAATCTCAATCTCAACTCAAATCATAATATAGAATAGTTTGTTTTATGGAACTTGAACAACCATTTCGTTCATCCACTTGACTAGGCTTAACCAACTTAACTCAACCAATCACATCAAGGAACAACACTTTCTCACAAACCCTAGTTCAAGCATGTATCAACCAACTCAAAATATTTCCAACAATGCTTTATCTCAAATCTCACATAACAATGATACTCATGTTCTTTTCTATATCATGTTCAAGTTCATTTCATCATCAATGGGCTTCAACAACAATGCTAATGAAACAAGGTTTAAATACAACTCACAAATCAGAAAACCTTGAAGCATTCAACCAACCATCTTCACACAGGAAACTTCAATTAATCCTTTTCACTCCAATGATATTTCAAATATCAACCACCACAAATAATCAATAGGATAATGTGCCCATACCTTTTTTATGCCAATAATTTGTCCACCGAAGTCTATTTTAATAAAAACCCTTATTAAGAATAACCCACAATAAATCTCTCAAAATCACTTTAACAACAACTCCTTATTTCTCCTAAAATCAATTCTCCATTTCCATCAAAATAAAACATAAATCAAATATGATTTTGCAATAATAATCACAACCCTAATGATTAAATTTAATTCCCATTAAATACCTTATAACTCCAAAATTTAAGGCTAATAAAAATTATTAAAGGCAAAAACATAAATACCTCTCAAGGGGATTCGAACCCCCCGTCCTTCACACACCATGAGCGTCTTAGCCACAGCTAGGATTCCAACCGATCCAAAGTGCTCATTGGAAAAGCAAAGGCCAAAATGGCCTTTAATCTTCCTCTGCCTGCAGCAAAGGACAAAGAGCCAAAGTGCTTCCCACACGTTGTCGTTAATGGGATTCGATCCTTGATATTTGCGTTGCCCACAGTCTCATAAAAATTGATACGCCAATGTGCCACCCCTCATACCACCTTTGAGATTTCCAAATCGCTACATGCGATTTCTTCACTACTTCAGTTTCAACAATTCACACGAGCTCTTTCGAATTTCCAAGTCAATTAACACACGAGAGCAAGGATGATTATTTGGTTTAATTGCCACCCATTTATATAGTGTTTAATAACACTTTGAAGAGGTTGGAGAAAATATTAAAATTGTATTTGCATGATGACGTTGGTGGGAAAATTTTCATTTAAATTTGAATTTAAATTTTAAATAATTAAAATTTAAACCAAACATTAAAACTCAAATAACTCCATCATCGGGGCACCTTTTTCGACAAAACGAAAGCCCAACATGGGTTTTAATAAAAACCCAGATCAAATATGCTATCCATGGTTTTAAATAAAATATTTTATTTTCCCTACCTTGGTTTTCACAAAAACCCTTCATAGATCTTTTTGACATTTATTGCTCTATTGACATCAATGACAACATTTCAGCTTAGGGACTCAAAATGTCCAACAAAGGTAAGAATTTTGTTGAATTTCTAGCAAGGTGGAAAGCCTTTATGGGGAGAATCCAACACATCCCTCCACCAAAATATATTTTAAATATATTATAAAAAGCACTAATGAAAAACTATCCTTTCCCCTAGAAACATTCAATGTGTCTTCCTTAGAAAATGCCATAGAAATATCCAAAATTGTAGAAACTACCCTCCATATAAGGGGGAAAAAGAAAATAAAAATTTCTAAGGAAGAGAAAAAATATTCCTCCTACTTAAAGGGATAAAAATAACAAGCATGTTATAGGTATGGATTCATAGACTTTCACTAGATCAACAATGTTAATTCTACTATAACCCTTCAAAATATTGTTGTACAACAAAAATTACAACAAAATTTTACTAGATTAGATCAACCTTCCTCTATCATCTTAGAACAATTTAGTGAATCTAAGATGATATAACTTACACATATCAAGCCCATACTTTTTGAGAGAAAGCAAGCTGATTTTCTCTATCCAAATGAATATTGTGCATTAGTGGCCAAACAACCAATAACTATAGGTACCTTAGGATTCTAATCAAAGACTTAATAAATAATGGTCACCTTGTATTTAGTAGTAGTGCTTCCCAACCTTTCTCAGATTGAAGTCTTTGAACTTCTCAAGTTTAGTCACCTACCCATAGCCAAAGGGAAACAAATTATATTTTCTATAGGAATGTCCCACCTATATATTAAAGTATGTGGGAATAATATAACTCTTTTGATCAACCTTTACAATAAAAAATTTTATATCCTAATCTATTAGCTTATTTAAAAATATATGGTGCATTAAGGTCCTTGAGTGCTCAACTTGACTAATTTTATAGGATAAGGATGTTGTGGGATTGGATATGTTCCTATGAGTAGTATGCATTTTCCTACTTTAGTTTTTTCTAACCATAAATATGAAGCCAATCCCTTTATTTTCTAGATCCCATGGCCATACCATTCCTATAGATAGATTGTATTGATTTGAATTAGCTAAGGGGACTTTATCCTTACTTCTTTAAATCTACATGAACATCCTAACTTTAGCTTCTCCATAATGCATAAAATATTACATTTGGATTTACATAAAAGTCTACATTGAATGTCTACTCATATGACTATTTGTATTGGCTAATTATTTGCATGGCTTCCTGTTATCATGATTTACTTCCATGCACGTGTCTAGTTCTACCTAGATTTCATGTTGCATATCGAGTCAAGAGATCCACTATTATGGAACAATAATTTTATTCAAGGATAACTCACATGTATTGCACTTGCACTAGGTGAATTATGCTAGTGGATCATCCCTGTCCCATACTTAAAAGATAAATCAAGGTTCACCCAACCTTCTCTTCATAAAATGAATCCAACTATAAATTTAAGATGTTATCTTTCTTCATCAACTTAATACTCCATTCAACTTAATTTATATATAAAATATCCATTCACTTCTAACCACTTAGTCATCTCCATCCTTTTGTAAATATAATAATTTGTCTGTAGATCATCAACATATATTATCTCTTTTTTAAATTTATTTATTTAAAACCACGCCTATCAATTCTTTCGAACTAAAAAAATCTCCTTTTTGTAAGAAGAATGTGTCTACATGAGTACCACCACAATAATATGTGGTGATGGTTCTATCATGATTTTGTCTTCCCTTTTACACATAGAGGCATGAATCAAAATATATTTTAATTCTACTTATCATTACATTTGTACTTCAAGGGGCTCATGCAACACATATATCTTACATATCTTTTACCCTAGCATTATATCATTTTAACCTATATTTAGGGGTAGAAAACATCTTGACTTATTTCTTAGGTATTTATCTAAGAATTACTTGCTTTTAATCCTTTGAAATACTTTATCATCACTTGCAATACCATTTAAGCATTCACTTTAAAGGGGAAATCAATGAAAGCCCCACTTGGACACACCATCATGAAAGTCCCCCTTGGGATAATCAAGAAAATGGTCCCATTTAGGCAATCATGTAAAAATTAAGTTTTGTATATACTATACATAATTATCTTTTATCAAAACAACTTTTAAAACTCCCCCTATGGGATATTACCCTAAAAACCCCTACGGGTGAGCATATTAAAGTACCTCTATGTGTGAGCATACTAAAACCCCTTCTATGAGTGAGTATGTAGAAACATCACTTGAAAGTGAGCACCTAAACACTTCTTAGTCACTTGCTTAAGGAGGAATCATTGTACATGTTTTATCTTGAAATACTATCCATGTGTTGTCAACCAACTTGTACATATTTTCTTTCTGGATGCATGATTTGTACATATTTTCTATCATATCAAAAATATATAACAAGTACTCTAGGCAATGCTATCATAAGTCCTCTGGGTAATGCTATCATAAGTCCTCTAGGAAATGTTATCATAATCCCTTTTGGCAATGCTATCATAAAATATCTTGGCAATGCTATCATAAGTCTATTAGAGATATTACATTATTTGGTCATATAATAGATTAGGGTGTGTGTTATTAATTTAGGTGTGTGATTTATATTTCTCCTTAAGCATGTGTTAATGTGTACGATGAGTCCAAGTATCATGTAGTAAGGTTTGCAATTAGAGTGTGTATGTGTGTGCAATGTGTCATGTATAAATTTTACAAGTGAAGATTCAAATATATATGGTAATATGTAAAGCCAAGAGGTATGAGAGGTTTGTCTCATTTGTGGAATAGGAAACATTGCATCTCTTGGTAATGTGAGGAGAGCAATAGTTAAGTATTTAAGAGTCATATTCAAGATTTGTATTATGGAGACAAAGCTCCATGTATTGTAATGAAAAATGATGTATAAATCTTGTATATTTTATCAATACTATTGTGAATACTATTTTGAAATATAATTGTAATTTCATGAATTTGTATTGATCAAATATTTGTTTGCATTGATATTATTCTATGTTTAAGCACTCATACATATTTTATATGATTTATGTTTGATCCTATATATTGGTACCTATGATTAAATATGTCTAAAAAACCAAAAATTGTATCATATCCATAGTGGTGGGAGCCATATTGGTTAAAATATAGCATCTGAAGGAAGTTTTGGTATGAATTTAAAGGTAAAATTTGTAGAATAAAAAGCTAGTATCAGAGAAGAAATTTGGTATGGATATTTGAATAATCTAGAGAGATAAGGTTCATATTTAAAAGCTAGCATCAAATGAAAACTCTTGTGTGAATTTGATTGAGCTAGTTTTTTTCTACCTAACATATTTATTAAAGGAAAAAAATGAGTTGGTTTTTGAATATTGAATATAATCAAGCAAAACAATGAGGTATTTTGTTTAAGAAGCTTGGTAAGCATTTTGAATACTAACTAGAAATATAAAGGTTGTGATGTCAATATTAAAAATGAAACTCCATATTAAAAGAATAGTGGATTTATACTCTAAAGGCTAAATCTAGTGGCAAGTGGAACAATTGGTAACTATGATGAGTCTAAGGAAAAAAGTAGACTATGACAAGGCTAAAGAGGAAGACAAAGAGTGGTATGTGATAATTTGAGAGAATAGCAGAGCCATGATATTGAATCCAAAAAACCAAAGTGCAACCTACAAGGAAGCACACAAATCAATAATCATCTATGAACAAACAAATAGAAGTAAAACAAAAAAGAATCACCAAGGTAAGGCAAAATTTATTTGAGAAAGTTATATAAAAAAATATTATTAGAGAGATAAGAAGCCTTTTTTGGAAGCAAAGAAGAACACATAATTATTAACTTTTTTTTGCCTGCATTGATAGAGAAATTGAAAAATATTGGGTTGATATATCACCCTAAGTTTGTAAAATTATTGGTGAATATGAAGTCACCAAAGATATATTTTTGTCTCATTGAAAATTATTTTAGAGCTATAGTAATTCTATTGAAAACAAAAAAATAAAAATAAAAATAAAGGTAAAAGCCATTTTTGTAGCAAACTAGGGAGAAACCTAAAAATAAAAAAAGAGAAGGTAATATTAGAAGCCAAAAAGTATTGTTGGTGAAGTCAATGTTAGATAATAGTACATTATTTGGTACATGACAATGTACCACCTTGGTACATTATTATAAATATTATATTAGGGTTGTGTCCTAGATTAGTGAGTGAGTTAATATTTTATGTAATGTAATAATGTGCAGGAAATGCACAAGTGTCATGTAAATATGTGTGCAAGTGTTATGAGTGTAGATGTGCACAAGCATTTAATATGTAAGTGTGCACATGTGTCCTTAGAATAAGAAAATTAAGAATTGTTAAGAAGAGTGAAGGTCAAGAGTGCAACATATGAAGAGTTACATACAATTATATATTTGTGACTAAGTATTGTAATATTATGAAGGTGAATCGAATGTGCAAAGCTTTATGCTTGCATTAGTAGACTTTTATTCAATAATATTTTAAATATTTTTCATGTGCAATATTGTGAGCATGTTTATGTGAGTATTCTTATGATTTATTCAATTTGTTATTACATTGTGAGATATTATTTGATTCATTATATTGCAACTTCATTATATTAGATCCTATGATTATTTTCCTATGGTGATTTATATTAAGTATTAGAGTATCAAAAGCTAACAGTGGTATTAGAGCTATAGCAAGGTTGCTTGCACATGATTTGAAAGTTGTAGAAGTTTAAGGATATTACCACTGGGTAAGAAAAACCAGTGAAGTTAAGGATATTACCACTAGGTAGGAAAAACTAGTGAAGATAAGTATTTCCACTAGGTTGAAGAAAAACCAATGAAGCTAAGATTATTTCCACTAGGTTGAAGAATAACTAGTGAAGAATAAGTTTCATATTAAGAGAGAACCAACTCAAAAGAAAAGTTGGTCATTGCCATTATGCTTCAAATATTGGAAGAAGTTTCATATTGGATTCTTAGGTAATGCTAAAGAAAGATATCTAAGATATTGTTCTAGTGAGATATTGATCTTAAAATTTTGAGAAGATTCCTAAAATAGATAGAGAATACTTTCATCCTTAATTGCTTAAAGACTTAGAGCTTTCCTCCTCACACAAGGATTGATTTGAGTTGCAATCAATTAAATTTTTTAGGTCTCAAAGATAGACCTTGATAAAAATTTAGGCCATTAAGATATTAACCTTGATAAGATAAATGAGTTTACATATTCCAAGAATCTATTTGGAATAGAAAGCAGTCTATAATATTGATTCAAGTCTTGAAGAGAAACCTTGAAAAATTGGTCCAAGAGAAGAGATCAATATTAAGAGATAGATTTTAGAGAACCAAATATTTGATACCCTTTAGAGAAAGAGGTCCATAGTATAGAAAAGTGGCTCTAGTAGAGGCAATATTTTTATTGAGAAATGAAGGCGTCATAAGGATAAAAGGACTAGAATACCTAATAAAAAGTCATATATAAGAGATCCATTAGAAGAGCTCCAACAAGAGTACTTACTCTAAATTTGAGACAATCATCGCCATTCAACAACAAGCCTATAAGACAGACAAATTGGAGATAAGTTAAAGAATGTCCTATTAAAGATTTAAGGCAAAGATAACAGACTCATTGAAATAGGTCCTTGATATATTGGTCCTTAGCAAGAAAATATACCATTGATAAAGCTTGCTCTATAGAGATAGAAAGCAAGTAAGAAAACTTGAAGGTAGCAAGAAGACTTCAAGCAAGAAAGACTTGAAGGAAACATTTTTTGAAGGCAACGTTTTTTGAAGGCAAGTATCTTGTCAAAAGTTTGAATGTCATAGAAGATTTCAAAACATGAAAAAGTCTTGAGGATAGTTTGAGTTAAAGGACAATAAGTTTTTTGAGATAGAGCATCAATAAGGCAGCAAGATAATAAGGTAGTAATATTGCAAGGTTTTGAGGATAGCGTTGAAGAACAACACAAAGCAGGATAGTGTTCAAGAGAAAACAAGGCAAATATTAGAAAGATCTAATATTATTTTCAATATAGAATATCATAAGCTTACTGCAAGAGAGCCATAGTTGCAACAAGGAAAGAGTTAATTTGAAAGCTTCTGTGATAGTAATTTAAGTATCTTTATTAAGGATGTAATCTTAAAATTCTTGAACATTGAAGTAGTGCACCTAAAACTACATAGAGAACAAGGAATAGAAGATATTAGTTAGGCATAGTGATGCTCAGAATTAAATTGAGCATAGGGGGGAGATATTAAAGTGTAAATAATATTAGAACAACAAGCATTGGCAGTAAGTAATAAGCATAAGATAATGCAATGCAAATGAAAGAATGATAGAGTGAATAAGAGACATTCATCAAAGTCGGGTGTAACACAAAACTGATAAGAGCCAAGTATTAAGATGTCAAGATAATAAATATTAAATACATCAAAGACTACAATATTTAGAATGTAAGGCAACAAGATAAAGTTGTATTTAAGGGTAGCTTTAAAAAATAGATAAAAGAAAAAATGCATAGATAGCAATTGTTTTCAGATGTCAGACGGCCAACAAGGAGGGTCCCCATAGTGCAAAAAGGATTTCATATTAAAGTGTAGAAGAATCTATGTAAAAGCATTAAAAATTAGCAATTTTTTTTAAGAATGCCACATATCACCTACACCTACACAAAGAAGACAAGTTTTAAAAAATAAGGTAGTCTTAAGATATTCAAGGCAACAATCAAAAGTGAAGACATCACTCTACAAAGCTAAGTGCCAAAGATAAGCTAAGTGGTCAAGCCACACTATGAGCACAAAATTCAAGTCTAGAACATAGAAGCCAAGAGATGAACCAAGAGCCAAATTTAGAGTAGATAAGGAACATAGAGGCCAAGCACCAACCAGGAGTGCATAGAAGTATAGGGGGCGTAGAAGATTAAGGATCAAGCATCAAAGCACCATGAAAGCTTAAGCATCAAGCTAAGATGTAGTGGTGAAGTGGAGACACAAGGTAAAAGGTAATCTAAGAATTAGAAGGTCAAAATCTATGAAAGAGTAAGATATCAAGTGTATAGCCAAGAACAATGTAAAGGATCAAGCATTATTTGTAGGATTCCAAGGGCCAAGCAAGCAAAATGACTAGCGAGTAAAGTGTAACACATGAAGGAGGAAATATTAACTTCCAAGACTATGGCATGTTGAAGAAGGTAACATGTCAATTTGCATAAAATTGAATCACCACACGAGTGTACACCTTGCCAAGAAGAGCTGAAGGTAACAACAATTTTGGATAGTAGAATCGAGTGCAATGAGAAGGTGGAATATTAGGGTAGAATGAATTGAAATGTCTACCAAATATATTCAAATAGATCACTTACATGTTGAACAACATCACATTCATTTTTAAGGCAGCTCCGAGGATAGATAAACATCTCTATAAAGCATCGAGTACAAGTTTACTTTTCAAGAATTTAAGACAACCAACTAGGTACAATTGTAGTTTTTGAATGCATATTTAAAAATTAAACCTTTTGAATAAATTTATATGGAGAGATAAGGAATAATTTTATTTTTTATAAGGTTTAATTATTGAATATTTATTTTATAAGGTTTCTTATCTAGATTAATTAGGAGTGATAAGGTTTATTGGTAAATTAAATCAAGTTTTGATTATTTTGGAGTAATAAGTAGTTATAAGGTTTTATTAAAGTTTGTGATAAAAATTTTTAAAGTCATTTAATATTTGAAAGCTTTATGTTACCACCCCCCCAAAAAAATTTTAATATTTTTTGAAAGTTCAAAGCCATAGAATATTTTAAAATTATTTACTTTTGGAGAGATAAGGAAGTCTATTTCAAATTAGGATTTTTAAATTTGCAAACATTCTTATTTTTCTAGTTTCTAATAAATTAGGAGTTTCTAATAAATTAGGGAGACAAGGAATTCAACATCATAGGTTTTTGAAAAATTTAGAAACTTGAAAAATCATTCAAAACCTAGGGAGACATAAGGTAGTCAACTTCAAAATTTACATGAGTGCCACCATGTCAATCAAAAATTCTTTCTTTTAGAGTCTCAACTTCTCAAAGGTCCTAATTATGCTTCATGGAAAAATAAAGTGAAATAAATTTTGATAGTAGAAAAACTTTGGGACATTGTTAGAGGAACAAAAACTAAACCTGCTGAAGGTGATAGAGAAATTTAAAAATATGAAGAAGAAGAAGCAAAATCCCTCATGATAATAACATTTGCAATTACATATGAGATACAACCTTACATAAGCACAACAATAACCTCTACAGAATCTTGGAATACTTTAGCCAAGATATTTGAAGGAAATAACAAAGCTACTATTTTGAATCTTCAAACTTAGTTGCATTCTTTAAAATTTAATAGTGGTGAAAGCATTGAACTATTTTTAAGAAGAGTGGTAGACATAAAATCAAAACTATTAACCTTAGGAGAAAAGGTAGAGGACAATTTTCTTGTTCAAGTGATCTTGAGAGCCCTTCCAAAAAACTACAAGCACCTAGTTACATCTTTGCAAATTCTAAGTAAAGATACTTCATTTGATGAGTTAGTCAATATTCTACAAGAGTATGAGGTAGAGAATTCAGTTAAGGATGAAATGACTAACAATGCCTTAGTATCAAAAGATAACTCACAAGGAAATGTTGCTTCAACTTCAAGAGGAAGGTTTAATAGGAGTAACAGATATTGTTAGATATGTAGGAGGAATCATAATACAATTTTTTGTAGATATAATCCAAGGAATTAGTCTCAAGGAAATTAGTTAAATCAAAGTGGTCAAACAAATAGGCCAATATAATCAAGACAATATCAAACTCAATATCATCCACATCAACAACAATTTCAACATCAGTACCCTTCTTAGTATCAATATAATCAACCTCAACTACAATATAGAGAAGGAAATCAAAAGGGTCATCTAGCTCAAGAAATTCAAGGAATTCAAGAACTAGAAGAAACTACTGAAGAAAATGAAGTCAAAGCTCTTTCAGCAAAATTAGTAATTTATGAAGATGATTTTTTGAAAAGTACTAATCATTCACTTGATTAGAATACATAAAGGTAGCAAATTGAAGAAAACAAGAAAGGACAACACAGGCTCCAGGATTAGGATGAAGATCATATTGAAGACTAAAGTCTTCAATAACCAAATAATGTAATACAGGGGGTGTTAGAGAATATTACATTATTTGGTACATGACAATGTACCACCTTGGTACATTATTGTAAATATTAGATTAGGGTTGTGTCCTAGATTAGTGAGTGAGTTAATATTTTATGTAATGTAATAATGTGCAAGAAATGCACAAGTGTCATGTAAATATGTGTGCAAGTGTTATGAGTGTAGATGTGCACAAGTGTCTAATATGTAAGTGTGCACATGTGTCCTTAGAATAGGAAAATGAAGAGTTATTAAGAAGAGTGAAGGTCAAGAGTGCAACATATGAAGAGTCACATACAATTATATATTTATGACTAAGCATTATAATATTATGAAGGTGAATTGAACATGCAAAGCTTTATGCTTGCATTAGTAGACCTTTATTCAATAGCATTTTTAGTATTTTTTATGTGCAATATTGTGAGCATGTTTATGTGAGTATTCTTATGAGTTATTCAATTTGTTATTACATTCTGAGATATTATTTGGTTCATTATATTACAACTTCATTATATTAGATCCTGTGATTATTTTCCTGTGGTGATTTATATTAAGTATTAGAGTATCAAAAGCTAACAATCAATAGATAAAATAGATGCTATATTATAAAATAAAATAAAATAAAAGCATCACTATATTGAACCAGTAAAAATATAAATCCATAAAGGTTGTTGGTCATTAAAGCCATATTGCTACAAGTTGAAAGAGCTAAATCAATAGAGGTAAAGTAGCAGAAATATTGATGGGATCCACCACATAGAGAACAAATAAATGAAATTGAGAGACGTTGCTATAGATATTGTTTTTCAGATAACATAGACGCTTGAGAATGCAACTTAGCTGTTGAAATTTGAAAAGAGAGCACCTATGAAGAAAAAGTAGATCAAGAATGAGATCCAATGAAAGAAATTTTCTTATTGTGTAACACTTTTGATCAATGCTTCGTCTAATATTTTTGATGCCTTGGATTATAAAAAAATAAATCAAGAATGAGATTCAATGAAGGAAATTTTCTTGTTGTAACATTTTTGGTTAGTTTAATATTTTTGATGCCTTGGATACCTTAAAAAATGTTGAATTTGATTTTTCTAATGTTTTTGAAAAGCTTGGCCAATGCATCAATGGAAATAGAGGAATAAATTATGAAATATAATATCTGTGCATAATTTATGGTCCCATAAATAGAGGTACCATTTTTTATTTAGACATGTTTAGATATTTTAGAGGAAAAAGCACATTCGACCTTGGTGGCAATAATTAATGCAAATTGCATGTATTTCATATTTAGTGAATTATCTTGCATGAGAGGTTTTTTCATTTTAAAAAATAACATCATATGGTATCGGTGAAAAATACAACAAAATAAAATAACACACATCAGCTATTATATGAGGAGAATAGTTTTTTAAGAGAAATACAATATATATATATATATATATATATATATAGAGAGAGAGAGAGAGGTTGTAATGCATAGAATAAAAGTCAAATTGTTTTTAGCACTGAGAGCAATACCATAGAATGGTTAAATTTATTTTTTTATCAAATTTATTATTTTGGGAGTGACTAGAGCAACAAAGTGCATCCTTAAAAATATGTTGAAAAGAATTGAATAAATTGGGTTTTTTGAATTAAAGGAAGGTAATGTACATGTTGAAAAAGTAAAGTGAAAGTTGAAAAATTAAAAGATAAGTGCATGGTTTCATTGAGAGAAGACTCTTTTGGAAGAAAAAGATAAAAAATATTAAAAAAAAAATTGATTAGAAAGTTTTTTTAATTATTTAATGGGAGTTATAAGTAATTAAAATATTTTATTTTTTAGAATTCTAAATTTTGTATTTGAAAAAAAGAGGGAAAAAGAGAAAAGAAAGAGGATTATTTGAATTGAAGAAACAGGAAAAATTAAAGAAAAATTAATTTGGGAGTAATAAGGGTTTCCACATCAAAGGTAATTGATTTATTAAAGGTAAGTTTATTTTAATTTGCAATTGATTACCTACCAAGAGAGGCATAGGGAATAGCATAAAGATTCAAAAGTGTAGGTTGAAGAAGTGTCAGAGATAGAACTGAAGAATAAATATCAGAATCAGAGTTTGAAGACTAAAGTCTTCAAAAACCATAATGTCATATATGGAGGTGTTGGAGATATTACATTATTTGGTCATGTAATAGATTAGGGTATGTTTTATTAGTTTAGGTGTGTGATGTGTCAATGTGTAGGATGAGTCCAAGTGTCATGTAGTAAGGTGTGCAAGTAGAGTGTGTAGGTGTGTGCAATGTGTCATGTAACAAGTATGCAAGTGAAGAGTCACATATATGTGGCAAGATGTAAAGCCAAGAGACATGAGAATTTTTTCTTATGTGTGGAATAGGAAAGGTTGCATCTCCTGGATATGTGAGGTGAGCAATATTCAAAAATTGAAGAGTCATGTCCAGGAGTTATATTATGGAGACAAAGCTCCATGTATTATAATAAAAAATTATATACAAATCTTGGATATTTGATCAATATTATTGTGAGTACTATTTTGAAATATAATTGTAATTTCATGAATGTCTTAGATTTATATTGATCAAATATTTGTATGCATTGATATTATTCTATGATTAAGACTTCTTACATATTTTGTATGATTTATCTTTGATCCTGAATATTAGGACTTGTGATTGAATTTGGCTAAACAACCAACAAAGCCTTCTAGGCAATGATTACAAAGTTCTTTAGGCAAAATATAACAAAGTTCTCCAATAAAATTTGACAAAGTCCTTTCGGCAATGCTATTGAAGTCCTTCGAGAAACTCTCAGTAAAATGTGCCCTTTAGGTCCTTGCCTAAAGGATAATCATTTGAAATATTAATAATTAGGATTGAAGGCCACTACTTAAGGTTTAATTGACATTGAAATCATGTATATATTATTTACATATCTTGAAGCACTTGCCCTCCATGTATGAGGGCAAAAAAACCAAAAGGTATATCCTCCCCTTAACAAGGACATCAAATTTTAAAGCCATAAAACTATTCAAAAAATACAAGAGTGTGTCTTTAAAAAGGCCCATCTAGTCATATATTTTTATAATAACCAAATAATTAGGCACCTTTTTTCAATCAAATCCTATGATAGATCACTCCAATGTATCCTTAATGGGCTAAAATGTTACTTGACAGAGTTTCATATCTTTACCCATTGTCTTTCCTTTAATCACTCATATCATTTTTAATATCTTTTTTGTTTCTTCTTAGTTACTCTTTTTATATTAAATAATTGTTTTTCTCCCCTACCAATCCAATCTATAGACAACCATCCTTCTCCTAATATTAAGCAACTCACAATTTTTCAACCCATATTAACCAAAATGTTACCATCATCCCTATGTGAATACATTTTCCTTAATTCAACTTGGTTTCCCCTTTGAAACTAAAGGGGACACATATCAGGTAGGGTAGAATTTAATGTTCCCAAAATACAATCCTTAAGAACACTTTAAGAAAATAATAGTTTATATCCTTCAACCACCTTAAGTGCCAACACAAAATTGGGGATGTCTACATCAATTTTTTGACATGTTCATTGTACAATGAACAAATTAAAAAGAGGGTAAATATAGACACCTAATTTTGAAATACTTGGATAACTCTCAAAATTACTTGTTCCACCAATTAATCCTCATACATTGGCCCTCTAATCAACCAAACTAAATCCACCTTTCTTAGACCTAAAATTGGAATAGCTAGTGCTCCAAATACAATGTCATCTTTGGTCATTAATTTCCATATCAAACCTTCATAAAACTTTACAAAAACTACCATCATTATAACATGTTTGAAAATATATTTCCAATTATTATATAAATACCTATACTTGCATAATAATCAATGCCTCTAACTATGAGAAAATAGCACCTAGGAAAGACAAATACAAAAGTGTCAGATGCAAAAAAAAGTGCCATGCAATGCTTTTGCACCATGTATAATGCTTTTGTACTTTGATCATTTTTAAATCATTTGATCTAAAAATGGTTAATTTACAAAAGTACTATGTAAAATCAAAAGCATTGCATAGCACTTTGCCCATGGTGCAACACTTTTACGCTGGCATGAGTGGAATATTAGAAGCATGTCTCTCCATCATGCAAATTCCTCCACCACTCCCAGTCATGATCATATGTACCATTTTCCATCCTTAAGCCTATATATTTTAACCTCTTTTCTACTTCCAAATGTATCATTGACCATCCATTCCCTCCAAGAATCCCCCTCAAAATATATAAACAAATCCATTGGCAAGGACATTCAACAAGCAATCTTGAAGGATCCAAATTCTACTAAAACTTCATTAGAAGCATTAGTTCTTTGGTAACCTCTTGCATTTTGTGTTTTCCCTCTATCTTTCACTTTCAAGCATAGTGTTGGAAATTTTGAGTCCCTAAGCTAAAATTTGTCATTGATGTCAAAAGGATCTATGTAAGTAAGCACTATGATTTTGCTTAACAAGAGCTTCATGAGAAGCAAAGGTTTTGATCAAAGGTTCAAGAAGGGATGCATGGCATTTGGTTCCAAAAGGAGCTTCAAGGGAAGCTTAGAAAAAGGTTTTTATTTAAAACCATGGATGGCAGATTTGAAATGGGTTTTTCTTAAAACCCAAGTTGGCTTTTCGTTTCATCGAAAAAGGTGCCCCGGTGATGGAGAAAATTAATTTTAAAGGTTTAAGTTTAAATTTTAATTTATTTAAAATTAAAATTTAAATTTAAAATTAATTAAAATTGTTTTCCCTCCCTTTTTCGCCGACGTCGACATTATTTCTTCCCCCATCCATTTTGTATATAAAAGGTGCCATTAATGCTAAGCTAAGTCCAAGTTTCGAATTCGAATATCAATAAAATCCTTTAATATCTGCCCTTTCGAATTCGAGGATTCGCATGCCATGTGATTGGAGGAAGCGTTGGTCAAAAGGGTCAAAGTGATTTGGGTGCTTCAAGGGAGAGAACGCGGTTTTACCTCCATGTGGGAGGTCTAGCCCACACGGTGGGCGGAGAGAGCGCTAAGGCTCGCGGCTGCTAGGTCGGGGGTTTGAACCACCCGAACACCACTTTTGCCAAGGTATGGAAATCATGTAATATTTGTGGGCACCGCATTTTTTTTGGAAAGGTAAATATTTCATTTTACCTAAGGTTCCTATGCGCCGGTTTTTGAGGAGATTGTTTTGAAGTGTTTAGTGGCAATGCTTTGAAGTTTATTGAGTGTGGGATATTATTTTTGAAGTGCAAAAGTGTTAAAGAAGGATATAAAATATTTTATTTTACTTTTTATGGTATAAGTGGTTTTTGGAGTGACAAGGTTATGCAATATTTTGACTTATTTTATTTTATGGTATAAGTGGTTTTAGGAGTGATAAGGAAGTTGTGCATTAATTCTTTAGAAGGTTTTCTAATTAAAAGCCTTGGTGAATATTATTGTGAAGTGGAGTAATGTTGAGTATTTTGTGATCTTCTAACCCTTGTGAAGATTGGAAAAATAATATTGTGATTGTGGAAGATTTCCAAAGAGGCTTATTCATCTTCATAAAAGGTATGGGCACATTCTCCTATTGATTTATTATGGTGGTTGATTTCTGAAAATATCATTGGAGATAAAAGGATTGATTGTGGTTTCCTTTTCGAAAGTGATTGGTGTAATGCTTCAAGGTTTTCTGGCTTGAGAGTTGTTATTAAACCTTTTTTTATAAGCATTGTTGTTGAAGCCATTAGTTGTGTGAAAAAACTGAGTTAGGGTTTGAGAAGAACATGAGTATCATTGTTATGTGAAGAATATTTTATAAGCATTGTTGTTGAAGCCCATTGGTTGTGCAAAGAACTTGAACTTGAGTTAGAGAAGAACATGAGTATCATTGTTATGTGAGATTTGTGGTTGAGCATTGTTGGAAACATTTTGAGTTGGTTGATACATGCTTGGACTAGGGTTTGTGAGAAAGGATTGATCCATGAGATGATTGGTTGAGTAGAGTTGATTGAGCCTAGTCAAGTGAATGTGTGAAGTGGTTGTTCAAGTTCCAAGAAAAAAACTATTCTATATTCTGATTTGAGTTGAGATTGAGAATTGAGAATAGAACATATAGAGTCTCTAAAAATTCTCTTTATGCTTCTATAATATTGATTTGAGTTGAGATTGGGATTTGAGAATAGAACATATAGAGTCTCTAACAATTCTCTTTATGCTTCTATAATATTGATTTGAGTTGAGATTGGGATTTGAGAATAGAACATATAGAGTCTCTAACAATTCTCTTTATGCTTCTATGAGATTGATTTAAGATTGAGATTAGGATTTGAGTATAGAACATATTGAGTCTCTAACAATTCTCTTTATGCTTCTATGAGATTGAGTTGAGATATTGATTGAGCATTGAGCTTAGAACATATTGAGTCTCTAACAATTCTCTTTATGATTCTATGTGATTGAACAAGTTTTGTGTGAGCTTGTTAAGCAGATTTGAGTCAAGTCTTTGAGAAGGCTTGTGGACTGATTTTGTGTGAGCTTTTGTGAAAGCTTGCTATGCAGATTTGAGAAAGTCCTAGAGAGGACTTATTGAGCAGATTTGGACAAGTTATGAGTGAGCTTGTTGAGCAGATTTGGACAAGTTATGAGTGAGCTTGTTGAGCATATTTGAGTAGGTTCTATGTGAGCCTATTGAGCATATTTGAGTAGGTTTTGAGTGGACCTATTGAGCATATTTGAGCAAGTTTTTGAGTGAGCCTATTGAGTAGTTAGTGCAAGACTATTGAGTAGAGTTGTGCTAGACTGACTAGATTATGTTTAGTATAGTATTGAGATAGAGCTTTGGAGGTGACAGAGTATAGAGGACAGAGTCTTAGTGGATAGAGATCTAGCAACCAGGATAATTGAAGATAGATCTGAGTGAGGAGTCTTCAAGTGGAGAGAGATCCACCAATCAATGCAGTAGAGAGACAAAGTCTTCTAGAAGATCACTAGCCAGAGTAAAAGGGGAAAGAGTTCTCCTATGGAAGAGATCCACGAACTTGATATTAGGGTATCAACATCTCCTTTGGACAGAGGTCCATAAACATTGTAATTGGGAAGGATTCCCAAAGATATTGATTGAGAAAGTTTTAGTAAAATATTTTCTCCATGGAGTAGCCCACATTGGGTGAACCACGTAAATTGTGGTGTCTCTATTGTGTGTGATGATTGGTGCATTGCTTTGGTTATTGCTATTGATATTACCATTGATTATATTGATTAATACTGTTTGGGAAAGAAAAGTAAAAAGTTATCTTATACTATTCACCCCCCTCTCAGTATAAGCTTGTGTTCTTCAATTGGTATCAGATCCGGTTCCTTCAAAAAAGTTTAATAGCTTGAAGGAAGATCCTACAAGAACACAAATGGCAAAGAAAGGCAAGAGTAGAAGCATGAGACACAAGAAGAAAAGAACACCTATGGTCATGAAAGAAAAGGAATATGAGTTTAATATTGTTGTGTTGGGAGGACAAATGGAAATAGATTCAAGAGATGAATCAAGTAATGGAGAAATATCCAGAATGATAAAGTTTTGTACCATATGTGGGAACACGGGTCACCATGCAGCTTATTATCCACAAGAATGTTTTGTTTGTGGTCAACTTGCCCATGATGCAAGATATTGTAATGGGTTTAATAGCAGTGAATATGAATATGATTCTCTTAGATTTGAAGTTCTAGAGAATGGGTCAATAAAAGATAACAGGAATAGTCGAAGAAGGTATCAAGAAGAAACTCCACTTTGAACAATAGAAGAAATTAAAGAAGAGGAAGATTCAAAAAAGAAAATGGAGGAAGCCACTCTTAAGGAACTTGTTGAATTGAAAAGAGAGAATTTAGAATTGAAGGCTCAAATACAAGAAGATGAGAAATATAAGACAAAGATTCTATAGGATATCTCTGACTTGAGAGATAAGGTTGAAAAAGCAAGAAGAGTTGAAGAAGGTATGATTAAACAATCAAAGGTAAAAGAGATAGAATGTGAAAGGCTTATGATTACTCTTGAAGAATTAAAAAGTGAGAACTCAGGATTAAGGGTTCAAGCTCAAGAATATGAGAAAGCACAAGCAAGGTTTCTATAGGAACTCACCAACTTCAAAACTATGGTTGAAGAAGCAAGAAGGATTGAAGAAGGTATGGCCAAAAAATTAAAGACAAAAGATCTAGAGTGTGAAATATTAGAGCATGAGATAGTTTCACTAAGGATGGAAGTAAAAGGTTCCAAGGACAAGCTACACAAGTTTGAGGAAAATTCAAAGACTTTGGATAGGATTATCAATGCACAAAGGTCATCAGTCACCATGACAGGACTTAGTTCTAAAGAAGAACAAGGGAAACAAGAAACAGAAAAAGGAGAGTCAAGCTCAAACACCAAAAAAGAAGAAGAGTCAAAATAAGTAAGTAAAAGGGAGAGTGATACTTCTAAGGAGAAGTTGGACAATAGAAAGTTCAACAAGGAAAGGAACAATGCACAAGTAAGGAACATATGGAACAGGAAACAGGTAGAAGAGACTAAGAGACCAATGGGGTCTAGGCAAGGTTTTTTCAATGGGAGATGCTTCTCATGTCACAGGTTTGGACACATGGCTTCATAGTGCAGGACACATGAAAGATAGGAATATGGGAAAGGACAACTTTTCCATGGGTATTGCTACTCATGCAATGATTTTGGTCACAAGGCAATGAATTGCAGGGTTCATGACAGAAGAGGATATGGCTTCACTAGGAGAAATCCTAAGATATTTGCACCTCCAAGGAATAATAACATTAAGTGTTATAAGTGCAATAATGATGGTCACATAGCAATATGGTGTAGAGAAAATATTCCATAATCAGGCATGAACATGAACAGGAACAAAAAAATGGATGAGAACAGAAACAGGAATAGGAACAGGAACATGGATGAGAACAGGAATAGGAACATGGATGAGAATAAGAATAGAAACATGAATAGAAGTGATGACAGGAACATGGATGATGACTTGGAAAGAAACAGTGAGAGGATTCAAAAAACTCAAAAAAGAAGAGAGAAAGATAAAGGCAAATATATGCTTTCGGGGAGTAGAAATACTCCCACCCCAGAATTAACCACCTCATGTGGAGGTGGGGGAGGGGCTAAGCTAAGAGGCTCATTCTTAGCCCCGAGCCCCAAAGGTGACCCTTTGCCATTGATGTCAAAGGGGAGAGAGATTTGTGTATATTGGGGAGAGTATTTGATATGGGGAGAGATTTGATATTTGAGAGAGCATTGAGCCAGGGGGAGCAAAAAGAAGGTCAGATTTTAGTAAAAGGATATGGGTTGCCATCAATGACAAAGGGGGAGATTGTTGGACATTTTGAGTCCCTAAGCTAAAAGTTGTCATTGATGTCAAAAGGATCTATGTAAGTAAGCACTATGATTTTGCTTAACAAGAGCTTCATGAGAAGCAAAGGTTTTGATCAAAGGTTCAAGAAGGGATGCATGGCATTTGGTTCCAAAAGGAGCTTCAAGGGAAGCTTAGCAAAAGGTTTTTATTTAAAACCATGGATGGCATATTTGAAATGGGTTTTTCTTAAAACCCAAGTTGGCTTTTCGTTTCATCGAAAAAGGTGCCCCAGTGATGGAGAAAATTAATTTTAAAGGTTTAAGTTTAAATTTTAATTTATTTAAAATTTAAATTTAAATTTAAAATTAATTAAAATCGTTTTCCCTCCCTTTTCCACCGACGTCGACATTATTTCTTCCCCCATCCGTTTCGTATATAAAAGGTGCCATTAATGCTAAGCTAAGTCCAAGTTCCGAATTCAAATATCAATAAAATCCTTTAATATCTGCCCTTTCGAATTCGAGGATTCGCATGCCACGTGATTGGAGGAAGTGCTGGTCAAAAGGGTCAAAGTGATTTGGGTGCTTCAAGGGAGAGAACGCGGTTTTACCTCCATGTGGGAGGTCTAGCCCACACGGTGGGTGGAGAGAGCGCTAAGGCTCACGGCTGCTAGGTCGGGGGTTCGAACCACCCGAACACCACTTTTGCCAAGGTATGGAAATCGCATAATATTTGTGGGCACCGCATTTTTTTTGGAAAGGTAAATATTTCATTTTACCTAAGGTTCCTATGCGTCGGTTTTTGCGGAGATTGTTTTGAAGTGTTTAGTGGCTATGCTTTGAAGTTTATTGAGTGTGGGATATTATTTTTGAAGTGCAAAAGTGTTAAAGAAGGATATAAAATATTTTATTTTACTTTTTATGGTATAAGTGGTTTTTGGAGTGACAAGGTTATGCAATATTTTGACTTATTTTATTTTATGGTATAAGTGGTTTTAGGAGTGATAAGGAAGTTGTGCATTAATTCTTTAGAAGGTTTTCTAATTAAAAGCCTTGGTGAATATTATTGTGGAAGTGGAGTAATGTTGAGCATTTTGTGATCTTCTAACCCTTGTGAATATTGGCAAAAGAATATTGTGATTGTGGTAGATTTCCAAAGAGGCTTATTCATCTTCATAAAAGGTATGGGCACATTCTCCTATTGATTGATTATGGTGGTTGATTTCTGAAATATCATTGGAGAGAAAAGGATTGATTGTGGTTTCCTTTTCGAAAGTGATTGGTGTAATGCTTCAAGGTTTTCTGGCTTGAGAGTTGTTATTAAACCTTGTTTTATAAGCATTGTTGTTGAAGCCATTAGTTGTGTGAAAAAACTGAGTTAGGGTTTGAGAAGAACATGAGTATCATTGTTATGTGAAGAATGTTTTATAAGCATTGTTGTTGAAGCCCATTGGTTGTGCAAAGAACTTGAACTTGAGTTAGAGAAGAACATGAGTATCATTGTTATGTGAGATTTGTGGTTGAGCATTGTTGGAAATATTTTGAGTTGGTTGATACATGCTTGGACTAGGGTTTGTGAGAAAGGATTGATCCATGAGATGATTGGTTGAGTAGAGTTGATTGAGCCTAGTCAAGTGAATGTGTGAAGTGGTTGTTCAAGTTCCAAGAAACAAACTATTCTATATTCTGATTTGAGTTGAGATTGAGAATTGAGAATAGAACATATAGAGTCTCTAACAATTCTCTTTATGCTTCTATAAGATTGATTTGAGTTGAGATTGGGATTTGAGAATAGAACATATAGAGTCTCTAACAATTCTCTTTATGCTTCTATAAGATTGATTTGAGTTGAGATTGGGATTTGAGAATAGAACATATAGAGTCTCTAACAATTCTCTTTATGATTCTATGAGATTGATTTAAGATTGAGATTGGGATTTGAGTATAGAACATATTGAGTCTCTAACAATTCTCTTTATGCTTCTATGAGATTGAGTTGAGATATTGATTGAGCATTGAGCTTAGAACATATTGAGTCTCTAACAATTCTCTTTATGATTCTATGTGATTGAACAAGTTCTGTGTGAGCTTGTTAAGCAGATTTGAGTCAAGTCTTTGAGAAGGCTTGTGGACTGATTTTGTGTGAGCTTTTGTGAAAGCTTGCTATGTAGATTTGAGCAAGTCCTAGAGAGGACTTATTGAGAAGATTTGGACAAGTTTTGAGTGAGCTTGTTGAGCAGATTTGGACAAGTTTTGAGTGAGCTTGTTGAGCAGATTTGGACAAGTTCTGAGTGAGCTTGTTGAGCATATTTGGACAAGTTTTGAGTGAGCCTATTGAGCATATTTGAGCAGGTTCTATGTGGACCTATTGAGCAAATTTGAGCAGGTTTTGTGTGGACCTATTGAGCAGATTTGAGCAAGTTCTAAGTGGACCTATTGAGCAGATTTGAGCAAGTTCTATGAGTGAGCATGGACTATTTGAGTGAAGAGTTTGAGAGAGTTGTGTTAGACCAACTAGACTGTGTTTAGTACAGTATTGAGATAGAGCTTTGGAGGTGATAGAGTATAGAGGACAGAGTCTCAATGGATAGAGATCCAGAAGCTAGGACAATTGAAGACATATCTGAGTGAGGAGTCTTCAAGTGGAGAGAGATCCACCAGTCAGTGCAATAGAGAGACAGAGTCTTCTAGAAGATCACTAGCCAGAGTAGAAGGGGAAAGAGTTCTCCTGTGGAAGAGATCCATGAACTTGAGATTAGGGGATCAACATCTCCTTTGGACAGAGGTCCATAAACATTGTAATTGGGAAGGATTCCCAAAGAGATTGATTGAGAAAATTTTAGTAAAATATTTTCTCCGTGGAGTAGCCCACATTGGGTGAACCACGTAAATTGTGGTGTCTCTATTGTGTGTGATGATTGGTGCATTGCTTTGGTTATTGCTATTGATATTGCCATTGATTATATTGATTAATATTGTTTGGGAAAGAAAAGTAAAAAGTGATCTTATACTATTCACCCCCCTCTTAGTATAAGCTTGTGTTCTTCACATAGTCCCTCTAGCATTTTGGGGTACATAAGACAATGCTACCTACTATTTCACTAAGCATTAAGAGGATATCTAGCTGAGGAGGAATCACTAATGAGGCTTGGTTGTATTGCCTTCTTTCCATCTTGCTTCCTATGTTTTCTCAATTGTATTCACATACTATTATATATTTGTATTCATTAATTGTCTCTTGCTCCATCTCTCATTTTTTATATATCTTTGTTTTTCTTTATAGATTTATTAATGGTACTCTACTCACCCTTACTTTTTTGTAGTGTGTGGTTGTTATTAATAAATTTATCCCCTCATCCTATTGTATATTATCTAGTAACACACTTTTCCTCTTTCCTTAATGTACTTATGCTTGGGATAGCTCCATTATGCATCTATGTTTTCCATATTTTAGTTTATCTTAGCTATAATAACACTTCTTAGCTTGTTGATGATTTTATTGTGAACTATTATTATTTTTATCTCTACTTTCAAACAACTATTGGGGTATCCTGGCTTCTTCTATTGTGTATTCTCTAATAACATTGCTAACGTCTTGTGTTTTCTTCATATATTTGCACACTAGTTGATACATGATCTCACTATTTCATAAAAAATCTTTCATCAACACACTGTGTATTTGTATGTGTACATCCTTAGGACCATTTGCTATACTCAGAAAAAGTTTACTAAAGTTTTATCCACTCTAACTCTCAAATTTGTTTTAGTGTTGAAAGTGCTACATTGGTATAGGAGGTGCAATTATTTTTTTCTCTATTTTACACAGAGGAAAAGCATCAAATAGCCATGATAGTGTTGCATAGAACTTTTGTCTATATTGTAGTGTTTTTGTAATAACCCTCTAAAACTCTACTATGCCTAATTTGTTTGCAAGGATGAGATATTGGTAATGTATTTGTGGATGCAGAGGACAAGTATTGTTGTTGACGAGGATAATGCAAAATAAGGATGACTTATTGATGGACAGCAAGGTTGTTCGATGCGAGGTAAGTCAAGGAAATGATGAGCGGTGGTGTATTCGCTGGTTGATAGGGGCAAAGAACCCTATAGGCAATGCATTCACCAATGGTCCATGTAGTTGCATAACATGTAGTTGCATTTGTAGGAATGTTTGTTGTTTGTCAAATTGTGATATTTGATTGGCGATGAAGATGCTAAAATGCATGGGAGCCATATTTTTGAATAAGAAATAAGAATAGAGTATTGATATGATTATTTTTGTGCTAAGATCTGAATGAGAAAATACGTAGAGAAGCTAAGTAAAATAATTGATAAATATATAATTATGCATAGCATTATGTGGAATTTATTTATTTAAAAAGGAAATATATATATATAACATATATTTATATATTGCTAAAGGTAAAAAAAATATATAACAAAAAGGCATTGGCAATAAATAATATTTATTGTTTTAGAGCAAGGGATGCCAAATATCATAACCACTTATATTTTTTTTAAATAAATACATACTTGTTAAACTATAGGCAACAGAGTTTTTGTTTTGGCATTATAAATATATATATATATATATATATATATATATATATATATATATATATATATTTATATATATAATTTGAATGGGGTCGTCGACAATGAAAAGAATTATTAGCAGGCTTAGTTTGTTGGACATGGAGAGAGGGAAAAACACTTGGCATTTGGCATGTTTTTGG
This sequence comes from Wollemia nobilis, assembly GCA_028583015.1. Taxonomy (NCBI): domain Eukaryota; kingdom Viridiplantae; phylum Streptophyta; class Pinopsida; order Araucariales; family Araucariaceae; genus Wollemia; species Wollemia nobilis. The sequence continues at coordinate 1,531,616 of JAQPPZ010004643.1, forward strand.
AGAGAAGGAATCTCAACGAATAGGAGCAGACTCGTAGGAAGGAGAAGGATGTTTAATGAAATGGATAATGAGAAGGAATATAGAGGGGATGTCTGGTTGGTATTCGAAAGAAAAGGAAGCAACGGTGAGCCAAGGACTTTGGAAAAGCAAGGAGAACAGACTATGAAAATCAGTAAGATGAATTGGCAAAAATTAAGTTTAATAAAATTTGAATATATATTTTTTTTTAAAGTGTTATGTTCTTTGTTTGAATTGTTTGAATGTTTACTAGCAATGGGATGAGAAATAAAATGAATTAATCATGCACATGTGTGACAAGAATTGTAATATGATGCTTGTTTGTGATTGATATTCTCTCCGTGCTCTATAAAGACTGAAGAAAGTTTGAAAATTTTAGTGCATGCGTGGGAAAATTTGAGACGCATGTGAATGAATGCTTTGGGAAAAAGAAAGCATTATTATGACTGTGCAAATTGTTAGTTTAATATGTGACTTGATATCTTTCCTTCTGCATGTTGTTAAAGAAAAATATAACGATATTGTTTGTATGTTGTGTTGAAAGCCCATAGAATGATGGGAGGTTTTGTTTTGAAATTATGTATGTTGTGTGGAAATATGTGGAAAATTGCATGCATGCTAGGTGTAGTTGCATATCATCTTAGCTTGACCGCTCTGACCCCTGAACTATCACCGAAACCTGCACCTGAAAACTAAAACTTGATGGAGTCAAGCCATAATCCCAATTATGTTGTGGATGATATACTGTGTTCCAGCATTGAAGAATGATTTTCAATTCCAAAGTACAAGCCAATTGTAAATGTTATGAAATCTTTTATTTCTCATAACGGAAGAACTCTGGATGCTATTGGTGCAATACCAATGTTGGGATTGTATATATGTAAAATTTGAATAATGTAGGAACTGGGAGGATTTATATGTTAAACTTGTAAATATTTGGAAGAGAAGGGAAATAGCATAGTCGTTATTTTATTTTAGACACTGTAGAGTTGACATGCATTCAAGAAAGAGTGTTGTATTTCCTTTCGTAAGTCATTTGAGGATGTATCACTTGGATGTATAGTTTGATTTTGGATTAGGGCAATGTTAAATTTAAATATTTCGTAATATATATGATTTTATGACTGCATGTACTTAAATTCTATATAGATTATGTGAATATTGAAAATGTGGTCCATGTATGCTGTCCGTGATAATTGTAGCTATAAATGGAGAGTTGTTGTGCTTTGAAAATATGCTTTTGTTGTGTTTGTTTTTGGTGGTTGAGAATCCATGATAATGGAAACCCAAAATCTGTTCCTTGAAACCGTGACTGCATGTAACAGGGTTTTCCCAACTGGTTATAAATTGAAGACTTAGAAAAATATTATGCTTTGAAAGAACTTATCTATCCAGAGTAGTATGGTAGCTGAAAGTGTGTGATTAAATTATGATATGCATTAGGAAGAACTTATGATGATTGGGAAGAATATCGCTGCTAGGCGATATAATAAACATGAAAATGTAGAAGTCAGTTAAGATTAAAGACTAGGTTGTATTAAGTTTCGAATCGGATCTATGTTTGAAAATTCTGCATTGGAAATCATGGGAAAATTACATAGGAATTTACTAGAGTCAACAAGACTATTTTGATCTTAAACCTACCAAAATTTCTATTAAATCCTCTAATCTTAGCCCACAATTTGTAGGGCCTTTTAAATTGTGCAAAAAATTAACCCCAACTCCCCAACAATTTGCCCCCCCCCCTTTTTTTTTACTCATTTCTTTTTCCTTTCCCCTGTCCCTTTTTAATTATTTTTTTTTTTCTCCTTTTCATTTTAAAAAAAATAAATATATGGAGGGGGGTCCCCCCCTCATTCAAGAGCGACCTTTTAAGATCAATGGTTATCGAATGAAACAACTGTGATACAATAAGAACCTAGAAATCTTAGAAGATCTGCATTTGACATAAACTGTGGATGAATTGAAACTGAAACATGGAAAACGTGTCTCAACCGTAGTTAGGCTCATAAGACATTGGGAGTATTGAGTATGCTTAAATCAGACCCACAAAATGATTGGGTAATATGGAGTAAGGATTTCCTTGTTTGGATGTTTGAGCGGCAAAGCTTTAGTGTAGCAGTGAGATACAATATTTTGTTAATTTCCTTGCATTATATACTAGAATTATAAATGATGTGAAGATGCAGTTCTACTTTAACTTGAATATTAGTCAACTTAGTTCATGATTCAAATATTAAAACTCTATAGCATATTGAGGTGAAAGCAATTTTTGGATGCTAATTATAGTGTAGCCTTTACTTTAAAAGAATAGTAATTATAAAGGGATTCTATTTTAATTTATTTCAGCAAATGTGTGATACTTTAGCTTTGAATGTGATGTTTTTATTAGCATATTTTTCTCATAGTTTCCACACTATAAATATTTGAGTAGTCAAATGGAAAATTGGTGATCTTTTGCAACCTAGCAAAACTCTTGAATAATATCGAAACTATACCCAATAGTAAACCTTTGAACCAAGCTTAGGTAAACTTTAAGTTATGAAATTTTAGGATTATGGAAGGGACAATCTTATTTCGCAACCCAAGGTTGTGGGTAGGACAACCTTGACTCTATTTCAATATTGTGGGTAGGAAAATCTTGTAAATTATTTGCTAATGATGCTTGCGGGTAGGCAACCATCATATTCTTGAATTTCTTTCAATATTGTGGGTGGGACAATCTTGCATGTTAATTACTAATGATGCTTGCGGGTAGGCAACCATCATGAAATCAGGGCTCTAACTATACTTTATATGGAAAAACTATCAGAACAGGAGGTAAAAAAGGGTTGTATGGGTATCTCTTCTAGGTTATCCCTACTAGTGATGAGTGGTAAATTGTGTTTGACTAGGTAAATCCGATAGCAAGATGATATGGGACATCATGTTGGTTAATCAACACAAAACATCGAGAGGTTACAAGGGAATTGGTAAGACCCTAGATGATGCTCCATGGAAAATGGGTGATCGTCTAGCTCGAACATGTATGTGCTATATCTTACATGAATAAAGTACATGAGATCATGTCAAGACATGGGGAAAGTATGTGTCACACCTCTAAGTGTTATGGGCCCAAAAGTAAAAATAAACCCCCTACTTGAACTTAGGATATCGGGAGGAGAGTGAAGTTCAAAATGGACAACTTCATGAGATATAGCCAATATCGATCTCATGAGTATCATGACTGCAGCGGGATGTCACTCATGAAGATGGATCTAACATGCTCATACTAGAAAATAAAAATAAAACAAAATTAAAACAAAATAAAACAAAATTCTCTTACTATAATCTCTAATTTCGAACAACCAAGTGGGTAGACTTGGGGTGTTTGGACAACCAAGTGGGCAGAACTTGGGTTGTTATAGTTTTTATGTAGACTATGTTTTCCATGGTTTTTGGAATTATTTTTTTATCACATAAAATGGGGGTCTATTCACCTTGATTAGGAAGTCTTCTCTCCTTGATTAGATAGACCCCCTTATCATGTTAGCGTACTTAACTCATTTTATCTGTATTACGCTATTTAGCTATTAGTTAGCTATTAGTATAGCTATCTGTTGTACTGTTACAACTACGTAACAGAGTGCAGTTGCCTGTGTGCTATTCACGGCACTGTCACATGTATTTAAACTCTGCAGCAATATACAATTTCTGTTCGTTGAATCTAACATGGTTTCAGAGCAGTTCTGATTCTCTGGGCGAAGTGCAGCGGAGAATTTTCGTCAGGCAGGGCGAGAATTTTTTTAAAAGCAGCGTCGGTGAAAAAAAAAGGACGCAACCCCCGCGACAGAGTGCGGACTGACGCGCAAGTCGCAGCTCACCACGTGACAGGCTCTGTCGCAAGCGGCAGGCAACAGAGGAGCTGCGCTCGTGCCACGCGAGCCCTCTCACGACCGCGACAGGCTCTGTTGCAAGTGGCAGGCGAGTTGTCTCGCTTGCGCCACGTGAGCCTGCGCACGGCCGCGACAGGCTCTGTCGCAAGCGACAGCGCTCGCGCTACGCAAGCCCTTGCGCGCTCGCGACAAGGGAGACCCCCCCCGCGAGAAATTGGAGGGGGTATAAACCCCCCCCCATGGACTGCGTCGATCAGACGCAACCCCCCCTCCCCGCAATCGACGCAGCCCCCCCCCCCGGTGCTCCGAAAAACGAAAAAAAAAAAAAATTGTTTTTTTCCCGGACTGTGATTTTTTTTTCGAAAGAAGAAAAAAAAACCAGAACGGTGGACTGCGGAGAAGCCGCGATTTTTTTTTTCGAACCGTTCTGCGGAGGAGGAAGCCGCGACTTGCAGAGGAGGTGGCAGAGGCAGCGGACGGGCAGACCGAGGTTGAAGAAGGAGGTCTCCACTGATCCTGTCGGATCAGCCCGCTGGCTCACGTGGTCGTGAGCCGTGCGGTAAGGCTCAGGGAGCCTGCAGGTCGGGGGTTCAAATCCCGCCGACCCCCCCCAAGGTATATTTTTTTAAAGTTATTTTTTTAATTATTAATTTTTTATTAAAAATTTTAATTTTAATTTTTTTAATAGTTTTTTAACTTTATAAATTAAAATTTTAATTTTAATTTATTTTTTATAAGTTTTAAAACTATATAAATTAAAATTATTTATTTTAATTTTAAATATAATAATTATTAAAAATGCTTTGTTAAAGAAAGCCTTTTAAGGGGGGATATTTTTTCAAAAATCAAAGGGGGATAGTGAGTAATTTTTTGAAAAATAGCAATTTGGCATTGTAAAAGGTGCATTTTCGGCTGTGACCGACACCTTGTGGGTTATTCTTGTGGGCAATTTTTTTTGTTGTATGTTGCATATTTCATTTTTGCACTATAACATTAAAAATTAAAATCAAACACTCCCTAAGTCCCCGGAATATAAAACCCATCTATGCAATTTATTTGCACTGCAGCATTCGGTATTTACGATACCTCTGGCCAGCAATTACAGGTAAAGCTGTCGTGATTTGGCTACTGTATCCGTCACCTAATATAGCTGCTATAACGACGTCTGAGCTTGTTCTCTATAAATCATCGGGGAGGAATAAGTACGCCATTTTTGCATTTTTTACTCCATCCACTACCCTTTATCGCACTTGTGTTTAGGCGTAAATCCTGATGAAGTATTCTTCATAGTGTTTAGGGGAAGTTACGCCCCATGCATGAGAATAATCTTCTATGGTAGGTGCCATCAACAAGGCGATTCCCTTTCAGTACCGCTTATGTTCCACGTATCGTATGATCTCTAAAATTCACCTATAGTCTCCCTCACGTAAGGGCGGGTGATTTTTGTTGATCTTTCTAAATACCTATAGTTTCCCTCATGTAAGGGCGGGTATTTTGTATGGTATATTGGCCTAGCAAAAGGTATATCGAAAGGGGGACCAATTGGTGATATAAGGAACCTTCACTATGGCCGTTGTTGCAAAATTAATGACTGATCCGCATCAGTTATTGAAAGGTCCAAATTATACACCATGGAAACATAAGATGAAGGCTATTCTCCAAATGGAATATTTGTGGGATATTGTTACTGGAGTAGCAACTAGGCCTTCACCAACAGCAAGATCCACAGGTCCTTCAACGAGATCGGATAGCTTTTGACAAGAAAGACAATCGAGCAAAGGTGCTCATTTTGTTTGTTGTTTCAGATGAAGTGCAACCTCATATAGCTGACAAAGCAAGTGGTAAAGAGGCATGGGATGCCCTTCAAACCATCTATGAGGGAAAGAATGATTCCACCATTCTTCATCTTCAACAACAACTTCATAACCTGAGTTTGAGGCAGGGTGAAATAGTTGAACTCTTTCTATGCAGAGTGTCTGAGTTGAAAGAGAAATTGAGTTCTCTCGGAGATACTGTGGACGAAAAGCTTCTCATTTCACTTATGATGAGAGCTTTACCTTCTTCATTTCATATGTTGATAACCTCCATCCAGGTGTCTCAAGGACAAATTACCTACATCGAGTTGGTCAATCTGCTTCAACAACAGGAGGCATGCCAACTTCACAAGGATGATTCTTCCAATACAGCCCTATACACCAACAAGCAGGGTTCTAGGAAGAAAGGTAATGGGCAAAAAGGAGGCAACTTTCAGAAAGGAGGAAATTCTCAACAAGATACAAAAGGAAACACCTCAATAGAAGAAGAGGTGGTGCAAGATCTGTGAGAAAGACAACCATGACACCAACAGGTGTTGGCATAAGAACAAGCAAAAAGGCCAAAACAAACCACAAAATAAAAACAAGCAACCCCGGGTGAATGTTGCTCGTTGAAGAATCCGACTCAGATTCTGAATGGGCACACAAGGTGCTCATGACTACCACAGATTCCACACGAGAGGATCCTGTTTGGTATGTCGATTTTGGAGCTAGCAAACATATGATCGGCGACGGATCATGGTTTGAATCATTTGTGGCCAAGGAGGGCAAACCTGTCACCATTGCCGATGATAAAACCTACGGGGTTCAAGGAGAGGGTACGATTTCGGTCACTCTTCCCGATGGCAAGTGTCAGATTGACAAAGTCCTCTATGTTTCGGGATTGTCTAACAATTTGTTGTCAGTGACACAAATCCTGGACAGAAATATGGTTGTCAACTTTCGTGTTGAGAATGGAAAGAAGTGTTGTACCATTACCAGGAAGGGTAAGCAGATTGCAACAGCTTCATATAAGCACGACTTATTTGCACTAGATGCTATATCTACTCCACATGTTGCCATGACTGTCTCTACCAAGGAGGCAACTTCCCTATGGCACAAGAGATATGGGCATCTTAGTTCTGGCTACTTACTTGAGCTCAGCAAGTATGAGATGGTAAAGGGTCTTCCTTCCCTTTCTCGCCACATTGCCAGGTGTGCTCGATCGCTTAGCGAGAAAGCAAGCATAGAGTACCATTTGAGAAGAGCTCTACAAGAGCAAGAAAACCTCTGGAGTTAATTCACACCGATCTATGCGGTCCTTTCACACCCAACAGTGTTGGAGGGAAGAGGTATTTTTAGTTATTCGTAGATGACTACTCACGAAAGATGTGGGTTTTCTTTCTCCAACTGAAATCTGAAGCTTTCGCATTCTTCCAGCAGTTCAAGAAATCCGTTGAGAAGGATTTAGGAGCTTCTATTAAAACTCTTCGCTCAGATCGAGGGGGAGAGTTTACCTCTAATAAATTTTTTGCATTCCTAGATAAGCATGGGATCAAGAGACAGTTAACAACTGCCTATACTCCTCAAAGAAATGGAGTTGCTCGAGAGAAGGAACCGTTCTATCATGGAAATGGTTCGTTGTATGCCTCACGGGAGCTACTCTTGGGCAACAATATTGGGCGGAAGTCGTCACCACTGTAGTGTATCTGTTTAATAGGGCACCCACAAAGGACCTAAAAGGAATGACTCCACAGGAAGCATGGAGTGGTCAAAAACCCTCCATATCTCATCTACGTATTTTCGGGTGTCAAGCTTTCATGCACATACCGAAAGAGAAAAGGAAGAAGCTAGATGAGAAAAAACTGAGATGTATTTTTCTTGGTTATTCTGAGCACTCTAAAGGATATCGATTGATAGATCCTTTGACCAAGAAAATTCATATCAGCAGAGATGTTGTCTTTGATGAAGCTTTCACATCACAGAGCACATCTCAAGTACACCAAGATATTGTGGAATCTAAGGAAGAGAAGATTCCTTCGTCGACACAGACAGGAGGTCCTTCTACATCTTCTTCACCACCACCGAAGAAGAATCCTAAATGGTGTACAAATACAATCATAGATGCAAATTTATCCACTCCTCCCAATTTGAATTTGGATAGACCTCGTACACGCAGTATGGCTCGAAAGGAAAGAGAATCCAGAGAAATTGGTGAGGTTGATTATCTTTGTCAATCTTTTGAGGAACTTTCTGTGACTCCAAGTAAAGAAGTTGAGGATATGGATATTGATGATGGCAGGGCATTCATTTCTACCATAGATAGTCTTGAACCTGCATCAGTGCAAGATGCTCTCAGTGAGCCTCAGTGGAAGGCCGCTATGGATACAGAGTATGAGTCTCTGATGAAAAATAAAACTTGGAAGCTTGTTGATCTGCCACATGGAAAGAAGCCCATTGGCTGCAAATGGGTATACAAAGTCAAGTACAAGGCAGATGGAACAATTGATAAGCATAAGGCCCGTCTTGTTGCAAAGGGCTATGCTCAAAAAGAAGGCATCGACTATGAGGAAACTTTTACACCTACTGCTCGGATGACCACAATTCGGGTTATGTGTGCTATGGCAGCACAATATGGGTGGAAAGTTCACCAGATGGATGTCAAGAGTGCCTTTCTAAATGGTGATCTCCAAGAAGAAGTCTATATGACTCATCCTGAAGGATTTGAAGTGGAAGGCCAACAGCAGAAAGTTTGCAAATTGGTCAAATCCTTATATGGTCTGAAACAAGCTCCTCGAGCTTGGTATATAAAAATGGACAATCACCTTATGTAGCATGGATTTAAGAGATGTCCATCAGATGCAAACCTCTATTTCAAGAAACAGGGTTCTGAGATAGTGTTGCTTGTACTCTATGTGGATGATCTCGCTCATTACAGGGGAGTTCGGAAACTATGATCTCTACCTGTCAAAAGAAACTTGTACAAATCTTTTGAGATGACAGATCTCGGACTTCTCCATTATCATCTTGGTCTGGAATTCAGCCAGAAGGAGCACTCCATCAAAGTGTCTCAGAAAAAATATGCCAAGACATTGCTGGATAAATATCGCATGACTGACTGCAAGCCAATGGCAACTCCAATGGATAATGGACTTCAGTTATCGTGATATGATGACTCACCTCAGGTAGATGGTACTCTCTATCGACAGTTGATTGGGAGTCTCATATATCTGACCAATACTAGGCCAGATCTCGTATTTGTTGTAAACTATCTTTCGAGGTTCATGCAGGAGCCAAAGACCACTCATTGGAAAGCAACAAAACGTGTTCTTCACTATGTCCGTGGTACTATGGAATATGGCCTAGAATACAAGAGGAACAACAAATTCTTCTTGCAAGGATACACGGACTCCGACTATGTCGGATCATTTGATGATCACAAGTCAACTTCTGGATACATTTTTCATCTAGGATCCGGTCCTGTCTCTTGGCACGACAAGAAGCAACAGTGGTTGCTATCTCATCAACAAAGGCGGAATATCGTGCCGCACGTGAAGCAGTGCGAAGTGATATGGTTACGTCGCATTCGGACAAGTATGGGCCATCCATCAAAATCTCCAATACACTTGTTTTGCGACAATCGGGGTGTTCGAACCTCGTCAAGAATCCAATCCATCATGAAAGAACAAAGCACATTGACACACAATGTCATTTCATTCGAGATGAAGTTCCAAAGCACCGAATTCAGCTTCAAGACATTCCCACGGATGCTCAAGTTGCGTGACATTTTCACTAAGGCACTTGGACGTGTCAAATTTAAATTGTTTCGTAGCTCACTTTGTATTGCAAAATGATGTAAGGGGATGTTAGTAGTCTAGTATAGCTATTAGTTATTACATTACCCAAATAATGTAATAAAGGGGGATGTTAGCGTACTTAACTCCTTTTATCTGTATTACGCTATTTAGCTATTAGTTAGCTATTAGTATAGCTATCTGATTGTCATCGTTACAACTACGTAACAGAGTGCAGTTGCCTGTGTGCTATTCACGGCACTGTCACATGTATTTAAACTCTGTAGCAATATACAATTTCTGTTCGTTGAATCTAACACCCTTATCATAATCCTAGTTGTTATTTTGCTTATTTTATAGGTTATTAAATGGAAGTACTAGATAGGGTGTGAAAGTGCTACATAGTGCTTCTGATGGTGTGTAACACTTTTTCTAAGAGAGAATAATTGAGTGCTTTTGTTCTTGTATCCCCTCTTTCTAGTTTCTATAGTCTAATAGTTGTTATTTAATACCCATGTTTCTATTTAGTTCTTTGGTTTTTGTAATAAATCAAATTAAAGTAAAATAGTATCAAGTTTAGTGAATCTTATTTTACTAATTTTTACCAATGTGTCATGGGAAAGGAAGGAGAAAGAGCATTTAGATGCATCTAGGATAATCTTGTATGCCTTGAAAGAATAAAATTCCTTTTTACCTCTCTTGTAATCATTTGAATCATAAGAGCACATAGTCTAGGGTTTTGTTTGCTTGTATAATTTGTATTCCTAAATCATTTCAAATTTCTATTTTAAATCCTCAAAAAAGAGGCTTAGGCATATAATTTGAACCCTTGGGTGTTTGCAATTTAACATATCAAACATATTATAAAATATATGTACACATATTTAGGTGATATCATGTTTCCCAAATCCTTGGATAAATAAAAGGGATCCTAGGATCATGTAAATTTTGAAATGATGCATAGTTGAACGCTATGCAAATCCTAAGTATGTGTCGTAAAATATTGAAATATTACCAAATGCTACACAAATCCTATATACATGTCATACATATATAGGCATGTCATCAAGTATTAATCATAAGTACATATTATAAAATATAGTACTTGGCTCAAATTTTGTTAGCTTTCTAAATAGCAAGGTTATGCATAGCAACGCATCTTCATAAACTAATGAATATTAGAATTTTTGAAAATCAAAATTGGCATAATTTGGGGACCCTAGACGTCGATCCCTTCACCAAAAATTTTTAGGGGTCGGCTCACCGCATGTTGATAATAATATTATGAATTTTTTTAAATCGCTAGCACTCCCGTCTAAACTGAGGATCCTTTTTACCTTGAAATTATAAAATTTTTAAATTATCTTGCCAAATTCGCCTCTTATACTAGTATATATAATTAACATGATAGCGATACCTTTTCATGTAAAAGCTTCCAACAAAAATATAAGAACTAAAACATTCAATCTGTTGTAGACTTTCATTAAACTCTAATTAAAATCCAGATCTAGATCTACACTCGTACTGTATCTGAATCTAGCTTTGCACCCAGATAGGAAGCCAAACCAAATTTTGCTCTCAAACCAAAAGCTAAACCTAGATTTACACTCGAACCAAAAGCTGGACCTAGATTTGCACCTGAACTGAAAGCTGGATGTAAATTTACACCCAGACCAAAATTCAGACCTAGATTTACACCCAAACCGTAAGTCAGACCCAAATTTGCACTCGAATAGGAATTCAAACCAAGTTTTGCAACCATACAGATTTTTGGATCTTGATTTATACACGAATAGAGGCTGAACCCTGTTTTTCACCCAAACCATCTACCAAAGTTTGATTTGCACCCGAACCATAGCTAAACCTAGTTTTGCACCTGAACTAGAAGTTGGACCTAGTTTTGAATTTGGATCGATTGTTGGAGCTTGATTTACACCTAAATAGGGGTCGAAACCTATTTTGCAGCCGTATTGACTGTCAAAGTGTCGTTTGTGAAAAATAAAGGTATAAAATTTTACTTCTCTAAATTCTTTTTAGAGAATATGATTTCAAGGAATTGTATTTTTTCATTATAAAAATGCAGATTTTATTTTATTGTTTTCCTCTATTTTCCCTTGTTATCATCTATTCCACATGTGAGTGTTTTGATGCATTTTTAGCTACTTGTACTCTTAAGACACTGTGATCCTCTATAATCTGCTCTCTTGTTTTTTAAGAGAATATGAGTTCAAGCAGTTGTAGATTTTTCTTTCATTATTGCAAATGGGTCAATGCTTTGTTTCCCATGTTTTTCCCTAATTTCCTCTATTATGCATGTGAGTGTTTTGATGTATTTTTAAGCTAATTGTCCTTATCTTAAGGAAATTTTGATGCATTTTTTAGCTACCTATCCTCTTAAGACACTGTGATCCTCTATAGTCTATTCTTTTATTTTTAAGAGAATGTGAGTTCAAGCAGTTGTAGGTTTTTCTTTCAATTATTGCAAATAGGTTAATGTTATGTTTTCCATATTTTCCTCTTTTCCCCTCTATTTTGCATGTGAGTGTTTTGATGTATTTTTAATCTTATTGTCCTTCTCTTAAGGAAATGTATTTCTTTGTTCCTCTTAAGACACTTTGATTCTCCGTTTCTCTTGACTTTTAGAGAATATGAGTTCAAGGAGAAAATATTTCCTCTATTTTCCTTTGTTCATCGAGTGACTATTTTCATGTATTTTTTAACTAGCTAACCTTCCCTTCATGAAAAAACTTGTATTAAAACAAAGATCATTTACAAGTTGGGAAGAGACTTTTCCCAGCCTTAGTCAGAGAGAACACATGCTTACAACAGTAAAAGAAGATTTGCAATGGAGCCAAATCTCTTAAACCATTAACTAGCTAACAAGGGAGATGGTGAATCTGACATTCAAGAGTGGAGAGACTCCTTCCCCAATGGCCTAAGGCACGATCCAGCAAGTTTCAATGTTCACACAATGTGATATGTTGCCAGGGGGATCGGTTTGGTCTGTTGATGCAACTTCTCGCAATATCGCGACACTTTTTCCTTCTTCTCCTTTGGCCGCGAAAATGCAACATGTCACGATATCGCGACACTTTTCTCCTTTGGCCGTGAAAATGCAACATGTCACGATATCGCAACACTTTTTCCTCTTCTGGCCGTGACGTTGCAACATGTCGCGATATCACAACACTTTTTCCTCCTTTGGCCATGACGAAGCAACATGTCGCAATATCGCGACACTTTTTTCTTTTGACAGCGATGATGCAACATGTCGTGATATCGCGACACTTTTTCTCTTTGGCCGTGACGATGCAACATGTCGTGATATCGCAACACTTTTTCCTCCATTGGCTGCGGCAATGCAACATGTCGCAATATCATGACACTTTTTCTCCTTGGGCCGCGGTGTTGCAACATGTCATGATATCATGACACCTTTTCCTCCTTTGGTTGCGACGAAGAAACATGTCGCGATATCGTGACACTTTTTCTCTTCTGGCTGTGATGTTGCAACATATCGCGATATCGTGACACCTTTTCCTCCTTTGGCCGTGATGAAGCAACATGTCATGATATCGCGACACTTTTTCTCTTTAGGTCACGACGATGCAACATGTCACAAAATCGTGACACTTTTTCTCCTTTGGCCGTAATGATGCAACATGTCGCAATATCGCGACACTTTTTCTCCTTTGGTCGTGATGATGCAACATGTCGCGATATTGCGACATTTTTCTCCTTTGGCCGTGATGAAGCAACATGTCGCGATATCGTGACACTTTTTCTCTCTTGGCTACGACGATGCAACATGTCGTGATATCGCGACACTTTTTCTCTCTTGGCCGCGAGGATGCAACATGTCGTGATATCGTGACACTTTTTCTCTCTTGGCCGTGACGATGCAACATGTCACGATATCGCGACACTTTTTCTCCTTTGGCCACAACAATGCAACATGTCGCGATATCGCGACACTTTTTCTCCTTTTGCCGCAACGATGCAACATGTCACGATATCGCGACACTTTTTCTCCTTTGGTCAGCGACGATGCAACATGTCGCGATATAGCAACATTTTTCTCCTTTGGCCACGACAAAGCAACATGTGATATCGCAACACTTTTTCTTTCTTGGCTATGATGAAGCAACATGTCATGATATCGTGACACTTTTTCTCTCTTGGCCACGACGATGCAACATGTTGCGATATCGTGACACTTTTTCTCTCTTGGCCGCGACGATGCAACATGTTGCGATATCGTGACACTTTTTCTCCTTTGGCCGCAACGATGCAACATGTCGCGATATCACGACACTTTTTCTCCTTTGGCCGCAACGATGCAACATGTCACGATATCACGACACTTTTCCTCCCTTGGCCACGACGAAGCAACATGTCGCAATATCGCGACACCTTTCCTCCTGTGGCCGCTACGGTGCAACATGTCACGATATCATGACATCTTTCCTCCCTTGTCCACGATGAAGCAACATGTCACGATATCATGACACCTTTCCTCTTGTGGCCGCGACAGTGCAACATGTCACAAAATCACAACACCTTTCTCCTTGTGGTGTTTTGCTTTTTCTTTGATCATTATCTCAGGGACCTTTAAAGACCCTGCCTAATCACCTCATCCTCAATAGCCATGTCACTGTGCAACTGAACCCCTACCTCCTTATCAGCACCCATCTTAGCCAGGAAGTCAACCACTTTATTTAAATCTCTACTCATATAAACTAGAATCACATCATCTGCATAATTCCTTAATTTGAGTGACAAGAATCCTCAACCTCCATGGTTTCAAAGCAAAGTTCCTCATGCAATCTAGAGCTCCAACCATTATTTGAGAATCTGATTCAAGTATTATCCTCCTGTGGACTTGTTTTACTGCCCAAATAGAAGTATATTTGATAGCTATGGCTTCTGTTTCATTGTTTGTGGCTCTTCCCAAGCCTTGCATATCCCAATAGAGCACTGTTCCAACATGATTTTGACAAACCACTCCAATTCTGGCTCTACCCGGATTGCCTTTTGCAGCTCCATCGATATTAATTTTAATCCAACCTTCTGGGGGTGCTTTCCAACTAGCTCTGTCCTGTCCCTCTTGCACTTCAACTTCCTCTTCCATTGCCCCAATAACAACATTAGTTTCCTCTTTAGCATAGACGGCCACTATTTTCGAGACTTTGCTCCAAATGACCTGCCAAACTCCATCTAAAGAAGAAAAAGTTTCTCTAAAAATTCTAGCATTTCTCTCCAACCACACTTGCCATCAAATAAAGTTTAATCAAAGCTCCCAACCAATACAAAGAGCTTTAGATTTAAATCTATTCCTCTTCCATATTTCCCAGATATTAATCCAATTCAAGTCACCATTAACTTGAATTTTATAATATAAAAACCATCTCTCCCAAATATAGCGTGTGAATGGGAGCACTCAAACATCAAGTGATCAGCTGTTTCCTCGCTCTTGTAGCATAAGACACATTGATATGGACCAATGATTCCTTTACATCTAAGATTATCAAAAGTGAGAATTCCATTATGAAAGAACTGCCAGGCAAAAAAGTTTACTTTCGGCCAACCCTTGGACTGCCAAATCTTTCTCCAATCCTCAACCTGATATGTATGAGGGTGAGGCTATAGAAGGATCTTATCATATTCTTCCTTCACTATGTAGACACCAAGGCTCCCATAGCCCCAAGCTAATTCATCCTCCTCGTCTCTACCTATGAGAAATATTTCTGTCAAGATTTTAGTCATGATGGGTGCCAAATCTGGAGGGATTGAAATTGGCCACTCATCCAACTTCTTAAACTGCTTAAACTTATAATCCTCCAGCTGACTAGTGGTGAAATAAATTTCAATTTGGACCCATCCCTTGGATTCTATGGCTATTTTTATTGGTTGCAATTCAAGAAATTCAACAATGATAGGTGGGTATTGATCCCATGAATCTGTCCAAAATCATGCCTTCTCCCCTCTCCCCACTTTCCAAAATAATCGATCTTTTACTACCTGAGATCCTAACTTGAGAGCCTGCCACACTAAGTATCCATTACCATCCAAAAGGAAATTACCCACCTCATTTGGGTTTACATGTCCCAAATATTTACTAGTTAGGATTCTACTAAATAAGGAAGTTGGTTGGGAAATCCACCTCCAGTAAAGCTTTGCAGCCAAAGCTTTATTATTTAACTTTGATCTTATCAGTCCCAAACCTCTTTTTACCTTGGGCTAGGTTACTTTGTCCCAACCTACTAAGGCCCATTTCCTCTCTCCTTTTACTCCTTCCCATAAAAATTTTCTAGCCATCTTGTCCAACTCTTTCCATATAGTATGTGGGGCAGCCAGGATAGAGAATTTATAAATTGGCATGGTCTGAATGACTTATCGTAAAAATTTAATCTACCCCCATAGCTTAACCATTTGTGAGACCAATGATTAATTCTATCCTTTATACAATCCAAAATATTCCTCCGGATATCTATTTTTAGTTTTTTAAAATGCAAAGGGACCCCCAAGTAAACCACTGGGGAGAGAAGTCCTTGTGAATCCCAAGATCTCTAAAACTCTATCCTGAAGCCTTTGATCAAGATTGAAAAAGACAAATTTGGATTTTTTATCATTGATGACTTGGTTTGTAGCCCTAAGGTAGACATTAAGAGTATCTCTAATCATGTTTGCTTCCCTGAAGTCGGCCACTCCCACCAATCTCGTGTCATCCACAAACCGTAGGTGAGTTAAAACTTCCTCACCCACCTTGATACCTGTTAGCAAACCTTGTTGTCTTCTCTTCAAGATAAGTCTACCCAATCCTTCAGCCAATATGAGAAAAATATAGGGAGAGCAAGGATCTCCTTGACGAAGGCCTCGAGTGGCTCCAAACAGTTATGAGGGAAGACCCTTGATTAACACTGAGTATGTTAGAGTAGAAACACAACTCATGACCCATTCTATCCAATCCTGAGAGAAACCAAAGGTTGCCATCATCTTTGACAAGAAGCTCCACTCCACCCTATCATAAGCATTTGACATATCTAATTTTATGAACATTCCTCTATTACCAGATGTTTGCATTGAATGGATTGCCTCCTGAGCTAGAACCACACCATCCAAGATCTGCCTACCCTCTATAAAACCCCCTTGCTTTGAGGAGATAATGTTATGTAAAAGAGGTTTTAGCCGCTCAGCCATTACCTTTGTGATTATTTTATATATAACATTGCATAAGGCAATAGGTCTATAATCTGAAATATGTACCCCCTCCTCCCTTTTTGGAATTAAGGTAATGAAAGTATGATTTAATTCTTTAAGCATTCTTTTACTACCTCTGGACTCCTCTATAATAGCCATTCTGTCCTCCTCCAAGTTATCCCAAAAGGCCTAAAAAAACTCAATTGGAAAGCCATCTAGACCTCGAGTTTTTTTTATGCTCATTCCAAATACCACATTCTTCAGTTCCTCTCTATCAATGGGTTTAAGAAGGGTATGATTTTCTTCTTCAGAGATAACGGAAGGTATGACAACAATAACATCATTTTGAGCCTCTTAATATTGCACCATACTTTCCTTAAATAGTTTAGAAAAATAATCCATTGAATGGAAATGCATACCTGGAAGTGTATCAAAGGAGTGTCCGATCTCATCTTGAAGAGCTTCCATGTTGTTCATCTCTGCTCCTACCACAGCAATCCGATGGAAAAATTTGGTATTTTTATCACCTTCTAATAACCAAGTGGTTCTTGCTCTCTGTTTCCAGTAGGTCTCCTCTTAGTTGTCAATGTCCTCAACTGCTTTATGCAAGGCATCATCCTCATCTTTGAGCTGCTCTGTAATCGTTCCTTCCCTAAAGTGTTTTTGAACCTCATCCCATCTAGCCACCAAAGGAGCTCTTTGGACCTGGAAGCCTATCTTGTTAGCTCACCTCCATTGTTTCAGTTTATCTTTGACATAATTAAGTTGTTTGTGGAATCTAAACATTGATGTCCCATATGGTGGGCGACCTTCTTCCCACCACTGTGGAATTTTCTTTTGAAGTTCCTCTTTTTGTAACCAAAATTTTTTAAATTTAAATGGTTTGTGATGCTGCCCTGTCTTAATCCCTCCTTCCAACAAAATGGGAAAGTGATCCGAAACTAGACCCTCCAAAATTTGAAATTTTATATTCCATTTTACAAATGCCTCCCCCTGAAACCAAAAATGGTCTAACTTTACCTTCCTACTATGTGGCTCCCTCCTCTTATTAGTCCAAGTATAGTTGGTTCCAGGGCATTTAATATCCACCAAGTGTAAAGCCTGGACTTGGGCAATCATAAGTCGATCCCCTGGGTCCAAAATTGGGGTTCCCCCTTCCTGATCTCTAGAGGATAATTTAGCATTAAAATACCTAGCAATAATCCAGTCTAAATCTTCCCTTGAGACTCTCATGTTATGCACAGCTTTCCATTGAAGCCTTTGACCATCTAGGTTTTGAGCCCCATAAAAATTTGTGATTAAAACATGTTCAACTGTGACATTATTTCTAAAATGTGATGTGAGAACACCCCTCCAAGATATATTTTCTATTGCAGTCCATTCAAGAGAGTTCTAGAGAGTAACTATCCCCCCTGAGGCACCTTGGGCAGCCACTTCCATATGACCAGCACCCCTCCAAATTTCGTTAACTGTTTTACACATAACATCTAACGACATTTTTGTCTCCTGGATAAGAAAAAAATCTATTTTACATTTTTCTAAGAGTCTTTGAACAGCAGATTGATGTGTTCTACTGTTTAAACCCCTAACATTCCATGATTGTATAATTATTGGTTACCTTGAGAGCAGTAAGAATCTATTGGCCTCACCGATCCTCCAGTGATCAGTTTGTCTTCTTGAACTGCTAGCAATTCCTTATTTGATTTTCTACCCACTCCTTGAGAATTGCTATTTTTTTATCTCTTTTCCACCTGATTTATCCCTAAAGTTGGCATTTCTCTATTCTTTTCTACTATTCCCATGCTGACATCCTTAATTATTGGCTACTCTTGGTTATGCACTATCAATGCCCCTACACTCTCTGACTGCGGTAACTCACTGTGCTCAATTACCTGCTCTATGACGAGGGGATATGAAAGAAGAGCTTGAACGTGGATGTTATTATTTTCATTATTCCCATCCACTCCTTCCATGAATTGTTCTTCTTGGTCCATTAGTGTCTTAAATATCTCATACCTATTAGCGGGCTTGAGTTGGGTTTGCTCTTTACCATCTTTTTTCTTTTGCCTTCTCCTTCTTTTGGGTTGTTCAAAACCATCTCTCTCGTGCTTCTTTACCCCGAGAAATATTGGTTGGTTCTTTGTTTATTGTTGACTTACCCTCCTTAGGAAGATTTGACATTCCTAGAGGAGCCTCCATTTTTGTGTTCATATTATTTGGGCAAGATCAGAGCTAAATGCCCATATTTGTGGTAAACTCGGATCCGAAGGGAAGTGCCTCATAATCCAGTTCGTTGAATCCAAGATAGTCCTGCAAGTTCAAGTTCCACCTCTGTCGGTAGAGGCTGGCTAAGATCCATTTCCACACATACTCTTGCATAAATAGTTGTGTTTCCTTCTATTGTGTCTTTGGAGACACCCAAATGTCTTCTAAGGGAATTACAGATAATTTCCAAAACCTGGTCACTCCAAAACTCCATTGGAAGTGCATACAAATGGATCCAAATCGGGACAGTAGTGGGTTCAATTCGAGGATCAAATCCCACTCTCCAGGGTTGAACAAATAATCCTACCGAACCATGATTCCTCTTTTCTGATTCGAAAGTCCTATTTCTATCGGCTAGTGAAGAAAAACTAACAATAAAATACCCATTGCTAATAAACCATAAAGAGTACTCACCAAGAGGCTCCCAGTTTTGTCGGACCCAGGAATGCAAAAAATTTAGGGTAGGGCGAATACCCATGAATTTGCATATCAAATCATGATTGGCTCTATATTAGACTTTTTCTTCAACCATCCTTGGCTCAATGATAATCTTTGGCCTTGATTCTGACTGTGGCAAGCATCCATTAACTCGTTGAGATGTTGATCTATTTCCAGCAGTCGTAAAGAGCATTTTTAATGCAGTTCTTTGTGCTTTGTCAGTCTTGGATGGAGATTTATCTTTTAGCAAATTTGCATAAGAGCTATTTCTCTCTAGAAGAGGATCTGGAGGTGTCCCCATTGGACCCTCCCGGGGCAGCAATCTTGCCTTCAAATCCAGAGTAACCAAAAATCTCTTTGGCTACCCAACTGATGTCCTAGTTTTTCCCTAGCTCCAGAAACCCTCTTCACCTAAAGGACTTTTAGACAAGTGCTTGAAGGACATTTTTCCCTTCCCTTAAGATAGTTATTCCACTAATACTATGAGTTTCTAGGATATTTAGTACTATAATCTGATATTTCTCCACATTTGAATCTCTAATACTACGAGTTACAAAAATTCCTATACGTGGTTGTAGATTTGAATACATACAATTGCTATCTCCAAAAAACATAATAGTGGCATGCACTAAAAAATCATGATAAATCCTGACTAGAAATTTGTATGTATTTTCTACCAACCAACCATCTGTATATTCTAGTTACAATATTATCTTGAGGCCTTATAGTATTAAGATATGTTCAACATTTTATTAATATTCTAAAATGAGAAACATTATCTTTACAAGTAAAATGGCACCTACTAGCGATGGAAAGAAGGGAGGAAAATATTCTACTGAAAAGAGTATCCTCAAATATTTTAGCCATATATCGAAATCCAATGAGCCATCGACATCTATACAAATTCAAGGTACAATTGATTTTTACCTACTAAACAGTTAGTTGTGTATTCTATAAATTATTTTAAATAATGCTTTCTTCCTCAAAAAGTAAATTTTTAGTATATGGCTCTAGCCATATTGCATGTTGATGTGAATCTTTTTTCTATTTGTAAAATTTTGTTCTATTAAATCCAAAAATGATAAAGAATATTATTTTATGCAGAATACTCTATTGACCCTGATATGCCTCCACTTGAAGATATTCCTCAACAAGAGATGCCTTCTAATGAAATTTCACTTAACAATGACATCCAACAAACACTTGAAGATATTCCTCAAAATGACATTCCACTTGAAAAAGAAAGTGATAAATCAAATACAATACAAACTTTTGGGGAATCATCAAGTCAAAAAACTAAACATAGAAAGTTAACTAGATGGACTATTGGAAGGTCATTTCAGGTTGAATGGGCATCAACATTTCCCTTTATAGAGCCAGTCCATCCAGAGAACAACAATGCCATTCCAACAAAATGTAGATGCAAAATTTGTAGTTGGAAACTAGGTAAGGATCATAAGATGCAACTGAAGAAAGATACAATAGAAAAACATTGTGGGAAAGTTTATTCAAATGTTACAGAAAGTGATGGAACAGTTAAGAAAATAGTTAGGTGGAAGGATGCATCGGAATGTATGCATGTTAGATATGCAATAGAATATGAAAATGAATTGAAGCTACAACAATCTCTTGTTCAGAAAGGTGGAACTATTCAAGCCCAATTTCATAAAATTCATAAGACCACTTTAGCTTCAAAAAGTTTACAGTTTGTTGTTGTATATAGTATTCTTAAAAAGGGTAGATCCATGTTCGATTTTATTGATTATAAGCACCTATTTCAACTAGCTGATGTGCAAAACCTTCCTAGTTCCCATTGGTCAGATCGAAGTGGTTGGGAAATGGTAAAATGTCTATCATTGGTTGAGAAGGAGGACCTGAGGGAGAAAGTAAAACTTACCAAATTCATTTCACTTTCAATTGATGAGGTGATGGTTGTGGACAACACATCTTGGATTTGCATGCATGTGTACACATTTCAAAATCATGTAAGGCAACCTAGTTTGCTAGCATTACATAAGATGGTGGAAAATAGTAATGCAGAAAATATCTATAATGTTGTTGTAACTAGTTTAAAAGATATTGCAGGAATGAATGATATAGAAATAGCCACAAAGTTAATATGCATTGGAGCTGATGGTGTTGCTATAATGCAAGGACACAGGAATGGTCTTTGTGTTTGACTCTAGACATCTATCACCCCATATTTGATACCCATTCATTGCATGGCTCATAGAGTGAATCTTGCATATAAAATTGTGAGCACTTTTGAAAATATTGCAAGAGTGGAAGACCTCATCCGTGAAACACATGCTTATTTTTCATGTAGTCCAAAAAGGTTTGTAGAGTTTCAATAGTTTGCACTAGGAGTTACAGAAGGAAAAAAATTGTTAAAATATGTGGATACAAGGTGGATTTCATTGTATCAACCTGCACATAGAGTTTTTATAGAATATCAATCGTTAACGGGGTTTATGTATGCAAATCGTAGGGTAGTTGATAAGGCAAAAGATTTGCTATACCATTTTACTGACTTGGAAACCCTTTTAACATTATGTGGTATTCTTCCAATGTTACAAGAAATGAATAGATTGATTAAACTTGCACAAGAAAGATCCATCTATATTATTGATTTCATGAGGGTAAGAAAACAAATATGTATGATTATTGATAGGTTATATGTCTTCGAAGGAAATTTTACAGATCCCTTATTTGATAGTTGGAGAACATTAACTAACGTGAACGATCCAAAAAGATTTTTGAAGTTTGACATCAATGATCATATTTGTATTAATGTTCATGGAAATATGATACCTCTATATTATTTTGAAAGGTGGTCAAATATAGTTACGGATGATGTTGAACAAATTCCCATAACACATAATGGATTTGAAGTAGTTTTACACAATACTAAGATTAAATTGTTAAAAATAGTAGAATCATTGACAAGTGAAATAAGATATCGGTTTCAAAGAGATGAGTTGCTTGAGGCCATGGGTGTGGTTAACCCCATGTTTTGGGGTTCTTCTATTGACTACAAATCTACACATGAGTCATTTATTAAATACATGGGCATACTTCTTAAACATTTCATCAAAAGTGTGGAAGTCAATGGTGTTGAAATCAAAGGTATTCTCAACAAAGAACTTTTAACACAACAATCATCACATTTTGGAATGACAATGGTTGATCAAACATCACTTTTGAGTAACTTTCATGAGCCTGGTTCCATTACACATTTGTGGCAAAAAATGTATCCAAGTAGTGTCTTACAAGATACGATTGGTGAATATTTTTGTTTATATGAATTATGTCAAACAATGATTTTGGGATCTATGGAAGATGAGAGGGTTTTTAGTGCACTATCTTTTGTGAAATCTAAACTTCGTAATAGGCTGGATAAAAATTTGGAAAATTGTTTGAGAATTTATGTGTCAACGTATGAGCTGGACAAATTTCCCTATGATAGAGCATTGGCATACTAGAAATCTCTAGCAGATAGAAGGGGTGTCACTAATACGGATGATAATGAGGATAATGATACTTGTAGTGATCACATAGTGCAGACACACACATCCGCTATGCTTCAAAGAGGTTTTGGACAAGTTGAGGAGTGTTTGTTTCAACTACCTCCATTGTAATTTTTACAAAATTTCACAACATTGATAAATTTGACTTTATTTTATAACATATTTCAATATATTGTTATCATATTTATTAGATTTCACAAAATTTGGTTATTCATAAATTTTATTTTTTATATCACATTGTTGTTTTAAAAATTGTATGTTTTATATCGTACCATTCTTAGTGTCTTAACTATCTTCATTGATAAATCCTTATGTTTTATATCATAGTATTGTTAATGTATGAATATTAATGTATTGGCACAATTGAGTTCTTTTTACTTTGCAAATAAAATCCTTATAATATTTCTTTTGTTGTTTGAGATGAACATAGTAAATATTATTGGATCGATATAAACTAAAAAAGCAACACAAAATTATAAATGGAAACAACCATTGAATGATAGAAGACACAAAATTAGTAAATTCCTTTTTCATTAATTCGATTAAAAATATATTACATTGTACAAAATTGTTGATTGCAATATAAAAAATATGCAGTCAACTAGTAAACAATTCATAGTTTCTTAAATATCAGATTGGGGGTTTTCTACCTCAGCTTCTCCTTGAGTTGCTAGTTCCTTTCCTTTTTCTTATTCCCTGACACCCTATGTTGGTAGTGCTCTAGTTCTGACTAGGCCTTCCTCTATTTTCTTGAAACTCCCTAGCCATGTCGATTCTTCTTGGGCTAGATATTATAGCACTATTGAAAGCGGTTCTTTCACTTTTTGCTCCTCTAGCACGAGATCTGCATCCTGGTTGAGTTTTTCCCTGATATATTTTCTTAAAATATTATTATCCCTGACTTTGGATTGCATTGTTTTCTTCATTAACATTGTATTTTTCAGAAATTTCTTGGTCATTGTGATATTAACCTCCATGCTTTTAACTTGTTTTCTTAAATTATCAAAATTTGATTGCAAAAAGAAAAAGAAAACATAATTCAGAAGAGTTATATGAAAAATTTAACTTGTTTTGATAAAATATTAAAATTTGAGTGCAAAAGAAATAGAAAACATAAGAAAATATTTGCTCACCTCAGCCACATCCCTTGCAACCTTAGCAACTGCAACTTTTTTCTTATCAAAATCCCATTGGTTATAAAATTCTTGGGCTTCAGCATTAATATTCTCAATTCTACTAACCATAATGTTTAGAATTTCATCATCATACAAAATAGTAGACTTCACTGATCCTGATGTAGCCTGATCTAGCAGGCCAACAAGCTTTTCTGGTTTGTTCTTGACCAGAGAAAAAATTGATTCTCTTTTAGAAAAATTTTATACCGGGCATTAATTTCCTTCATAAGGACCTTGGCCCGATATTCCCACTCCTTCATCACTTCCAAATATTGAAGCACCACCTCTTTTATGGTTGCTTCACAATTTTTAGCCATTAAAATTTTTCATCAAAATTTACTATGTCATCCTCAGTTTGAGGATGAGGGTCATCTGATTGAGCAGACGGTGATAATGTCTACTGAGTTGTAGGGGCTTCTATTTGTTGTGCTTCTCCATGTGGATCTTGAAGCACATTTGTTGCCTTGAAGCTTGAAATGTTTCCCTACAATAGATAATCATCATCAAGTGGGATATTATCTAATCCCACACTTGAAACTTTTGGTGCCTATGTATTTGTGTTCAATGAAAAAGTTGGGAACACAAACACATTCTCACTTAGTGTTGGCCCCCACAATCTCTATGAAAAAAAAAATTCCAACACCAACCAGCATATGCCCTCTCATTTTTTGAACCTGTCATTGTTGTGGTGGAGATGATGGTGGCATCACATTACCTCTCACAGGTTGTTGTTGAGAGGTGCCTAAAAACAGTAAAAAATATTTTGCTAGAATTATTCTAGAAAATAAAATAGAAAAATAAATATATGTTAATTCAAAGTAAATACATATTGATTTACTAGGAGATGATGAGATCTGATGTATTTGGATGTCGAATGGGGTGGGGCGTAAGTCTGAAAACATATGAAAAATTTAATAAAAATTATTATAATTTTAAGTAAACAAATATAGAGATAAAAGCTGAAAAGAGAAACTTACGTGTTGTAGGGGTGGCCTCACTAGATGCACACTACACATTTTGTGCAAACATAGGTGCACGAGTGTTACAGTTAGAGCATATTACATCATTTGGGTCATGTAAATGTACCACCTTTGGTACATAGTTAGAGTAGGAGATTACTTTAGGGGAAGTTAGCTACTTACTTCAAGCAATGTAATAAATGCACAAGTATCAATGTGCAAGTTGTAATGTGCAAGGTGTCCCCTTGTACAACTAGGTAGAGTGTTGGCCAAGGAATCTCTCTTCCTATATAAAGGGCCTCATAGTGATAGATTAGAGAGCAATTACATATCAAGCATATCAAGTGTATTGTAGTAGATAGTGGTAGAACTCTTGTATGGAGTACAATGTAGTTCTTTAGCTTATATTAATGGAGTGACCATCACCTCCATACTACATTGTATTTTTACCACTTTCTATTTATAGTATATTTTAGTCATATTGCAGAATTACTTTCTTTTATATTTTTTACATCTTATTAGGACCTATGATAGATCTCTCCCACTACAGATATCCTCAAAATCTAATAGTGGTATCAGAGCCATGATGAATCAAAATAGGAATAGGGAGAGTTACCATTGCTATTGTTGGCTTGTAAAAAGCCATAGTAGTCAATAGGATTAGAGAGAATCACAAGTGAGGATTAAATATTAGTTACAAAAATTTTGAGATTACATTTGGCTAGAGTCTTTCCACAAAGTTGTAGAAAAACTCATGAAGACTAGGACTCAACATTCATTCCACTAGTTTGACGGATCAACTAGTGAAGATTATTTCATTCCAATTTCTAACAACTTGTTGCAAGAAAAAGGAGATTCAAAAAAATGTTGGGAAGCTTCCTACAAGAGAGTTAGGAAGAATATCTTCTTAGAATCATTCCAGCACTTGTAACAACAAGGAGAAGATTGAAGATTTCAAAGACTTGAAAGGTCCCATTACAAGAGTTGTAATCCTATAGACTATAAAAGTGAAGAAAAGGCCACAACTACCTTATAGCAGACTCAAGGAAGAAGAGACTCCAGAAGATGAGTCAAGGAGAAGATAGGATATTGGTGATATCCATCAATACCTATAAAGTGCAGAAGAAGAAAAGGCCACAGAAGCCTTGATACAGATGAATAAAATGCCATAAAAGCCTTGATCCTAAAGAAGAAAAGGCCAGAGAAGCCTTGATCTAGAAAAGAAGGCCATAGAAGCCTTAATTTTAAAGAAGACTTCAAAGAAGAATTCCTGATTTAGAAGAAGAGTTCCTGATTTAGAAGAAGACTCTAGAGAAGAGTTCTTGAAGAAGACTCCAGAGAAGAGTCCACGAAATAGGATATTGGTGATCTCCATTAAATCCTACAAATTGCAAAAGAAAAGAAGGACCAGCAAAGGTCTAGAATCTAGAAGTAGCAAATTTTAGAGATCCAAGAAGAAGATCTCATCACCAACACTTCCATAAGTAGAAGGTTGAAGAAAAGGTCTCAGTTGGAAGACTAGAAAAGCTACAAGATAGAAGACCTTGGAGAGGTCTCAAGGAGAAACAAGAAGAAGGCTTGGAGAGCCTTGCTATAGAGCTCGTAGAAGCATCATCAAAAGAGTTCCTAGGAGAACTCATTGGAGAAATCCACTACCAAGGAGAAGCTCCTAATAGTGAAGGACTTGGGATAATTATCACCATCCAAAAACAAGCCCAAGAGAAGAAGAATTTGGTAAGGAGTGCCAAATCTAGTGAAGACCTCAAGATATTTAGAATCTTGAGAAGAAGAAGATCCTATTTGAAGTCAAAATTTAACAAGAATATTGAAGGAAGATTTAGACAGAAGAAGCCTACCAAATCTAGGAGATTTGGAGATTACCTCTCACAACAAGAAGGCATAATTTAGAGATAAGAGTTCTCTAAATCTATAATAGAAAATAGAAGATCACTGGAAGGATCAAGCCACCAAACCCGAGGCTCAAGATAGAAAGTTCAAGACCATAGTTTGGTGAAGCAAGAAGTTATTCTAGATAGCCAACAAGAAGCTACGAATTCATCCATTACAAGGTAGCAACTTGGTGAATCAAAACACCAAGATCTACATCTACTACAGAAGCCATTAAAGGTAAGAAACTAGGGTGCAATTAGTTGAACTTCAAATTAGGGTTCATTATCAAATTCCATTAAGCACCGTATTTGGATTAAAGTTGCAAGGAGAAGGGCTCATATTATAGTCTTCAAGAAAGTGCAAAAAGGAGAGTTCATTTTAAGATATATTTGCACATTAAATAGGAGTTGGATATTTTTTGAAAGAAATAAAATTATCACCTACCTATTATCTATCTAGAAAGCAAGAAGACTACATCCTACAATATTGATTGTAGTGAAAATTATAGAATATTCATTAAGGGTTCTTTACAGATTACTCTTAAAAGTTGTAGATATTATTAAGTGCATTAGAATTTTTTTTATTTAAAAAAATTTACCAAATATTACCAAAATTCTCATTTTAATTTATTTAAAAATTATTTACTAATTATTAACCTATAAATTATTTAATAATACCCTTTTTTTATACAACATTTCATGGCCAAAAGAAGCCACCAATACAAGTCAAAAGGTGGAGAAGGAAGCCACCATTAAAGTCCTTGAAGGAAGCCTCAAATCGAGACTTGGTGAGTCTCAAGATTCAAGGAAAATATAAGGGTTTCATTTAAGTGCAAAGTGCAGAAATCCTTACTTTAAAATTGGCATTAGCTTGGATTAACTCTCATTAAATTATCCAAGGAAGAAAGGAGTTGCCTCATCAAAATAAAAATAAAAAGGATTTCAAAAAGGTCCTTCATATTGGTGCAAATCTAACTATTACAAAGCACCTCTTTTGTTCCTTCAAAAGGACAAAAGTATTTCTCTTTATAGGTAGCAACATGGCCATCATATTCAATAGGTTGTAGGGTAGAGTTTGAGCAAGAGGAAAGAGCCATCGAAGAGCTCATACTTCACAAAAATCAAGGTGTTTAAAAACACCATTTCTCCACATCCAATCTAGCCCTAGAAGCAAGCATGTCACCTGTAATATTTGAGCCATTACAAGAGGCTATTATCATCCAAAATTACATGGAGAAAGGATGACATACAGAAGGAGATCATCTATGTCGGATAGCACTATCGAGCTAAGCACAAGGGGCTATTACAAAAGCTACAAAACAACACCATCAATCGGTTGTTACAAAGGATACACAAACAACATACTACAAGCATCAAGGTATAAAGGAAAAAGTGCTATACCCAAGGCCATTACTTGGAGAGAACGACCACCAAAAAGAAGCACAAGAAGCTACCATAGGACCACCATTAGGAGCACCATAGAACCATGGAGTATTATAGCTGGAGCCACCCATTATCCTCATCAAGACAACATGCAAAAGGAGAAGATAAAATGCTTGCATTCCAAGAAACATAGCAAGCTCACGAACAATACAAAGATATAGGTAAATATAGGGTTACAATGCTCATCCTTGGAGTATTAGAAGAAAGGCTTACATGCACAAGCCTTGAGTGCCACTTGGCACAAGAGTTCTAAGCACCCCAATATTTGTGAATAATCCAATGCTCACCTAAAAAGGAGTTACAAACCTTTGGGAGGTTACCACCAAACTTATCATTGCATAAAGGTATGTTGGAATATCAACGTCTATTCAATAACACTCAAGAGACACTTGTCTACAATCTGCAAGGAAATAGTCCTATTTAAGGCACCCATTTTGGAGAAGGAGATAGAATGAGGTCAAAGGGAAGTCAAGCATTGAATGGTGTGAAGCACGATCATAGGGAGAAGGCTAATTCAAGCTTGTGCACCATTCAAAGGTGTAAGCCTACATTAAAGTGGTTATCATAGACCAGCCATACCAACATTCCATTTTGGAGGATATTCGATGCAATCCAAGCATTCATTAAGGAGAAAATTAGTACCATTCATGGAGGAGAGAAGCGCTACTCAAGGGAGAAACCGATGTTGGTCAAAGAAGGCATTGACTACCCATGAGCGCCACATACTAGAAGGTTTCAATCGGCCACCTCACAGCATCAAAGGAAGATAATCCAGAGGGATTATTAAGGTAAAATATGATATTACTTATTGCTTGCTATAAACTAAAGTTACATTGGAGTTATAAGGGTACATTATATTTACTATTGCAATCATCCGTTTAAGCATTAGTAATATATTAAGCAAGCAGATTTCAAGAATATTTATATTTGCAAATAATAAAGTAGGAGGAATAAGGATTTCAACTTGGAAATTATATATCTATTATTGCAAATATTATTGTTTTCTAATATTCCAAATTAGGGAGTTATAAGGAATACTACACCAAATAAATTATTGGAATTTAGAAACATTAAATATCAAATATCAAAGGCTATAAAAGGAGGTTCATTAAGGAATATCAAGAGTTGGAAATTAATTGGTATACTTGTCTCAAAACCACATTAAAGGGATAAAATAAATCCAACCATTAGGACCTCATCAAAATAGAAAGTGCTTAAGTTCAATAGGAGTAATAAGGTGTAATAGAAGTTGATTTTTGCTATTTACAAAACATTACAAAATCAACCCAAAATTGAACTACTATTCTCAAAAAGCACTTTATTAATCATATAGCATATCCAAAAACACTAGGGAGTCATAAGGTATTCTACAAAACTTGATAATAGCATTCATCAAAGTTTATCAAGTACTTAATCCATTTGGGAGTCATAAGGTTTCTACAAAATATAATTTCTACAAGGATTTTATTAAATCAAATTCACATCTCTTAACTAGGGAGATATAAGGAAGCCTACAAAATGCAAGCTCTATAAAGCTCATATACTCTAAACTAGGGAGTTATAAGGTAGACCACTTAGAAGATTCCATCTAATAAGGTACAAGCACTTTATACTCTAATCCAAGGAACTAAGAGAAATGACTACCTCAAGTAATACAACAAACAAATACATGAATAATCCCTTTAGAAAGGAAAAACAAGTGCCATAAAAATTGGAATCATGAACCTACTTATAAAGGGTGAAGCATATTTAGATCTTACCTCAAAAATGATTCATAGTGAAGCCTTAGATGATGACTTTGATACCATGGAACATTATCTACAAGCTTGACTCAATGAAGCAATTGAAAATGGAAAGGATGACATTCTACTTTCCTTATATTTTGTAAGCATATTGTATATGGCATTACTTACATACAAATGCTACAAGAATGAAAATGCAGAACAAATGAAAAAAGAAAATATAACTGAGTGAATCATACTTAGAAAAGATATTTCAATCCTCATGCAGTATTGGTACCTCAAGTTCTACTAATTCAAGATCTTATCTTGATGTCTTGAGAGGTTGTTCAGAAACTTTTGTACAGAGTAAGGACAAAGAAGGAGAAACATCTTTGCAGGAATCAAGCAGTAGACTCAAAGGCAAAGCTAAATAAGAAAAGGAAGATGAACCAGATAAAGAAGGATTACAATGCAAAAGTCAATTGATGAAAGAACCTGATCAAGCCAAAGAGCATCCACAAGAAGAAGATCCATATTGAAGATTGAAATCTTCAATACCCAAATAATGTAATACAAGGGGGTGTTAGAGTTAGAGCATATTACATCATTTGGGTCATGTAAATGTACCACCTTTGGTACATAGTTAGAGTAGGAGATTACTTTAGGGGGAAGTTAGCTACTTACTTCAAGCAATGTAATAAATGCACAAGTGTCAATGTGCAAGGTGTCCCCTTGTACAACTAGGTAGAGTGTTGGCCAAGGAATCTCTCTTCCTATATAAAGGGCCTCATAGTGATAGATTAGAGAGCAATTACATATCAAGCATATCAAGTGTATTTTAGTAGATAGTGGTAGAACTCTTGTATGGAGTACAATGTAGTTCTTTAGCTTATATTAATGGAGTGACCATCACCTCCATACTGCATTGTATTTTTACCACTTTCTATTTATAGTATATTTTAGTCATATTGCAGAATTACTTTCTTTTATATTTTCTGCATCTTATTAGGACCTGTGATAGATCTCTCCCACTACAGATATCCTCAAAAGCTAACAACAAGAACCCCCAAGAGAAGAAGCATACCTCAAACATTTGTGTGGCCTCCGTAATGGTGATGCATGTGATGCAGTGTCTTCAAAATCACCGGTGGCCTTTGACATGTGACCCCTTATGGCAACATCATATTTTTTCCTTGTGGTGGCTTCCCTAGTCTACATTTAGGTGCAAATAAAAATAAAAAATGAAAATATGCTTAAATATATAAAAAATTATTTGATAGTGAAAGATGAACATATTTACCTTTAACTCCTGGTGTGTCATGGCAATGCTCTATAGTGTTGGATGCACTATAGTTGGTACAGGAGTATTCTGTAAATTATGAAAACTTTCATAATACAGTGCTAAAATATAATTATCAGTGCCCATGATGGTTTCTGAGTTTGTTTGGATGTCATGCAACTTTTTTTTGATGTGATCTGCAATATATGTGCACCATTCAAACTTCTTATGGTGAAGATAGTGAACCATGTATGCCAATACCATTAATTTAAATTTAGTTCTTTCATGCACAATCAGTATTGCTTGGAAGAACTCAATAATTGCCTTCAAAGCTGGATGTTGAACAAAGGTTTTTGTTAAACCTCTTTTTGACTTAGAGGTGAAAGCTACAAAAAAAATAGATAACAAAATACAAATTTAAAATTATGAGCATTAATAGAATCTAAGAAATGAGAATTATACCTGACAACAATTTGTACCAAGAATGTAGATCATCTCCAGGTAATTTATATCATCTAGAGACAACACAAACTTTGATGACACTGGAGGAACATACTTGTAAGGAAGATCTATCAACCTCAGGATGTCTATAGGCATGATTGCAAATGATAGTATTCTATTTTGTAATTATAGATTCACTATGGCATGGTCATGGTCATAACCATCTAGATACTATGCAGAATAAGTTTATATGGCTTGAATTGGGGCATGAAAGCAAGTTTTGAAAACCTACATCATTTAGCCATGAAAAGTCATAACCTAGGGTGGTTAATATATCTAAAATTATAGAGCAAGATTAGTTCTTGAATATAATTTTTGCATAATAGGTGGATGTAGTGGCCATTGCTAGTTGTGGAAACAGAAGAAATTATATTGGGAAGATTTTTGGGTAATGGTTGCTCGAACAGGGTTCGCTCTAGTTCGTAGTCACAAAAATGAAAATTGGAAAAAATGATTGTTGATGTCTTTTATAGACATAAATGACTACAGGTGGACATGTGACAGCATGTCATTCAACATGCAACACAGTTGACCTATCGCATGACACATGGTGGCATAAACCCTGGTGCACCTAACCTAAATCTGGATACAATTTTGCACTAGGTTTAAGGTCAGATCGTGTTTTATAACAGGTTTGCAATCAAACTATGTTTCGCAATAGATGTTGGATTGAACCATGTTTTGTAACCTGTTTACGACTGGATTGTGTTTTACAACCAGTTTATGGCTGAACCATATTTTTCACCCGGTGTTGGGATGAACCTTGTTTTACACCTGGTTTTCCACCAGACCTTGTTTTACACCCAATTCGATGTTGAACCATATTTTGCACCTGGTCCAAGGTTGGACCATGTTTTGCAATCGGTTTACGATCGTATCGTCTTTTACAACTAGTTTACAACTGAACTGTGTTTTGCAACCAATTTACGATTGAACCATATTTTGCAATCGAACCGTAGTCGGATCATGTTTTACAACAAGAACGCGATCAGATCATGTTTTGCAACCGAACCGCAGCCAAACCATATTTTGCAAATGGGCCATGACTGGATCATGTTTTATACCCAATTTATGGTCAAATCATGTTTTGCAACCAGACCATGTTCAGACTATGTTTTGCTATTAGACTGTGGCTAGACTCTATTTTATAACCAATTTATGGATGGACCTTGTTTTTCAACTAGTTTGTGATTGGGACTCTTCAATTCACCACTGTTTTATAATTTTTGGTGAAAAATAAAGGTAATTCACCATGTCTCCTACATGAAGTTGGTCAGGATTCGCCAGGATTTCAAAATTGATTTACCTTTTTTTATAATTACATTTCGGGTCCGACCCCTTATGAATAACCTTGCTGAATAGGTGAACTCACAGAAATCTCTATCTAGGATCAATAATAAATCAAATCAATGCTACTAATCAAAATAACAATGAAACACAATATTAGAATTACAACAATATCTCACAAATAAAACTCAAATGTGCACAATATCATAATATTACATGAATG
This sequence comes from Wollemia nobilis, assembly GCA_028583015.1. Taxonomy (NCBI): domain Eukaryota; kingdom Viridiplantae; phylum Streptophyta; class Pinopsida; order Araucariales; family Araucariaceae; genus Wollemia; species Wollemia nobilis. The sequence continues at coordinate 1,565,003 of JAQPPZ010004643.1, forward strand.
GTGCTAATTAATTACATTACATGGAGCTTTACCTCCAATATATCATTTTACATGACTTTTTAGTACTCTAACTATTGCTCTCCTCTATCATCTAGGAGATGCAACCTTTCATATTCCTCATATGAATACAATACTCTCATGTTGCCACATATCATGTGACTCTTCATTCTCTATCCTGACACCTTGCACTTTCTCTCATATTGACACATACATTATACAAATATAAATCATCTACCAAACTAATATTACAAGGGGGCAAATAATGTAATATCTCCAACACCCCCTTGTATTACATTATTTGGTAGGAAGGCTTTTTACCTTCATTATTTGATTCATCTTTCTCTTCATTCTTTAGCTTTAACTCTGTCATGGATTGATACAATTATTTGTGTCTGTCTCTGGATTAATGTATCTAAGTCACCTCAAGGTCTCTATATTTGGGTCACTACTAATGGATCTCTCTCTAGGTCACTACCTCTAGGTCTTTCCCTCTGGGTCACTACCTTTGGGTCAATACCTCTATCTTCTATGGGATCTCTTTTAATGGGTCTTCTTCTACCTTCAATAGGACCTTTTTTAATGTGTCTCCTTTGTATGCTTCTTTCTTCTATGGGATGTCTTTCCTCGGGTCTCCTATCTCTGTTAATTTCAAGGTCTATATTGTAGTTTATCTTCTATTCTGAATAGATTCTTTGAATAGGTAAATTCAATCTATCTTATCAAGGTCTATTTCTTAATGACCTAAAAATTTTATCAAGATCTATATCTGAGACTTAACTACAACTCGAATCAATCCCTGCATGAGGAAATCTCATGACCTTAAAGCAATCGAAGATGAAAGTCTTCTCTATTTTTTGTAGGAAGCTTCTCAAATTCTGAAGATCAAATTTTCATTGTAGTAAATATCTTATATAGCTTTCTCTATAATTATTTAAGAATCCAATATGAAAACTCTTCCAATATTCAAAGTAGAATAGCAACAACCAACTTTTCTTCTAAGTTGTTGTTAGAAATAGACTATATTACATAATTTGGATCATGTAAATATACCTTTCTTGGTACAAACTTGGGACATTAGATTAATTTAGGGGGAAGTTATCTAGTTACTTCATGCAATGTCATAACTGCACAAGTGTCAAAGTGCAAGTTGTCCCTTGCACATCTATGTAGAGTATTGGCCAAGGAACCTATTTCTTATCTAAAGGACCATAAACATAGAGCAAGATATAAGAGAGTAGTAGGAAGTAGTGTAGACCGGTGTGGCATGATGTAGCAGTGTGATATATTATGATGAGGTGTAATATGCTCAATGCCCATTCTTGAGCTATCTCTATATTCATGGAGTGTTCATTTCCTCCATAGCTACTTTTGTAAACATCTCCATCATTTCTATTTATATTATATTTTAGTCATCTCACAGATTTACTTTATTTTATATTATTTTGCATCTTGTGATTTCTATCTCCCGTTACATGTTGCATCAAAATATAATAGTGGTATCAGAGCCACGATAGATCAATAGAAAAACCACCATTATCATTGACCCTAATTTTTTGACAACCTAACATGCTATTGGACCAGTCACTATAAAAATTCTTAGAAGATTCTAGGTGGTATAATTAAGGAGAGCCACAAGTAAGGACTAAAATAAATCTGAGTTTTTAGAATACTGAGATTGCATATGGCTAGAGTCTTTCCACAGAGTTTCAAGGAAAAACTTGTGAAGACTAGGACTCAACACTTGATCCACTAGTTTTATAAATCAACTAGTGAAGCTCATTTAAGAGATAGAGAAGTTAACCTAAAGTTTCTTTTATTGTAGGGAATTAATACTTAGATGATTGGGACACCTCCTACAATAGAAATCTAGGATATTTTGACTTCGTTGTCCAAATTTCAGAGTGCCTTCATAGTGTAGAGATTAGTTGTTGCAAGATAAGAACACTATAGAAGATACTTCTAGAGAATAATTGTGGTGAAGTTGGGAGACGGGTAATCTCCATTGCTAGATTGAAAACTTCACAAGAATAAAAATCCATAGAAGCCTTGATCTAGAATAAAATGCCATAGACGTCTTGATCCAGAAGAAAAAACCACAAAATCCTTGATCCTGAAGAAAACTCTAGAAGAGAGTATCTAATTCAAAAGTATATTTCAGTACTAATACTTTGTTGCAGGAACAAGGAGATTTAGTGAGTTGGGAAATATTCCTACAAAAATTTTAGGAAGAGTATCTTCTTCAGAATCAATCTAGCACCTGAAGCAAAATAGATTAGGAGAAGATCTCATTGATGAAGAAGGACTAGGAGAGTCCTACTCGAATATAGAGGTAGAAAAATTAGATATCTACGAGAATATCTCACCACCAACACTTCTAGAAGTATAAGGTTGTATATAAGGTCTCAAATAAGACAAGAAGAAGTTGCAAGGCCTTAGAGAGGCTTATACAAGCATCTAGTAAAAGGCTTGGAGAGCCTTCCTAAAGAAATCATCAAAGGAGTTCCAAGGAGAACTCATTGGAGAAATTCACTATTGGAAATAGTGAAATATTTGGGACAATTGTCACCATACGACAACAAGCCCAAGAAGAAGAATTTGGAAAGGAGTACTAAATCTCAAAATACCTCAAGACATTCAAAATATTGAGATCTTGTTTGAAGTCAGAATTTGACAAGAAGCTTGAAGGAAGATTCAGACAAAAGAAGCCTACCAAATCCAGGAGATTTGGAGATTACCTCTCATAGCAAGAAGACATCACTTCATAATAAAGGATCTCTTCTAATCTACATAAAAATGAGGAGACTACAAGAGGAGAACAAACCACCAAAATCCTAGGCTCATGAAAGAGAGTTGGAGACCATATTTTGGTGAAGATGAAGTTGTTCAAGGTAGCCTATAGAGAGCTGCAAGATCTTACTCAATATAGCAACTTGGTGATCTTAGACACCAAGATATACATCCTCTACAGAAGTGGTGAAAAGGGCTTTCAAAAAAAGGTAAGCAACTATTGGTGCAGGAAAATTCATTAAGTGTATTACTTATCATATTTGTTGAAGCAACTTGATTGGAGTAAAGTTGCAAAAAGGAGAGTTGAATGAAGAGTCTTAAAATGTGCAAAAAGAAAGTATCCCTTAAGGTTCATTTGCACTTTAGAATTTTATTAGATTTTATAATCTCAAACTACCTATCATCTACATTGGAAAGAAAAATAAGACTAGGTCCTATTACCTTGCTTATAAAGAACTTTCAGAATAATTCTTGAATATTCATTTCAAATTATTCTTTATTAGTTGCAGTAAATTGATTAAGTGTATTATTTTTTAGATTTTATTGGAGTGATAAGGTGAAATTTTTAGTGCAGTAGAAGTAAAAGATTATTATATTCATTTGCACTATTAAATTTCTCTCAAATTTTATTGTTTGTGTTCATTAGAAGGGCACAAAAATAGAATTTGTCAATGTGTTTAAAGACACTATTAATGCACTGATATCTGCAACTTTGAAGTGGCCTAAGGAAGCCACAAAAATCAGCTCTATCCTCAAAGCATTGGATAATAAAGTAACCACCATAATAGCATCAAAAGAAGCCTCGAACGAGACTTGGTGATGCACCTTGTCGAAGCCATAACTTGTGAATCGTACGCCTGTTTGCCTTGAAATTTAACAGGTGGTTCCGCATGCATGTTCTGCATCAGGCTTATCTTTGATGCACCTAACCCTCCAAAAAACATAGTTTCCAGACCTAACTCCTCCATCTAGTGTCCCAAAATTAGCTTTTAGAATAGGTTCACGGGTTTTTTGGGTTTTTTGAATGTTAGAACTTTATTATATTTTGTTATACCTTAAGTTGAGACCTAATATTTTAAAGTAAGGTTCATTATTGTAAGAGGTATGTGTTCACCGAATTTGGGCGCAATCCGAATCATTTCTATTTTTAGCAGTTTTTAGAAAAAAATGTTTTTAAGGTTTCTTTGGTTTTTAGTGGCTATATGATGGATTGTATTCTTTTTTAGAAGGGGTGTGAATTCAGGAATGAGAAGAATATCGATTTGCAGGTTTCTTCCATTATATTGCATTTGTGTTATGTGATTGGAGTCCATTTTATTGATCTCTTGTAGCTGAGTTTATACCACTTGGTGAGTCTCAAGTTTAGAGCACAAGAAATAGTGTAGAAAAATAGCTTCTATAATGTGGTTACAAGCTTGGATTCATTTATAAAATATCCAAGCAAATAAGGGAAGGTGTATAATCAAGAGACAAACTCAAAACCCCTATATTGCACTCAATTTTCTGTTTCAAAAACTAGAAATTCATATTTAAAAAGAGTGCAAAAGAAGGTGCAACAAGGTCATCTTGTATAAAAACTATTTTACACTATATTGCACTATTTCTAATCTGGTTATACATGGAGAGAAGGCAAATTTAAAGGTACCTCAAAGGCACTACACTTGCTATAAAAACCAACCAGAGCGATTGTATGCTAGCAGCAATCCAAGCCTAGCTCAAGGAGCCATTCGAAGGGCTCATACTCCTCACATCCTAGATGGTTGAACTTACAAGATACATGTACAAGAGCAAGGGAGAAACAATATCATTCAATGAGCAATAGCATCTATGTAAGGAGGATGAAAAATAAATATAAAGGAAAAGAAAATTTGAAGCATCATTGGAGTGTTACTCCATATACGCTCATTGAAAGCGATGCTCAAGGCCTCCATACTGTTGCTCCATATCCCAGAAGAAGATTGTGTAGGTGAATGAAAGCAAATGTGGGGATTTACGAAGCTAAAAATATCTCAAAGGGTCCATTCGAACCAGTAATAGATACTATGTCCATGCAGAGAAGAAAGTAACACTTGTCACTACAGAAAAATCCTAATGCTCGAATCAAGAGAGCACTCATCTTCAAGGAGGAGTTACATGAACAGGTTGGTGCATTGAGTGTATGGGATATACTTGTCAAAGAGGAAGATCAAGATTTTTGTTAAATAACATAACATTATTACATTACAAGAAGGTAGACAAATGTTTCGTTGGTACCAAAATCTCCTCAAGCGCTCGAAGGGAAATAGTCATGCCACTTGGCACATCAGAGATGAATCTTCTCCATTTTAAGGATGTCAATGACCAAAGTCAACAAGCATTATTTGTCATAAAATTTACTATCTCGTCATCTGAGCAAAAAGGATCGAGTTGTAACATATCAAGAAGGTGTTAGAGCCTTTAATTCTGAAGGCAACCAAAGTCAAGGGAAGAGACTAGAATACACAAAATTTGGAACACATTAAACTCATAGTGCTTCCATTGGAGGATACATCCAAAGCATCCCTGATGTCTACATAAATTTTGCAGTCCAAGCTTCTCTAAAATCAGCGTTGAGCATGTTAGAGTAATATTCCATTCTTTGGGATATTTACCCTTTTACTCCACTAGGTAAAATAGGTAGTATATTGCATTATACTACATAGGTAGATTATTACATTTACTTTTTACTACTTACCATGGAGATATTTACTTTTCTAAATATCTACTGGTAAACCTAGATTAATATCTAAAATATCCTATGTTAGATATTTTAGATTAGTTGTTAGCACACACTTCTCTTCCTAGGTTAGCTATTAGCGCACTCTTCTCCTAACGCATTTGTTCGCGTTAATAGTGCTAATAGGTTATACTTTCTATTTTGTAACCTATATAATGCTTAGACATTTCTAAGCCATATCTAATGTTGAATTATTATTATTTCATTTCATTGTCGTTGGCTAATTGATTACATTGGCATCAGAGCCGAATATGTAGGCAAGGCGAAGGGTGTATAGCATTTTTTTTATGAGGCAATATTTCTTCATGAAATTCTCAAATTGCTAACACCCTGGTTTTGTCTACACTTGGATTATCAAGGAATTGTCACAAGATGGAAGGAAGGAGTAAATCTCGCTCATTTCTGGCAACATAGGTGGAGCTATCCGGCCACCTCACCGCACCTCAACAGGCAAGATGATAGAGCTAGAGCCCATAGGAGGAGCTCCCTGGCCAGGCCCATAATCTGACGCTGATCAGCTGGGCAGATCTCACCTGTCATGGGTGATTGAGCTTGAATCAAGCTCAGGTCATAGGCCTACGATAGGCCACAAGCCCATGTCCTCGAAGCTTGCATCAACCGACAGGCCAACGACCCTGAGGCTCGTGTCGGCCCACAGGGCTTGCGCCCCCACAATTAGCATGTGGGAGCACATCGAGGGAAGGAGTGCCCTCATGCTCCCATGTGGCTTTCTCTTACTGGGAGTGCATCGAGGGTAGGAGCGCCCTCACACTCTTGGCAGGCCACACATCGGGCACCATGTAACGGCCACTTGGCATCACCCAAAATGCACACGTGGCCATGAGCCACGTAACCTCACTAGTTGGAAACCTAGACCGACTCAGCAAAGTGACATGTGGCACCATCTAGCCACTGACACATGTGGGTGAAAAATCAATTTTTCATTCATCATGTAGTGCAACATGGTGGAGCATCAGAGGACGGAGGAGCAGTGATTGCCCAAGGCAATCACGCGTTCTAACAACGTGTTCAGGCCTTTAAAGGCCTAATTCATCCCTTACGGGATGAATGTGGGATAATTCCCATAGAGCCCTTTGAAAGGCTCAACCCGCCTTAAGTATATGCACGTGGGGGAGGCTTTCAAAGCCGCCCCAATAGTGCAGTGGTCAAGGCATAGCCTTGACAGCCGCGAGGTCTCGCGTTCGACCCCGCGCGCTAATATTTTTCCAAAGGCCTATGCAAATCGCAAAACTTTTGGTATTTTTCTTCATTCTTTTAATTTCTAAAGTTTTTTAATGTTTTTTTAATATTTTTTTAGATTTTTTTTTATATAGTTTAGCAAATTTTGGCCTAAATTAATCAATTTTTAAGTTGATTTTTTTTTTCCAAATTGCTTTATTATATGAATTATTAATCTTTAAAACTATTTTTTTAGCATTTCAACTTAGAAATTAAAAAAAAAAAAAACCAAATTTTTTTTGCAATAGTTCCACTCGATTTCTCATGTTTTCTCCAAATTGGGGATAAAAAGACATAGGAACAAACTCTTTTATTGCAAAAACAAAGGCCATATTCAACATTTTTCTTTGAAAGCATACCCAAACTTCCAAACTTCATGAAGATCAAATCTTGGGTACGAAAAGCCATTTTTCGAGTGTTGAATACAAAAACCAAGTCGTGTGTCGATTGGTCTGGAAGCCTTTCAAAAGCGGGTCGTGTGTCGACTTGTCTTGGAAGGAGTGCTCTATTTGTTAAATTTGCAAAACAAAGGGGGAAGACAAGAAATTGTATTTCTTTTGCAAATTTGTAACACAAAAGTGAGGAGCACTTAAAACAAATCAAACTTTTTTATTTTGCAAAATTAGAAAAGATAGGCAATTGTTTATTGTCACGTTATTTGCAAAATTGTAAGACAAGGAGGTGACAAAAACATATCAATTTTTTGCACAACACACATTCATATTTTATTGCAAAAATTAAAAGGTGCATTTTCAATTTTACTCGACACCTTCATTGGCAAATTATGTGCATTTTCGGTTGCATCCGACACCTATGTGATAAGAATTTTGTGGGCATTCTTGTTTGATTATTGCATTATTTCTTTTTGCAATTATAAGTCATATAATCAAGAACACTCCATACCCAAAAATTTCATAATAAATTTGAGTTAACCATTGCACAGATTTAAAGCCAATATTCATTTGATATTCTCTCCTACAAACAAAAACCCCTAATTCACTCTATCTATTTGGCTTAAATTCCTCAAATTGATTATCCCTCTTCAAGAGGGTTTTCAGGCAGGTGTCATTAAATATCTTTTTGAGTGAATTATTTTATCTCTTATTTGTTTGGCTTAATTTCCTCCAACTGATTATCTCTCTTCAAGAGAATTTTTAGGCAGGTGCCATTAAATATCACTTAAGAGTGAAAGAAAGATCATCTTAGTACAAATTGTAGGACCTTCATCATGGCAACCATAAATAAATACTTAAGTGATACACAATTTCTAAAGGGTCCTAACTATTCAACATGGAAAACTAAGATGAAAGCCATATTGACTGTAGAGGACATGTGGGATTTAGTTTATGGCACTAAAACAAGACCTACATCACCAGGAGTAGATCAAAAAGCATGGGAAAAAAAGAACAATCGTCTTCTCATGTTGATATTACTTGCAACTACTGATAAGATCCAGCCTCACATAAGTGAAGCTAAAACTGGTAAAGTTGCATGGGATGCACTTAGTACAATTTTTGAAGGCAAGAACCAATCAATTGTTCTAAACCTTCAAACACAACTTCATACCCTCCATATGAAGTCAGGTGAATCAGTAGAACTTTTCCTCTGCTGAGTTGCAGATCTGAAGTCTAAGCTTAATGTTTTGGGGGCCAAAGTTGAAGACACCATTTTGACTTCAGTAATCTTGAGAGCTCTTCCCGAATCCTACAAAATGTTGATTACATCCCTTAATGTTTCACAAATAGTTGTCACCTTTGTGGAGTTAGTCAATTTTCTTCAAACTGAGGAAGCAAATCAACTCCAAAGAGATGAAGTGTCAAACAATGCACTTTACTCAAACAATCAGGGTGATAAGAAGAAATAAAACTTTCAAAAGGAAGTATCATCCTCAAAAGGTAAGGGAAATCAATCTCAAAAGAGGTTTTGCTCATATTGTAAAAAGGACAACCATGACACCAATCAGTGTTGGTTCAAAAACAAGCAAAACAAGAAAGATAAAGGCACAACACAGAAGCAAAACAAAGGCAATATTGCTAGTGAAGTGTCTAGTTCCAATTCTGATTGTGGTTAAGAAAAAGCACATAGAGTGCTCATTTCTAATACAATATTGTAGAGGGAAAACACATTTGGTCACCTTAAGCAAAGCACCATTTCCTCTCTCTCTCTCTTTTTTAGGCTTCATAAATAGCATAAGTTTTTTGTTTGAAGTACTTATAATAAAGGGGTGTTTGTACCTCTTTTTTAGGCTTCATAAATAGTAAACTCTCATTGTTTTAAGTTCTCATAACAAAAGGAGGAAATTTTTAGGTGTAAAATTGCCTAGGAGGTAATATTTGTAAAATCTTTCACAAAGCTTCTTAAGTTGCACATCGTTTGCAATTAAGGGGGAATATACATTTCTTTTCTTCACAATTTATTGTAAAAAGGGAAGAAGACTTATAAGGGTGCATTTTTGTTAGCAATCGATACCTTAGTCATACTTCTTTCAGAAATTAATTACAACATGTTTTGCAACAAGAAGGGGGGAACTTATAAGGGTGAATTTTTGGCAGCGACCGACACCTTAGCTACCTTATATTTTGCAAACTCATATTGTAAATTGAATGAACCTCATATGAAGTGATCTATTCTACTACACCTAGTGATTACAGTGGCTGGTCACCCATGCAATTTGGTTGGATGATGAGATTACTATAAGTACATTTGTTGGTGTGAAGATAATGTGAGGAATGACCCCATTTTTACTTAGGAGCAGCCAAAGCACTGTGACAGAGCAAGAACTAGCAATTCCGTATCTTTTTCACTGTATTAGGGCAGTTATATACATTACCCAAATAATGTAATAAGGGGGGATGTTAGAGTAATATTCCATTCTTTGGGATATTTACCCTTTTTGATGGGGAGCCAAATTTTAACACAATGAAAAAGACTCAATTTTCATTCAGAAGCATGGAAAGATTACAATTCCGAACCATGGAAGATTTACAAAGTACAAAAAAATGCAAAAGAAGCCATAGTCTTCATCTTTCCAGCCTCCTCAATCCTTCAAGCAACCTCTTTTTATAATGGCAGATTCTTGCTGTAACCGTCGTTCGTAACTGTCCCTGTAACCACTGCAACGGTCCCCTGGAACTGCTGTAACAACTTCGGGTAACTGTCAAAAGTCGTTCTGTAACGGTCCACAAAAAAGTAACATGTCGTGATATCGTGACATCTTTTCATTATGCTCTTCTCTCTCCTAGTCGGACCACGAAAATGTGACACTTTTTCCTCCATGTCCATCTGTCACGATATCGTGACACTTTTTCAGCTTTTGTCCTTGTTTGCCAATGTGTCGCGATATCGCGACACTTGCGTTTTGCTCTCGCCTTCGTTCTGAGTTCGTCACGATATCACGACAACTTTTATGTCCGGATATCACGAAACTTGCATTTTGCTCTTGGCTTTGATCTGAGTTCGTCGCGATATCGCGACAACTTTTATGTCACGATATTACGACACTTGTTTTTACTTGCGCCTTGGTTCAAAATGCATCGCGATATCGCGACAACTTTTATGTCGTGATATCGCGACACTTGCGTTTTCTTGTGCCTTGGTTCAAAATGCGTCGCGATATCACGACAACTTTTATGTCACGATATCGCGACACTTTGCAGCACTTGGGGCAACTTTCAAAATACATCGCGATATCGCAACAACTTTTATGTCGCGATATCGCGACACTTTGCAGCACTTGGGGCAACTTCCAAAATACGTCGCGATATCGCGACAAATTTTATGTCGCGATATCACGACACTTTGCAGCACTTGGGGCAACTTCCAAAATACGTCGTGATATCGCGACATCTTTTATGTCGCGATATCGCGACACATTTCACACTTAGAATATTTTTTCTCTTTTTTTGTCACTGTTTTATTTCTTTTGTTGCACGATTTATTCTGCTACCACTGGATGCTCCTGCATCAGACACCCGAGGTAGATTGAGAAGTGATCCTCACTTCTGGACGGTCAGAGGAAAACCTAGGCGATCAACCTCTGATTTGGACAACCATGTTGCATCTTCGACAGGTCGACCCTTCCACTTGACCAAATACTCCGAATATTGCTTGTTTCAGGTACTTCTGCCTGTGCAAGTGTCAAGTACGTCTTTGATTTCTTCTTTGTCTGGAGTGGATGCTAGAATTTTCCATAGATCCAAACTGGTGGCTCGCTGCAACTTCCTTCATGATATTCGACCAAGTCTGAAATATTGAAAATAGGTGAAATATTTAGCTCACTTGGTAGATCTACTTCATAGGCATTTCCTGAATCTCGTTTACCTATGATCCGGCATGGTCCAAACCTCTTCATCTTCAGCTTATTGTAGGTTTTTCTAGGAAAATGTTCCTTGTGCAAGTGAACCATGACTTCATCTCCTATCTAGAATTCCTTGAAACGCCGCTTTTGATCTGCTCTGGCTTTGTACGTAGCATTCATTTGACTGATATGTTGCTAGACCTCTTCATGTAAATTCTTCATGTGTGCTGCAAAGTCTTCAGCTTCAGCACTGCGCTTTTCTCCTTTATCCATCGACCTCAACTCATAAGCGTTTCTCGGGTTGTTCCCATACACTATCTAGAATGGGGATGTACCAATACTTCAATTGATAGAATTATTGTAAGCAAACTCTGCTTGTGGTAAAATTAGATCCCATCCCTTGGGTTTATCGCCTACCAGACATCATAGAAGATTACCCAAACTTTTTTTGACTACTTATGTCTGTCCATCAGTCTACGGGTGGTACGCAGAACTAAACTTCAATTCTATTTTTAGCTTCTTCCACAGAGTTCTCCAGAAATAACCCACAAATTTGGTATCTCTGTCCGAGACAATGCTTTGGGGTAGACCATGAAGGCGTACTACCTCCTTGAAAAACAAGCCTGCAATATGAACAGCATCACTTGTATTCTCGAATGGAATAAAATGGGCCATCTTTGAAAACCTGTCAACGACAACAAAAATGGCATCATTTCTACATTGTGTCCTTGGCAGACCAAGAACAAAATCCATACTGATGTCCTCCCATGGTCTCTCTGGTACAGGAAATGGCTGATACATTCTTGTATTCTGGCTTACACCTTTCGCCATCTGGCACACTCTACAACCCTGCACAAATTTTGTCACATCCGGCTGCAACTGTGGCCAAAATTAATTTTCACTTACTAGAGCAATGGTCTTATCTTGACCAAAATGTCCTGCTAGTCCTCCGCTATGTTTCTCTTTGATCAGATTTTCCCTCATGGAACTTCTAGGAATGCACAACTGGTTCTTTCAAAATAGCATCCCATCTTGGATCATAAAATCCAACCACTTAGTGCGATCCACAGTAGTAGGAGACAAACATGTCGTCCATGCCTCTGTGAAATATGGATCCGCTGGGTATAAACTCTTGAGTTCATCAAACCCAACAACTTGCACTCTCATTTCTATCAACAAATTATGTCTTCTACTCAAGGCATCTACAACTCGATTAGATTTGCCACTTCTATGCTTCAAGACAAAGGTATAACTCTGCAGGAATTCAACCCACTTCAAATGTTGTTGGTTAAGTTTACCTTGACTATTTATATACTGTAAAGCTTGATGGTCAGTATATAAAACAAATTCCTTGGCTAGCAAATAATGTCTCCATTTCTTAAGAGCCTAAATTATAGCATAGAATTCTTGATCATAAATAGAGTATTTCTTTCTAGCATCATTTAATTTTTCACTAAAGTATGCAACAGGTTTACCTTCTTGGCTCAATACAGCTCCAATGGCACTGCCACTGGCATCACAGTCAACCTGAAACACTTTATTAAAATCTGGAAGTGCCAGAATGGGTTGTTCTGTCACTTTCTTCTTCAATATATCCATACTAGTACCTGCCTTGGCAGTCCACTTAAATTCTTTCTTATCCCCTCTCACAGTTTTTGTTAGGGGTGCACAAATACTGCTAAAGTCTCTGATAAACTTTCTATAAAAACTTGCAAGACCATGAAATGATCTTACCTCTGTTACATTCTTTGGGGCAAGCCATTCAATGATAGCCTTCACCTTCTCAGGATCCATTTTCAGACCCTCCTTTGAGATGACAAATCCCAGGTATATCAACTCTTTCTGTACAAAACTGCACTTTTGTATATTTATCAATAACTGCTCCTCTTGCAGTTTTTCAAAAACTGTCCAAACATGCATCAAATGCTCGTCCAATGTTTTACTAAAAATTAAAATATCATCCAGATAAACTATCATGAAATTTTCTAGGAAGTCACGCAATACCTCATTCATCAGCCTCATGAACGTCTCGGGTGCATTAGTCAATCCAAATGGCATAACTAACCACTCATACAAACCCTCTTTGGTTTTAAAGGTTGTCTTCCATTCGTCACCCTCTCTGATGCGTATCTGGTGATATCCGCTCTTTAAATCAATCTTAGTGAAGTATGTAGCTCCACTCAAACAATCCATTATATCGTCCATTCTGGGTAATGGAAAGTGATATTTAATGGTAATTTTATTAATGGCTCGGGAATCAGTGCACATTCACCATTATCCATTCTTCTTTGGTGCAAGTACTGTCGGTACTACACAAGGGCTCAAACTTGCTCGAATCAAACCCTTCCTCAACAATTCATGAACCTAGTGGTTCAACTCTTCATTTTCTATAGGAGACATTCTATGGGCGGCCTTATTGGGTAAGCTAGATCCTGGCATTAAGTCAATCTGATGACTAATATTCCTCATTGGCGACAAACCCTCAGGCACATTGTCTGATATAATATCAAGAAATTTTGCTAATAGATGTTCAACTTCTGCTGGAATGTCTATAGTTTCTTCTCTCTTTACAGTAGGAATTAATGCATAACACATTGAATCCCTCTTTAGACCATCCAAAAAAAATTTGCCATCTACTAAACAAATTCTAGCATTATTGCATACCTTTTCCTTAACCTCCTTCAATGGCTTCAGTTTGTGGCGCACTCCATCTTTTGTCAGGGAATAGGTATTTGCATGTCCATCATGCGCCGCACATCTGTCAAATTGCCATGGTCTTCCCAGCAACAAATGGCAAGCATCCATCGACAAAATATCACACAGGACCTCATCTTGGTATCTTCCAATTTGAAACTTGACCAAGCATTGTTCACTGACCAATGCTCTATGGTCCTTCTACAACCACGCAATCCGGTATGGATGCGGGTGCTGCCTTCTTTCTAGCTTTAACTTAGTTACCATTTCCTCAGAGACCAAATTATCTGTACTACCATTATCAATAATAATATTATAGATTTTACTTGAACATTTGCACCTCGTGCGGAACAGGATTTTTCGTTGGTTTGGTTCCCTCTCTTCGTTCAACAAGGTTCTCCTTGTGATCATCACTTCTCCTCGCTCTGCTTCTTTAGAGTGCTCAAATTCAACACCATCATCAACAACCACAACTCGAGCATTTGCTTCAGGCCTTCTATTCGGTGCCTCTTAGTGTTGGGGACACTCATATGATCGATGCCCCTCTTCCTCGCAATTGAAGCAAGTTCCATGAAATCTTCCTCTTCCATATCCGCGTCCACCTCTACCTCGTCCCCTTTGATAATCATTGTTATGATTACGAGGTCGGTAGGCATTCTCCTCCTTCTATTCTTGGTGATTGCTTGTTTCACCAGTCTGCTTCTGGTCGTCATATTTACCTCCACTGGTTCTGCCACCAGTTCTTCCACCATGACCTCTTCCTCTCTGTTTACTGTCGAATCTATGGTTCAGTTTCTTTTCCACCTTCAGAGCAAACTGGTAAGCATCTTCAATGGTGCTCATTCGAACCAAACTCAATTCTTCTTGTACGCTAGTTCTCAACCCATTAATGTAACGGGCTACTCTCTCTTTATTTGCCTCTGTATGGCCGGTTCTGATGGAAATTTTAAAAAATTCCTCTGTATATTCTTTAATAGACTTGCTGGACTATCGCAAACTCTGCATTTTCCTCAGCAGATCTAATTCGTAATCTGCTGGAATAAACTGCCATTTCAGCTTTTCAACCATTCGATCCCACCTGGTGATCTTTTCTTTTCCTCTTTGATTTCGTTCCAGCTGCACTCCTTTCCACCATATGCCAGCATGGCCTTTCAACTTTGTTCTTACAAATTTTATCCGATTTGGATCTTCAACCTCCTCATATTCAAAATACTCCTCCATATCATTGATCCAGTCTATCAACTCTTCTAGATTTAAATTTCTAGAATATGTGGATACGTCTATCTTCGGCCTTTTCCCAATTTGAGAAATGGCTTTAATCATTCGAGATTCTGCAGCACTCATTGCTTCTTCTTCTTCTTCTGACGGGTCATCAACTCCGTAAGCTTCATCATCGCTCTGGTCTTCTCCTCTTGGATCTACTCCTCTTCGCAATTCTTCCTGCAAGGCCTACACTTGCCTCTGCAATGCTCGAAAGTCTCCTTCAGAAACCACATTGCTTCCAGCACCACAATTTCTTCATGATGGAATTCTTCTTCACTTCTTCTCAAAACCCTTAACCCTAGATCCGGGTGCAAGCTGCCTCATGTTCGGTGCTCTGCTTACACACTCAAAATCTTCTTGCTCTGATACCACTTGATGGGGAGCAAAATTTTAACACAATGAAAAAGACTCAATTTTCATTTAGAAGCATGGAAAGATTACAATTTTGAACCATGGAAGATTTACAAAGTACAAAAAATGCAAAAGAAGCCACAGTCTTCGTCTTTCCAGCCTCCTCAATCCTTTGAGCAACCTCTTTTTATAATGGCAGATTCTTAGTTCATAACTGTCCCTGTAACTACTGCAACGGTCCCCTGGAACTGCTGTAACGACTTTGGGTAACTATCAAAAGTTGTTCTGTAATGGTCCATAAAAAAGTAACATGTCGTGATATCACGACATCTCTTCATTCCGCTCTTCTCTCTCCTATCCAGGCCGTGAAAATGTGACACTTTTTCCTCCATGTCCATCTGTCGCGATATCGCGACACTTTTTTGGCTTTTGTCCTTGTTTGCCAATGTGTCGCGATATCGCGACACTTGCGTTTTGCTCTCGCCTTCGTTCTGAGTTCGTCGTGATATCGCGACAGCTTTTTTGTCGTAATATCGTGACACTTGCATTTTGCTCTTGGCTTTGATCTGAGTTCATCGCGATATCGCAACAACTTTTATGTCACGATATCGTGACACTTGTTTTTTCTTGCGCCTTGGTTCAAAATGCGTCGCGATATCACGACAACTTTTATGTCGCGATATCGCGACACTTGCATTTGCTTGTGCCTTGGTTCAAAATGCATCGCGATATCACGACAACTTTTATGTCGCGATATTGCGACACTTTGCAGTACTTGGGGCAACTTTCAAAATACGTTGCGAAATCGCGACAACTTTTATGTCGTGATATCGCGACACTTTGCAACACTTGGGGCAACTTCCAAAATACGTCACGATATCGCAACAACTTTTATGTCACGATATCGTGACACTTTGCAGCACTTGGGGCAACTTCCAAAATATGTCGACATACGCGACACTTTGCACACTTAGAATATTTTTGCTCTTTTTTGTTCACTGTTTTATTTCTTTTGCTGCACGATTTATTCTGCTACCACTGGATGCTCCTGCATCACTTTTACTCCACTAGGCAAAATAGGTAGTATATTACATTATACTACATAGGTAGATTATTACATTTACTTTTTACTACTTACCATGGAGATATTTACTTTTCTAAATATCTACTGGTAAACCTAGATTAATATCTAAAATATCCTATGTTAAATATTTTAGATTAGTTGTTAGCACACACTTCTCTTCCTAGGTTAGATGTTAGCGCACTCTTCTCCTAACGCATCTGTTAGTGCTAATAGTTCTAATACGTTATACTTTCTATTTTTTAACCTATATAATGCTTAGACATTTCTAAGCCATATCTAATGTTGAATTATTATTATTTCATTTCATTGTCATTGGCTAATTGATTACAGAGCATTGCTTGGATAAAGGTAAAATTACTTTCTCTTATATGTTCTTTCTTTCCTTTGAGTTATAAGGTATAAATCAAAGGAATTTATTTACATTGAAAGCCATACATCAAGGGGAGTATTTTATCAAATGAATCAAATATTTACAATATAAAACCTAGGAGTAATAATATTTTCTACGTGGATAAATATTGAATATTTGCAAATATTATTGTGATCTAATTTATCCAAATATTAAGGAATCATAAGGTCTACTACATCAAATCAATTAATTGGAAAATTAGATACACTTAACCTAATTCCCAAAGGGTTATTTATAAATAGAGTTTTCTCATAGGTTGGATATTCATAATAATATTGTCTCAAACTTCTCAAAAGGAGATAAAAGATCCAACATTATAACCTCTTTAAAATTTGGGAACAATGCTTAGTTCAATAGAAGCAATAAGGGATAATAGGAATTGATTTTGGTATTCTACAAAACTTTACAAAATCAATCAAATATTGAACTATAATTCTACAAAAGCATTATATTTTATCCATAGCATACTAGGGAGTCATAAGGCATTGTACAAAATCTAATGATTGACATTAGGGTTTCCAAATGGCTTCAAATAAATTCTTCCTAGCATAATCTCAATTACTCAAGGGTCATAATTACATTTCGTGGTGAAAGTTATCTTGGTATATGAAAATTTGTGGGATATCATCAAAGGGAAAATACAAATACCTACCACATATGATATTGAATTTCATAGAAAATGATTCAAAGGTACTAATGATAATAACATTTACAATCACTGATGAAATACAACCCTATATCAATTTAACAAAAACATATTTGGATGCATGGACAAACCTAGAGAAAATATTTGAAGGAAATAATAAGGCTACCATTATCCATCTTCAGACTCAACTTCATTCATTAAAAATGAATAATGGAGAAAGCATAGAATTGTTCCTAAGGAAGGTAGCAGATATCAAAGGGAAATTATTTACCTTAGGAAAAATAGTCAAGGATGAACTTCTTACTCAAATAACAATGAGAGCACTTCTAGACAGCTATAAATAGTTGGTAACATCTTTACAAGTTCTAAGTAAATATACTTATTTTGATGAGTTAATCAATATTCTACATGAATATGAAGTGGAAAATACAGGTAAAGATGAAATATCTAACAATGCATTGTCATCTAAAGAAAATCCATAGGGAAAATTGCTACTTCATCAAAAGGATGGAAAGCATGGTACAACAGGTATTGTCAGATATGCAAGAGAAAAGGTCATAGCACCAGTTATTGTAGGTTCAATCCCAAAAATTAGAATCAACGAAATCAGATGAACAATGGGAATCAATTTTAGACAAGATAATATCAAAATCCTTGTTAGCAATAATTTCAACGTCCAACCAATTACCCTCCATTGGTGTATTGAAAAAGAAATAAAAATGGGCATCTAGCTCAGAGGATAGAAAAAATTGAAGAACTAGAAGAATCTACATATGATTTTGAAATCAAAGCTCTCTCAGTAAGAATGACATATTACAAAGACACTAATCACTTGCTTGAACAGGTTGCAGAAAATAGAGAAGATTCATATTTTCAAGGATTGGAAGAAGATCCACATTTAAGACTAAAGTCTTCAATATCCAAATAATGTAATACAAGGGGGTGTTATAAATAGACTATATTACATCATTTGGATCATATAAATGTACCTATCTTGGTAGATACTTAGGACATTATATTACTTTAGGGGAAAGTTATCTAGTTCCTTCATGCAATGTAATAACTGCACAAGTGTCAAAGTTCAAGTTGTATATGTGCAAGTTGTCCCTTGCACATCTATGTAGAGTGTTGGCCAAGAAACTTATTTCCTATATAAAGGTCCATAGACATAGAGTAAGATATTAGAGAGAAGTAGGAAGTAGTGTAGACCAATGTGGCATGATGTAGCAGTGTGAAGTAATGTGATGTGGTGTAATATGCTCAATGCCCATTCTTGAGTTGTAGCTATATTCATGGAGTGTTAATTTCCTTCATAGCTACTTTTGTAAACATCTCCATCATTTCTATTTATAGTATATTTTCAGTCATCTCGTAGATTTACTTTATTTCATATTATTCAGCATCTTGTGATTGTTATCTCTCATTACATGTTGCATCAAAAGCTAACAGTTGGTTCTCTCTTAATCAATAACATGGTTATCTATTTTTCTTGAATGACCAACTTTCTTCCTGAGTTGGTTCTCTAAAATATGAAACTTATTCTTCATTGGTTATTCTTCAACCTAGTGGAAATAATTCTTAGAAAATTTTGATTATATTTGATTTCCTCTTGTAGAAATTGTATAGCATTCCTTTTATATTATCTCATTCATTCATGTTTATCCAACCACAATCTAGTTTTAATCTATAATCTTTCTTTTCCTTTTGTAGATAAAATATTTGTGAGTGATTATGTCCTCCACCAATTTCACAACTACAAATATTCTAATACTCCTCTAACTTGTGTCTATATCTACCACAATGACTACATTTATTTTTTTTATAAAATTCCTTTTTTTCGATTTTTTCCTTCATTATTACTTATTCTATCAATCCCTATCATAGATTTGATGTTACTATTTTTTGTCACAGAGTTAATTTTTTATTCTTTGTTGTTCATTTATCCTGTATATCCAAGACCATATTTTGATATTTTTTTTAGTACAATTGGATCTTTCATTCCTTATTCATGTTTTCCCAAACCTGTATCTTTATATCTAATTTTATTTAATAACTTTGAATCAATTCCTTTAGTATACCTTTGAAAATAATCAAAATGATCACCTAGCTGATCTCTATCAATATCAAGACAAGTATGAACATCACTATTTCTATCATCATTTGAATTTATGTCAACATCAATTCTAATAGCATAAGCTTTTTCTGAACAATCATGAACTATATTCAAATCATTTATATCACATGTAGAATCAATATTTGTAACATGTTCTTCTATATTTGTTGTAAAATCTAAGTCACGAGTATCATTGCTTGCATCACAATATTTCCTTTCATTTCAATAAGAATCACAATTTGAATTTTTTTTCTTTTGACGAAGATCACTAGTATCACAACACGCATCTAACATCAATGGTTTTAATTCTATATTATCACAACATGAACCCATAATCATGGGCCTCAAATCATTTGTATCACAATAAACATCTTTCATCATTGAGTTATTCCCTAATTCTTCAATCTTTTCTTGCTTTCTTATCTTAGAAAAATTTAAAGTGATTATTCCCTTGTAGATTGTTTTCCATAGACTAACAAGTACAGTAACACTATTTTCATAATAATCATTAGCATCATTAAGAAAAATTTGCATGCATTTTTGAAGCATTAGAAATTTTTCCTATTTTGCTTCACTAATAATATCAACAAACTCATTTTTCAAATCTACAGTCATTTCCTCTTGCTTTCTATTATTACCTTTTAGAACTTCATTAGAAAGTAATGTCATATACATTATCTTTCCTATATCATTAGGTAAAGTGAAAACATCTTTAGAGTCTTTAACTGCTTCATCAAGTTTTGAATTTAGATAATTTTCTAGCATTGAAAAACTTTCATCTTTGGCTTCTCTCATGATTGATTGCAAGACCCTCTTTTCCTTCATTGATGTATTCTCTTGACTTTCAATTTTTGTTATCATTTTTTGAGTCCAACATTTTAATTTTTGCAATATTTTCTTAGTTTCTTCTAATGAGTCATCTTGAATGTATATTTGTTCTTCTTGAAAACATAGGTTGTCCTCGTCAATTGTTTTTTACAACTCATGTATTTTTGGTTTTTGTGTTTCTATTTTTTGAACATTTATTTTTTGTTTCACTTGATTTTTATTTGCCATGTTCCTTTGAAATTGACTACCTTATGCCTCCCTAGGTTTTGAATGATAGATTTTAAGTTTCTAAATTTCAAAAATCTATGATGTTGAATTCCTTATTTCTCACAAATTGTTAGAAACTAAGTTTTGCAAATTTGATTTCCAGTTTGATGTTGTAAACCTTTTGACTCCCAATTAATTAATTTATAAAAATAATCTTCTATTAAAAAAACCAATTTCAAATAAACCTTATAACTCCAACTAAAGTTTAGAAACCAACAAATATGAATTTTGTAAATTTAAATTGTTCTAAGTTTGAAGTAGACTTCCTTATCTCTCCAAAAATAATTAATTTGCAAGTATTCCATAAGTTTTGAATTTCAAAGAAATATAATGAAAGAACTTTCAAATGCTTTCAAAAATTTAAAAAAAAAACTTTATATCTAGTCCTACTTATCACTCCAAAAACTTTAGAAATTAACTAAGGTATTAATATTTCTATTAAACTTCTTATTTCTCCATTAAACCTTAGAAAACTTAAAAAATCAAACCTATAAACCCTTATCTCTCCAAAAACCTTAGATAAATTAAAAATCTAATTTAATTTATCTATGAACCTTAATATTACCTCCTCCTACGTGGCTTCAAATTTGAATTTGACACTCACTATAACATTCTTCCAAATTGGCATGCCACTTCCTCTATAGTTCTAAGCTAGAGAGATCTCATGCAATGTCATGGCTGAGACCCCATCGTTGTGGTTCAAATTTATCTCCTTGATGGCTACATAGTGGCATGTGTCCTTCTTGGGCACTGTACACACTGTCGTATCCCCTTGTAATTCCACAATAAATATTTTGGGCCACTTTTCTCTTTCTTCATTGATCACTTTTTAGCGTAACCGCCACCATCTTTCAATTATTTTTCGTTTCTCTAATTACTGCCTCCCTTACATATAGGTGAAGGTTTTCAAATGGTTCGCTATCCTTGAGAATGTGAGATAATTGTTCATGCATGAACCATTTTAGTCCTTCAACATGGTGCTTGACTTGTCGAAACTCCCTCTGATGCTACGTATCCCTATGGATAGCACTTGATTCTTCTATGGTGCTCGATGTCTTTCTACATCACTTGGATTTGCATCCACATAGTAATTTTTAGTAATTATAATTTTTCTTCTTAAAAATAGATATCAAGATCCCTAACATGAAATCATACTATCAACAACTTTTAAGTGGTGAAGCATAATAATTTCATTGAACTATAACTAAAGAACCCATGGAAGATAACCTGGGGTGTTTAAAAAATTGATTGCACTCCAACATTTGGAAATGTTCCAACATTAATTGCACTCTCCTTTCAAATGATACTTCTCTTAAATAGTCAAATGACTTTGGTGCTTCAACTATGTAACATTTGCTTTGATGTTCTTTGATGCTTATGTTCCTTTATGTCTAGCCCTAAACCACTCCAAAATCACATTGGAGTGATGGAAGCTATGAAAATGAGCAACGTAGCATGACTGATGCTCACATTACATTCACAATATCAACCCCTTCACACTCCATCAACCAAATCTCTCAAACTTGTTGTTGTTTATCATCATGGTTTGTCTTCATGTAGATGGAGGTGGTGCTAAGTCCTTTGTTTTCCTCCTTTGTGTATAGCTTGCACTCTCCCTTTCCCACTAAATTTTATCTATCTTTTGATACGCACAAGAGTAGGTTACACACTAGTTTACTCAAACACCATATTATCCTTATGGTGGCATCATTTTGCAGGCTAATTCTTCACTGTAGTATGTCTCTTATCTTGATGTCTTAAAACTTGCAATTCTTCTAATATTACTATCAAGTTTGATGCCTTCTTATATGTCTCTATATAGTACACTATATATTTTCAATATTTTATACTTTACCTTGGCCAAATTTACTCTTGTTTTAAGAGTATTTTATCTTTATCTCTGCATGTCTTCTATCTTGCACTCTATCTTTAAGGCTATCTTATGGGCATGTCATCATATGGCAACAATTATTCCAAACACTCCATTCAGACTCAATGTAGATCTGATAACATTGTTAGCTTTTTGAATAGGTTAAATCATAGATAGCTCTATACAAGATCAATAATAAATCAAATCAATGCTACTAATAAAAATAACAATAAAACACAGTATTAGAATTACAACAATATCTCATAAACAAAATGCATATATGCACAGTATCATAATATTACATTAAAGGTATCGATTAATTCCATTGCATGGAGATTTTCCTCCAATATATCATTTTACATGACTTTTCAGTACTCTAACTATTTCTCTCTATCATCTGAGATATGCAACCTTTCATATTCCTCATATAAATACAACACTCTCATGCTACCATATATTATGTGACTCTTCATGCTCTATCCTGACACCTTGCACTTTCTCTCATATTTACACACATTATACAAATATAAATCATCTACAAAAATAATATTACAAGGGGCCAAATAATATAATAGCTCCAACAAATTCATCAATCACATAGATGCAAAAGACATTGCTATGAAAAAAAATCATGTATGTATATATCAAAAAAAAAGTGTACATAGTGTTACAATATGATACATGGGGTATCGAATGCTATTATTCTAAGCTACCCTATGTCTTGAGTACATAGCCCTATAACCCACATAATTCTATATACGTATTGTGGGTTCCATGTCTGCTATAAAAAATATTCTAGTATAGTATGATAAGTAGAAGTTGTGGCTATTAAATTAGTCCTTATGCACCTTTGACTATATATTGGGTGCCTATGTCATGGTCTAGGAGAGTGATAGCACCATGACACTAAAATCCTAAACCCTTCTTGCTCTCTAGGCCTATGCCAAGTCTAGCTATGCTTGGGCCACCTACTAGTATAGTTCACGCTCCTCTATTATCTCATATCAAAGTGGTAATTCCAACTCCCTCTTATAAAACTAGTAAGATGTTTGGTTTTCACCTTGGTTGCTTAATTGAAATGACACCAAACTAGTGTTCTCTTCTATATAAATCTATTTTCTTATTTGATTTCCATCATATGATGATGACATCAATAAAATGTTATCAAAATATATAATACCTATCGAGGTGACTTTGTGAATTCTATGCAATAATAAACAAGAAGTCATAAGTTATATACATGATCATCATGATCATATCTTAAAATCCTCGATCTAATTATACATAAGAAAATATATATTAACTTTTAAAAATACTATGCTAGAAAGGAGAAGGTGGTCCTTTTACTTGGGTCACCTGGTTGCCAATTGGGGTTGTTCTCTTAATGGAATGGAGTCTAAATTCCCATAGTGTCCACCTTGATCTCATAGACATAGATATACTCTACATCCATATCCTTATTTGAGCCCTTCTCTAATGTAGTCTCCTTGTCTAGCTTCTCCTTGACTACCTCCTCCTCGATCATCATCCTCTCAAGTGTGACTTGCTCTACCAATACCTCCTCCTCCTCTATAGACTCCTCATAACTACTTAGTATCTTCATTAAAGTCACATTAGATAGAATACTTTAAAGTGGACTAATGATAATGGCTTCACTAGGTATCCTTTAGTATTGGAGTATAGGACCCCCTATATCTTCCTTGGTCGATGAAATCCTTGTGTATAATCTTTTATCCACTTGTGACAATGTTAGTGCCCTAGATCTAGAAGCAAGATATCCTTATCTAGATATGGGTTTCTAAACCACCTTGGAACCCTCTTTATCCTATAAGGTTGAACAACCTTAGGCAAATAATATTTCACCAAAATAACTTACCTCACACCTACTATCTAATAAAGATTCCACTATAAAAATATGGACTAAGGTCTCGTCAACCAATGTGAGGAGTTTAAAACACCTCTCACCTAAATATATTCAAGGGGGTATGTTAAAAGACCTAAGATATGTTTTATGTGTAGATTTCACAAACACCTATAATTTATAAGGGAAAACTATGTTTTCCTCCTAATTTTCTATACCTAAACCTTAAAGAGCCTAAATTTGAAATTAAATATGCAAGAATACAAATCCTAGACTATATGCTATTTTGATTCATTGTTATGGTAAAGGTTAATATTATTTTTATTTTTAATACAAGGGTGCAAGGGATAAATGTAAGCAAATAAACTATCCTAATACACACTACATATAATTTTTTTTCTTGCCAAGGATAAAATGATAAATTAGTAATGATTAAACAAAGTCGGCTATTTTCTTTTTACTAAATTTTTTATAAATATAAAAACAAAGTCTAATTACAACAATCAATAAAAAAATACTAGACTATAGAAAGTGAAGAATAGGGATTATGGAATGAGAGTACCCAGATTTTCCATAGGGAAATGCATTGTCCAACCTCAATTGTGTTGCCTATAATTTTTCTAGTGCAAAATCCTTTAGGTGAAACAAATGTAAGACCTACAAAAATAGATAAAAGAAGGTAGGAGTGAGATTAGATGGGTCTTCTTGGCCTAAAAAATATAAAGGATTTCTAGGTCAACAGGTTAGACCCCTATTCTTTTAAGAAAATTGTTTAAAATAAATAAACACATGAAATAAAAGTACAAGTGATATTTAACTTACCCTCATGCAATTAGGTAGTGTAAATGCTTCATGGAGTAAAGTATGCAAATGAAATGCAAAATGTCCAAGTATATGCAATATAATAAATGCAAAGTATCCCTCAAAGAGATGAATACTATGATATGTGGTAGAAATGTAATAGAAAGGAGTATTAGTTAGATCAAAATGCTTAACAATAAATAAAATACACCATTGATAAAGTGATGAGATAATAACTAAATAATCAGAGAGCACTAATCAACTACACTGAAATAGTAAGGTATGCTAGTCAAAGAGCTAAAATGAAGAGAATAAAAAAGGGCAACTATAAAAGTTTGAATGGCATTTGTGCTACCTAGTCAAATGCTATGAGTGTAAGTGCTCTACGTATTATAGAAGACAAATGCACTACCTACTTGCAATTTGGCAATGCAAATAACTCTAACAGCATATTATGTAAATGAAATGCAAGTAAATCAAAGATATGACTAATTATAAGAGAAGGGTATTATTCAAATAAACAAATGCATAGCTATATAACAAATAAATGTTAAAGAACTACTACTAGCTAATGATAACCAATGATGTAATAATGAATGATATGATGACAAATGTAAACAAAAAAAGACATTATTCAAATGCAAACGATTGTTAAGATCATTAAATCAAGGTAAGCTAAGCTCGCAATCAATAGACTATGATAAGAGAAAGAGATAATTTAGATAAAAATATATAAATAAAATAGACCCAAAAGCAAGAGAAGAGGTAGAATAACACAACCTAAGGCTTGTAGGGTTGCCTCTTCATAGTTGTTCAATGGGTCCTTTGATTCCTTTTGGGAATGATAATTGTTGGTCTTCCTTTATTGTTATGCTATGCTAGATGAAGTATCTATGATGATGAAAAAGTTACAACTACAAGATAATTATGATCTTAAGAACAAATTGGTATATTTTCCTCAATGAAAGTTAGTGATCAAAAAAATTAGTAGCAAAACTTTAGTACTAAAAATTCATGGATGAAGTGCCCTCCTCAAGCGCTACATTTATAAATTCATTTGGATGTATTTGGAGGAAAGGTTCTAGAGATTCAAATATACTTGAAGAGTTCTAGAGACTCTAGGTCTATAGGTTGGATTAGAATAGATGATAATGCCAAAGAGTAGTGGTCATTTTAGAGCATACCTGAGAGGTATGTCTTTGAAATATCACTTGTGCTAAAGCATTTGCATTGCTTGCATTTGTTCTATAGCTTAAACGAGTCTAGTGAAAATGTCAACTGACCATTAGAGTTCAAGTTTGGTTAGAAAAAGGTCAAATAGTTAAAATTAACATTTGTTATGTCCAAGTACATTTGAACTACTTGTATAATTGATTGTTAGCCAATGCAAATGTAGCTACTGCAAATAATCATTGTCCAATGCAAATTTATTTAATTTATAAATGCTCCAAATTTGGCCATGAAGTAGATTGAGGTAGTTTGGTTGGTTGTAGAATTTATTAGCTAGGGATGTTTAGTTATTTCTAATAGGTAGGATGACATTCTAAGTTTAATTTTACAAGTGTCATATGGCATATTGTATTGTCATGAATGATAATCTCATGCTCTAGAATTAGTCTAAGGTCTATTGGGCTTTGATGATTTTCCTCTTCTTATGATAGTGGGATCTATCACATGGCCTTAATACCCAAGATTGAGTTTGATAGGGTGATCCTGATAATTTTGGTAGAGAGTTGGTACTCTAATATGAGTACCTTCTAGATCTCAATAGGGGAGATGATAGTGATGTTAGAGGTATTTGGTGAATCCTCTATATTCCAATCTATAGAGCAGATGTACCATTGACATAGAACTCATGATGATCCATGGAGATGCTAATAGGGATGTGACATACCCAATGGTTAGGTCTGGTATTAATATCAATGCTACCTACCATGGAGGATACATGGATATGCAGATGAGCCTCCTTTGTGCAGTAGTATTAATGGTGTTGGTGGAAGATGCTAGCAAGAGGGATATACACTAGCCATGGGGGGAAATGCTAGTGATAATGCAATATCTCTAGGTAGTGTTTATGTGGGGTCCTTTCATTTTGGGCTAGTTATATCATCCATTACACCATGTGGTTTATAAGGGGGTTACGAGTAGGGTGTGCTATAACCTACTCCAAGTATGTTGAGATTACTTGGCCATCTTATGATTGCTAGGCCTTCTAGGAGTGGTGCATGATCATGAGGTGTCGATATCCTATGAGTGGGCCCATAATTTTAAGGGTAGGGAGAGGAATCCAAGGAAAGGATCTTTGGTAGTGATGCAACATGTGATGGACAGGTTGATTGTCCATCAAGTAACATGGTAACTATGGAGGGGACACCTTGGATGGGTAGAGGATGTATATTAGCTTGCATGGGTTCATAAAACCAATTGGTTGGTGGGATAAAGGGGTGAGTATGAGGTATTTTGCCATGACGAAGTTTTTTGACAATTTGGTTGGCAATAGGAGGGCCTCATTAGTCACATGCTACTTTGTAGATATTCATTTTATCCTTATCAATGTATATGGACCTACAACTCAGTTAGGTATATCATAAGTATGGAGTGGTATTGAAGCCTTTATGAGAAGTAAATACCAAGAAACCAAATTCATGATCATAGGATATTTTAATGCCATAAACCATTTTGATAAAAAAATTAGAGGAATTAGAAAAATAACCCAAAGTATGAGAGATTTCTTAGGTTTTATTCAAAATAATAATCAATGGGAGGTTGATTTTGAAGAGGGTAACTATGCATAAACTATAAATGGGTAGACCAAAACTTGATAGAAAAAATATTAGATAAATAAATACTCTCAAATCATTGGCTAAATGAAGGGACTTGTGTTAAAATTAATACATTGACTATGATTTGTTTAGATCACTGACCAATAATAGTTAAAATAGTGGTAAGTGAATTTAAAAAATATCATATTTTAAAAATGAGCAGATGTGGGAAGACCATCCTTAATTTATTGTTATGATAGCATAGACGTGGAATTCTGCAAGAAATGGTGGGTTGTATACACTTCCAGAACAAATTAAATCAATGTCATCTAGATTAAAAGAATGGAACAAGAACACTTTCAAAAATATTTTGAGAATAAATAACTAAAATAGAAACTTTCAAATTTCCAAAAAGGTAAGCATAATATTCCAAGATCAAAGGAAAGGGAGTTTCTTAGTGAATATTATAATATTTTGAGTAAGGAAGAAATAATTTGGAGATTAAAATTGAGATAAGATTGTTTAAAATAAGGAGATAAAAATATATTCTTTCACAGGATGGCAATAGTACAAAGATCAAAATCAAGTGGCATTAGCTCAACCGGTTAAATTCCTTAACATTTCAAGGAGGAGACCCAAGTTTGAATCTTGCCAAATGATACATAGATAATATCCAAGATTTTTTGTAATACCACTATGTGGTGATGATGTAATATGGGTGGGGTCCATTTCAATTCCATATAACCCATTGAAAAAATAGTACAAAGATCAACACCCATACTTAGTAGAATTAAATTAGTAGAAGGGTTTTTAATTCAAGACTAGAGTGAAATAAAGAAAGGAGGTAACGATTTTTTACCAAAATATTCTAGGATCAGAGGGGATTAAAGTTCTTAATGATAAACTACTGCAAGAAGCACCTTCAATTATAACAGATGAAGACAATAACTAATGGAGCCTATTACATTGGAATTTCATTCAACTCTTTTCTCTTTTGAAAAGAAAAAATCCCTAGGTATAGATGGGCTCTATACAACATTCTATTAGCATAACTAAAAAATAGTGAAGGATTCTTTATTGGTGGCAGTGGAACAGACTAGGTTAAAACAATACATAACTTATAAAATAAATGCAACATATCTTACACTGATTCCAAAAAAAAGGATGTAGAATTGTTTGATTCATACAAGCCCATAAAACTATGTAATATGACATATAAGATAATATTCAAAGTGATGGTAAATTAGTTTAAACCATTGTTAGACATAATTATTTTATAACAGCAAGGAGGATTTGTGAAACATAAACATATTTTGGATGAGAGCATAGTAGCTCATAAATTAATGCATTCAACAACTTCTAGGAAAGAGAGCAATGATATTACAACTTGATATGAATAAAGCCTATGATAGGGTTAAATAGAATTTTCTTTTTGTAGTATTATAAAATTTTAGATTTAAGAAGAAATGGGTCATACAAATTGAAGCTTGTGTCTGTATAGTATCATATTCAGTGTTGGTCAATGGGCTAGTAACAAAATCCTTTAAAGCCAAGAGGGGTCTTAGACAAGGATATCCTCTATCACAACATTTTTTCATTATTATGGTAGAGGTATTGGGAAGGAACTTGAAGAATACATACAAGAATAGGTTAGCAAGAGGACTTAAGTCTAGTAATAACATCAATGACACCACCCATCAAAAATTTGTAGATGATACAACTCTTTTTGGAAAGGTATGCAAAAATGAGGCCGGAGATTTGAATAACTTATTAAAAGAATATGAAAGAACATCAAGGAAAAAAGTTAATAAGACAAAGCCCAAATTTTATTTCATAAACACTTTATCTAGAATCAAATCCAGGATATGCAAGTTACTTCAAATGGAGGAGGCAAATTTACCAACATATCTAGGGATGTCCTTCTTTAAGAGGAGAATGAGGATAGAATTGTGGAATCCTATTATAAGAAAAGTTTAGAATAAACTACCAACATGGAAAGGTATATGATTATCATTAGCAAGAAGAGTGTAGCTAATTAAATTAGTCTTATAGGCCATTCCAACATATTATATGTCCTTGTATATTATGCCAAAATCAATAGAAAAAAATTAATCTATATTATGCAGTCATTTTTGTGGTCAAGATTACATGATAAAAGGAAATTTCCTTTGGTGAAATGGAGCAAAGTGTGTGATGATAAAACTAGGGGAGGTATCAGTTTAAGAGTTCTTATAGATGTAAACTTAGATCTAAGTGGAAAAGTAATTTGGAGATTATACAAAGAGAGTCAAATACAATAGGCAAGAATTATTCTAATTAAGTACGTTAAGCCTAATGATCCATGATTAACCTTTACTATATTCTCTCTACTAGATGGTTCTGCACTATGGAACGATTTAAAAAATCAATTTATCTAGTGATTAAAGCTCTAATATGGGTGGTGGGAACTGAAGAATTTTTTTTATTTGGATGGATACTTGGTGTGATAAAAAAACACTCAACTAGATCCAATTTTGAAACCATGGATGAGATTACTTCAAGATAAATATGATGATAGGTTTTCAAAAATTATGTACAAAGATCAGGAAGGAATATACAAATGGAAAGAGGATTTTTTTACAAGTATATTGGACATTGTTGCTAGGAGGCAGTTGAGCAAAAAAATAACAATGATTATTTTGAGGGAAGTTTATTTAGGAGTTTAATAGATCGAGATAATACACATGAAGAAGTGGATATAATGTAAAGCACCAATAAAATAGGAATATCGTAAGAATATGGAGATATATTTGGATAGCTCGAGCAGTCTAAAAGTCAAAATGTTTGTATGGCTAGTTTATCTTAGGATAACCTAATGAAAAGAGGATTTCATGGCCCCTCACAATGTGTTATATGTAAAAAGCAGTATATACCATCTCTTGGAACACTATTCAATAGTTTAGGAACCATGGCAATGGATTCTTAACATGTTTGGTAAATACATGGCGATGAATGGTAAAATTCAAGAATGGTTAAAATAATGGTATAGCACTTTTAGAAGTGAGGCATTATAGACAATCTAGGATACATCAAAAGATACAATAGTTTGTATTGTATGGCTAGAAAGGAATAAAAGAATAATTAAAAGAAAATGAAATCAATTTAGAGGTAATGAAAATGAAGATTTGTTTAGCCATAAAGGGGTCTAAACCAACCCTATCAACTCACCCAATCCCTAATCTTGAAGTAAAGAGCCTTGATAGATGGAGTCAAGTCATCAAATGGAATTGTGATGTTGGTATATGACAAATAAAAGGAAGGCAAAGAATATAAAGTGAAAACCGTTGAAAGTGGAGTTGGTCAAATTGAATTTTGATGGAGTATCTGAAGTAAATCTAGGACCAGTAGGAGGTGGAGGAATAATTATAAATAATAGGGATGAGATTTTGTCACATTACGCTTTTAATAGTGGATTTAAGACAAACAATAAAATTGAATCTCGAGTGGCTTTCGAAGGGTTAAAAATATATAAACAAATCAAATGGAATAGAGTATGGATGGAAGGTGATTGACTAATGGTAACAAATGAAATTTTGAGGAAATAAATGACTCCATGAAATATATAGGAGATAATTATCGAAATACAAGACCTTGATACAAAGTTTGAGGAAATTAGATTTACACATACATTAAGGGAAGGGAAAAAATGTGCAGATAGGCTAGAAAATAGAGGGGTTTAAATAGAGGATCAAGAAGTTAAACTATTTTTTCATGGTTAGATGAAGTGGTAAGTTTAGCTTAAGCTAACAAGAAAATGTTGATTGCCTGAATTAAATAATGATTAAAAATTTACATTAATGTTTTCCATTGGTAAAATTTATCATATTTTATAACATTAATATGTTTTCATATAAACTATTTATTATAGTTATTATAGTTGCACTTATGCTTCAAGAACAAAACTAACAGTCAATATCTGGTAAAGCGAACTATGATAGCATGGAGTTTTGGAAATATTACTCAACTAAGATGTAGTGCATAGATAGTAAAGGTGGATTTTTGGTATTGTGAAAGCCATTGTAGTAAAATGTCAAGAAGGATGCTATATTTTGGAATATTCATATTTACAAAGAAAATTGAAGATCTAGATTTCTTTTTTGTTGGAGAAAAATGGGTTGTACTTGGGTCCCCCACCCTTGAAAAATCACAACTCTCTCCTTTAGATATTGAGATTTTATAAATAAATTCAGATCTTATCTCAATTGAGTTGCAATAGCTAGTTACCTACATCTTTTTTTATAATAAGTTTGAATTCTTGATTTTTATTTTTAGGATCTTTTTCAGATTTTTTTGTAAATAAAAATATTCCAAAATTCAACATCCTTCTTCTTAACATTTTCCTAAAACAACCTTCACATACCAAAACTCCACCTCTAGTATCTATGCACTACATCTTAGTATAGTAATATTTTCAAAACTTCACGTTATCATGTCTCCTTTACTAGATCTATATTGTTAGTTTTGGTCCTAAAGCGTAAGTGCAACCACAAGAAGTATAATAAATAGTTTATATAAAATTATGTTAATGTTATGAAAATTCAACAAATATTACCAATGGAAAACATTAAAGTAAATCTTAATCACTATTTGATTCAGATAGTTGACATTTTTTATCAATTTCAACTAAACTTACTACTTCCTCTCACCATGAAAAAGAGAACTTAACTTCATGATCCTCTATTAAAACCCCTCTATTGACTAGCCTATCTGCACATTTTTTCCCTTCTCTTAATATATGTGTAAACTTTATTTCTCTAAACTCTATAGCAAGGTCTTGTATTTCTACAATGATCTCTTGTATTTTTCATGGAGCCTTTGCTTTCCTCAAAATTGTATTATTACTAGTGAATTATCTTATATTCATACTCTATTCTATTTCATTTTATGCATACTTTTAACCCTTCCAAAGTTTCCCAAGATTTAACTTCATTATTGGTCTTGAATCCACTATTGAAAGCGTAATGTGATCAAATATCACCCCTATTATTTCTAATTATTCCTCCTCCTCTTTTTGGTCCTATATTTTCTTTAGATGCTCCTTCAAAATTCAATTTGACCAACTTCACTTCTGGTGGTTTCTAATTTATGTTGTTTTCCTTCCTTTTGTTTCTCCTATACCCAACATCATAATTCCATTTGATGACTTGACTCATCTATCAAGGCTCTCTACTTCAATATTAGGAATTAAGTCAATTGATAGGGTTGGTTTTGACTCCTCTATGGCTAACCAAATCTTCCTTTTAATTACCTCTAAACTACTTTTATTTCCTTTAAATATTCTTCTATTTCTTTCCATCCATACGGTCTCAAGTATTGTATATTTTGATATATCCCATATTATCTATAATACCTCACTTTTAAAAGTGTTCTACCATTGCTTTAACCAATCTTGAATTTTACCATTCATCACCATGCATTTACCAAACATATTAAGAAACCATTGCTATAGTTCCTAGATTATTGAATAGTGTCCCAAGAGATTATATATACTCCCCTTCTCTGTTTTACATAGAACACATTGTGAAGGGACATGAAAACCACTTTTTATTAGGTTATACTAGGATAAAAATTTTCTATGACCTACTAACCATACAAACATTTTAACTTTTGGAATGCTCAACCTATCCCAAATATCTCTTCATATTCTTGTGGTATTCCTATTTTTTTGGTGCTTTACATTATATCTATTTCTTGATATGTACTCTCCTAAGCTATTCAAGATCCAAATCAACTTATCCTTGGATCCCCTCAAAATAATCATTGTTGTTATCTTTCTACTCAACCGCCTCCTAGCAACAATGTTCGGTCTAGTTGTACAAGAATCTTCTTTCCATTGGTATCTTCCTTCTTGATCCCTATACATAATATTTGCAACCCTATCACCATATTTTTCTTGAAGCAATCTCATCCATGGTTTCAAAATTGGATCTAGATTGAGTGGTTTTTTATCACACTAAGTATCCATCCAAATATATTTTTTTTCTCTAGTTCCCATCACCCATCTTAGACCTTTAATCACTAGATCAATTAATTTTTTAAATCATTCCATAGTGCAGAATCATATGGTAGTGAGAATTCAGTAAATATTAATATGGGTCATTGGGCTCAATGTACTTAGAAGAATTATTTCCCATTGTCTTTGAATCTCAATGTACTTGGAATGGCCTAAATGACTAATTTAATTAGTTGCACTCTTCCTGCTAATGATAACCATCTACCTTTCCATGTTGGTAGTTTATTTTGAACTTTTCTCATAATTGGATTCCACAATTTTATCCTCATTCTCCCCTAAAATAAGGGCATCCCTAGATATGTTATTGATAAAATTTCCTCCTTCATTTGAACATGCATATCCCTTCTTTGATTTATAATTTGTTTTTGGAAAACACCCCTTTTGGGGTGCCACTTATGGGTAAGACCCAAGGAGGTAAGGGTATGAATTCCAGCAAAATATGCCTAGGGCTCACACCTGGCCTACCCCCTTTGACACACTCAAATAGCATGCCTAAAACAACAAAAATACAAACAACGAACAACAACAACAACAACAACAAAACACAAAAAGCACACAAAAACAATAAAACAACAAAACAAAACACACAACAAAACACACAAAAAACAACAACAACAACACAAAAAACACTAAAACAACGTAAAAACACACACACAGACACACACCAAAAAATTAAATGAAGGAAAAAATAAATTACATCTATGGCCAAACCAATCCAATAGGCCTTTTAGCCAATATTCAAGAGAGGAAACATAAGAAAGATCTTTCTGAGCTAGGAACTGAAAAACCTTGACTAAACTAAAGAGAAGCTAA
Source organism: Wollemia nobilis (assembly GCA_028583015.1). Taxonomy (NCBI): domain Eukaryota; kingdom Viridiplantae; phylum Streptophyta; class Pinopsida; order Araucariales; family Araucariaceae; genus Wollemia; species Wollemia nobilis. The sequence goes on from JAQPPZ010004643.1 coordinate 1,599,895, forward strand.
CACAAAGAAAAAAAGAACTATCTCTATAATTTGAGCCTTCCAAAGAAAGGATAGAAATAAGAGCATGCCTAATTTACAAAGCCCACCATCAAGGAGGGTGGCCATTGCAAGTAAGGTCAACTTAGTCCAATTCCCAATTATCTAAAGCATCAACAATCCTATTATGAAAGACTCCTTTTGAGTCCTCTAATATTCCAAGTGATGATATTAATTAATAACAAGGCTAAATATGTTGGTAAGGGAATTAATCTTACCTTCCTCTACAAGCTTTTCACCTTCTTTTACCATATAATGTTGATTAGTTCTACGACCTACATTTTGGTTAGTGTCCATTTTTTTTTCTTGTTTCTTGTCTTACCCTAAGTAAATATGGGATAGATTCTAACCCTAAAGTATGCGTATACAACATTATTGGAAGGTTCAACAAAGTCTATCTTGGAGTTTGAATTGTTTGAAGTTCTAGCATTTAGAAGATTGTTCTTCTTGTCTATATTTTCTCCTTTGTTTCTTTATTGAAAATCTTGTATTTCCTGGTTTATCTTTGAGTCCTTCCCTACAACTTTAAATTGTATTTCTAAGATTCATGTCTCCATTATGTCCTCTTCCTCACCTGAGAGGTTATTTATAAAAATAATTCCAAACATATTAGTTGACAACATCGCTTGATCCTTCATAACTGGAATTTTTTGAGTGTTTTTCTTTTTAGGAATTTGGAAACCTGCTAAGTTTGTGTCCTCTTTTTTTTTATCTGGAATCTTATTTAGACAAACACTAGCCAAATGATCATATTCATGGCATATTCTACAATGGAAAGAAATGTTCTCATAGTCCACCACCTACTCCCAAGTATCTTCCCCAAATTATAATGATATATTATCTAGAAGGGGTTTATCAAAACCCATTAAGACACAAGTTCGATCATAAATAATGTGTTCAAATTTGTGTGTATAGTCAGCAGTCACTATGAAATCTACAATGGAGTTTCCAATTGTCAAATATTCTAACCCACATAGGTCCTGTAGAAGGCATATCTTCTTTGGCTTTAAATTTAGTGTGCCAAAGCTTCATGAAAAGTCCTACCCTTCCAAAAAACTAAGGATCCCCTTAAAATATTTTCTCTCTATCTTTATCATTAGCAAAAATAACAATAAAATAACCATTGGGATAAATAGATATTTGTAATTCACCTTGTGTTTTCTAGTATTTTGCAGCCCACACTTTGAAAGTAGATAGGGTCGGATGAAAACCCAAGAAATGGAAAATCAGTCCTCTTCTCTCCAGATCTTCTATGACATCTTGAGTGTCTCACATAGCTTAACAATTGGGGTTCCATTAGCCACTCTAACACATATCAACTCAATTTTTTTGGGATCAATCTTAGGAATTCTTAAAGTTCTATGAGAATCCTTAAGATTAATGTTAGCATTATTCTGGAACCGTCCATCATTGAGGGCATCCCTAAAAATTATTTTTGGGGCCAAATTCCCAAAATCCTTAACCTTGAAATTATTTTTGGGGCATTCCTTAGCATCGATATTTCTTGAGTTTTGAACTACTTTTTCTTTTCCTAAGGCAACTTCTCTTATTTGATCTGTAACTTGTAACTTTTTTTTGGGTCTCTTTAATCCTTCCTTGGATGTTGAGGAAAGGTGTGATTTTCACTTTTTCCTTGGGCAACAAATTGAAAGTAATTTTCAATCAAGTTCATAGCCTAAATATTTTTTGAAAGATAGATTCCTAAACCATCATGGGTATCTTGCAACATATCCCATGATTATCTTGGGTAGAAACAACAAAAGATAAATACCCTGGTTGTTAGGTCCCATAGGCCCCAAAAAGTAGTCTCTACCATTACCTACGCTCGAACCATAGATGAAACCCTCACATAGTCATATTCAAAACCCTCATATACTAAAAAAATAAAAAACCTTATTCAAAATTTAATCCCTGAGTTGATATTTCATTTTCATCCAATGTTTTGTATTGTTTAATTATTTTTTCAAAAAAATTATCAGACCGTTTTCTATTTCATCCCTTCTTTGATTCTAGTTGGAGTGTTTAGGAAGTAAATTTTAGATTTTGTCCTACTAAATTTTTGCCCTAATGCTCTTTAATATTCCTTTAATAAGTTATTCAAAAATATAGCCTCATTTTTTCCTGCCCTCCCAAAAAGGGTTGTACCATCTACAAATTGCTGATGCTATTACTAGCCTTAAGTTTGCTTCCTTGGTTCTCGCTTGATAATTTGAAGGTTTTCCTATTTTTTCTTATCAATATTGGGAGTAGGTCTGAATATTCTATTCCTTAATACTTCACAACTTTTATTTTCATTAGATTTATCCTCTTATGGATTTGCTAAGGAAGCTTTTGACTTATCCTGCTCAATTTTTTGGTATTTCTTGTTAATGGTAGAGGTATTAACATCTAACATTGCATTTCCTCTACCACTTTCCTTCTATTGAATGGTGCATGGTACTTCAAGAGAGTCTTCAAAATATCATGAGGTATATTTCTTAGGTTCAATAGGAATGTTCATCCCTAAATTAGGATCATACTAAGTAGATGGTTCCTTGTTAATATTATAATCCTATTGGACCATGTCCTCTAAGCTCTGATATGCTTTTTCTTCATAGGCTAAAGCCTCAAAATAATTGGTATTTATTCCAATATCCTTACTTATTAATTTCCATTATTTATTTACTTTCATCTGTCTAGACATATTTTTTGGAAGTTGAAAATCATCCTCATCCATATCCATCTGTAAGTTTCTCTTATGATTTTCTACATATATTTTTACTGGAATCTTCTTAGGGCATAATCTCTCAATATGACCCACCTCATGACATATTATACATTTGAAAAATGTTTTTATAATCCATGGTTTGGGTCCACAACTTACCCCCATACTTAAGAATGATTAATTTTTAGAATATTTCAATATTTCTTATTTTGATTTTGATCCTAACAATATTATATTGTTGGATTTATTTTAGGCTCATTGTTATTTGTTGCAATAACGCCTATTTTGATCTCGGGTTGTTCCATAACCTCCGGACTATTACTGACTTGAAATGTATTATTTATATTTCGCCAGATTAATGAGAATTGTTCCAATTACTCACATGGTATTAGAACCTACTCCGCCACTCTCATTTTTCAAAATGATCTTGTAGTAGCGGAGCTTTTTGGATTTGGTAGCGAAGCTTTGGAGGGGGTATTTTTTTTTATATTTCATTGGAGAGTTTTTTTTAATTCTTCATTACATAGATCAAAGCTTTTTGGAGGGATTTGTACCCTGGGTGGAGCAAGTATTCCAAATTTTTATTGGGATTTGTGCCCAAGTTATCCCAAAATTTTGGGATCGACCAACCGATCGAAGAAGAGTCGAATCGAGATCGTCCAACCGATCGAAAGGTGGGAACAAAGGTTGGATCAAACGACCAATCGATCGAAAGGTGGGAGCAAAGGTCAGATCGAACACAGTGACATCAAGGATCAAGGTGCAAGGCACGAGGTACGTGTGGCAGCCAACAACAAGGCGGCCAACACAGCGCAGGAGGAGAGCCTGTGCCCTCTCGGGAGAGCATCTCCCCTAGAGGAGATACTCCTTATCGGAGTATAAAGTTTTTTAAACATTTAAGTGCCTCAAAATCCCATACATATGGGATAAATATTTTTTTTAATAACATTCACAAACTTTATCACCTGCGCAGAAACCCGTCAATGGTGTTAAACCTGAGAAGGACTTCCTATTTTTTCTTATCTCTGAGATCGATGAAACTCGATTCTGAGATTTTTCGTGGATAGAGGGGGCCAATCCGAGCAGATTGGCTGGATTGAAATTTCATTCTTGTCCTTAAATTTTATCCAAAAATCATTTTTCCATCTCAGAGGACATCATAGGCAGTAATAGTTGCGGAGTTTTGTGATCCATTGCTGAGTTTTTCAGACGCATAGAAGGTGGAAATCAAGTGCTGAGAGCACTTAGATCTCAAACGAACCATTTCGTGAGGTTTTTGAGTGCAAAAATCATGATTTTTTATCTTCTCTGGTTTGCCACCCCGTTGTCGCCCGAGCGCCACCCAAACACAGCCCAAGAGCCACCGCCCGAGTGCCACCCAAGCCGTGGCCGAGGTGGCGGAGTGGCCATGTTGAGCTTTGAGCTCGTGGTTGCTCGATAAGAGGGTGGGCACCTAGATCCTCTATCGGATCAGCCCACTGGCTCACGTGGTTGTGAGTCGAGTGGTAAGGGCTCAGGGAGCCCTGAGGTCACGGGGTCAAATCCCGCCAACCCCCCCCCCCAAAAAACAAAGGTAAAAAATTTTCCTAAAGTCTTCTTTTTTAATTTTTTAATTAGAGTTAATAATTAAATTTTAAATTATTGCTTCTTTATATAGTTAAAAAGGTTATTTTTTTAATAATTCTTTTTTTCTATGGAATATAATTTAAATTTTTATTAACTTTAGTTATAAAAAAAAAAATTAAAGATGCTTTAAAGGAGAATTTTTAAAGGGGGGAGTATTTTTTTTCAAAAATCAAGGGGGGATAGAGAGTAAATTTTTGAAAAGGTAATTTTGGCATTATTGTAAAGGTGCATTTTCGACAGTGCACGACACCTAGTGGTTTATTTCTATGGGCACTTTTATGTTGTATGTTGCATTTTTCATGTTTTGCACTACTTCATTAAAAGTTAAAATCAAATTCACTCCCTAAGTCCCCGGAATAATTAAAACCCATCCGTGCAATTTATTGCACTGCAGTGTTCGGTATTTGTGATACCTTTGGCCAGAACTTACAGGTAAAGTTGTCATGATTGCGCTACTGTATCTGCCACCTAATATAGCTGCCAAAACGACATCTGAGCTTGTTCTCTATTAATCATCAAGGAGATATAAGTTTACCATTTTGTTATTTTTTACTCCATCCATTACCCCAATCGCTCTCGTGTTTAGGCTTAAATCCAGATGAAAGTTTAGATATCCAAAGTATTTAGGGGAAGTTACACCTCATGCATGCGAATTGAATGCTTTCTAAGGTCGGTGCCATCAACGAGGTGATTCCCTTTCAGTACCACATATCGTATAATCATTAAAATTACCTACAGTCTTCCTCACATAAGGGCGGGTAATTTTTCTAGTTTTTCAAAATACCTATAGTCTCCCTCACGTAAGGGCAGGTATTTTGTATGATATAACGGCCTGGCATTAAGGTATATCGAAGGGGAGACCATTTGGTGTTATAAGGAACCTTCACAATGTCTGCAAAATTAATGACTGATTCTCATCAGTTGTTGAAAGGTCCAAACTATACACCATGGAAAAACAAAATTAAGGCAATCCTAGAGATGGATGATCTTTGGGATGTTTTTTTTGGAGAAACTGTAAGACCTTCATCTACAAATGGAGCCACAACTCTCACTGCTGATCAGAAAGACTTTGATAAGATAGATAGCAAGGCAAAAGTGCTCATTTTTCTTACTGTCTTTGATGAAGTTCAACCCCATATTGCTGATTGTCAAAATAGTAAAGAGGCATGAGATGCCCTTAAGACTATATATGAAGGAAATAATGACTCCACCATTCTATTTCTTTAATCTCAATTACACAATCTAAGCGTGAAACATGGAGAGACAGTTGAACTCTTTCTTTGCAGAGTGTCTGAGTTGAAAGGAAAGTTGAATTCTTTGGCAACACCAGTTGATGATAAGCTCCTTACCTCAATGGTATTAAGAGAATTACCTGATTCTTTTCAAGCGTTGATCACATCACTTCAGGTATCACAAAGAAAAGTTACCTTTGTTGAGTTGGTAAATTTGCTCCAAGAAGAGGAGGCACGCCAACTGCAGCGAGATGATTCTTCTAACACCGCCCTCTACACCAACAGGAAGGGCCCCAAGAAGAAGGATAATTTTTAGAAAGGAAGGAGTTCTCAAAAGGATTCAAAATGGAAACAAACTCAACCAACTCAACAGACTAAGATATATTGCAAGATCTGTGACAAGGTCATGATACAAATAGATGTTGGCATAAGAATAAGCAACCAAAACAAAAATGCCAGAACAAACCACACAAAAACAAGCAACCAAAAGTGAATGTTGCTATTGAGGAATCTGACATGGATTCTGAGCGAGCACACAAAGTGCTCATGACTACCATAGTCTCCAAGCAGATGAATCCTATTTGGTATGTCGATTCTGGAGCCAGTAAGCACATGACTGACGACAAATCATGGTTTGAGTCTTTTGAGGCCAAAGAGAGCAAACCTGTCACTATTATCAATGATAAAACCTACAAGGTTCAGGGAGAAGGTACCATTTCTATTACTCTTCCTGATGACAAGTGCCAGATTGAGAAGGTTCTCTATGTTCCAGGATTGGTGAACAACTTATTGTCAGTCACACAAATTTTGGATAAGGACATGGTTGTAAACTTTAGTGTTGAGGGGGGCAATAAGTGTTGTTCAATTACCAATAGGGGTAATAACATTGCAACCACTTCATATAAGCATGGCTTATTTTCCCTAGATGTTATCTCTACTCCAAATGTAGCCATGATTGTCTCTACAAAGGAGGCAACTTCCCTGTGGCACAAGAGATATGGACATATGAGTTCTGGTTACTTACTTGAGTTAAGTAAGTATGATATGGTAAAGGGTCTTCCTTCCCTTTCTACCATATTTCTAGTTTTCTCTGATTTCTTGGTAGGAAAGCAGCATAGAGTACCTTTCAATATAAGCTCTACAAGAGCAAAGAAACCTCTAGAGTTGGTTCACACTGATCTGTGCAGTCCTTTTACACCTGTCAGTTGTGGGGGAAAGAGGTAGTTTTAGTTATTCAGGGATGATTACTCATGAAAGATGTGGGTATTCTTTATTCAACTAAAATCTGAAGCATTTGGCTTCTTTCAGTAATTCAAGAAATCTGTTGAAAAGGAGTCAGGGACTTCTATAAAGACCCTTCACTCATATCAAGGGGGGAAGTTCACCTCTAAAGAATTTTTTGCATTCTTGACTAATAACGGGATCACACGATAGTTAACTACTGCTTATAATCCTTGACAAAATGGAGTTGTTGAAATGAGGAACTATTCCATCATGGAAATGGTTCGTTGCATGCTCACAGGAGCTAGAATTGGGCAACAATATTGGGCAGAAGTTGTCACCACAATAGTATATTTGTTGAATAGGGCACCCACAAAGGCCCTACAAGGAATGACTCCACAAGAAGCATGGAGTGGTAGAAAACCCTTCATTTCTTATCTATGCATTTTTTGTTGTAAAGCATTCATGCACATACCGAAAGAAAAAAGGAAGAAGCTAGATGAGAAAAAATTGAAGTGTATTCTTCTTGGATATGATGATCACTCTAAGGGTTATCGATTGATTGATCCCTTGACCAAGAAGATTCACATCAGTAGAGATGTTATTTTTTATGAGGCTTTCACATCAAAAAACACATCAGATGTATACCTAGACCTTGTGGAATCCAAAGTTGAGAAGTATCCTTCATCATAAAATATTGGAGGTCCTTCTTCATATTCTTTAACACCACAGAAGGAGAATCCAAAGTGGTATACAATTACAATCAGAGACTCAATGCTATCCACTCAACCAAATTTGACTTTGGATAGGTCTCGTACTCGCAGCATGGCTCGACAGGAGAGAGCAGCAACAGAGACTACTGAGGTTGATGATCTTTGTCAATATTTTGAGGAACTTTTTGTAGATCCATAGAGAGACACAGAAGATATGTATATTGATGATGACAGGGTGTTTATGTCCTCAATAGATGAACATGAACCTGCTTCAGTGAAAGATGCCCTTAGTGAGCCACAGTGGAAGGTTGTTATGGATGCAGAGTATAAGTCTCTGATGAAAAACAAAACTTGGAAGCTTGTCAATCTGCCATACGAAAATAAGACCATAGGTTGCAAATGGGTGTACAAAGTCAAGTACAAGGTATATGGGACAATAGATAAGCATAAGGCCCGACTTGTTGCAAAGGGCTATGCTCAAAGAGAAGGCATTGACTATGAGGAAACTTTTGCACCTACTTTTGGGATGATAACCATTTGAGTTCTTTGTGCTATGGTAGCACAATATGGGTGTAAATTGCACCAAATGGATGTCAATAGTGCCTTTCTAAATGGTGATATCCAAGAGGAATTCTACATGACTCAACCTGAAGGATGTGAAGTGGAAGGCCAAGATCAGAAAGTTTACAAATTGGTCAAATCCTTATATGGTTTGAAACAAGCCCCTCGGTCTTGGTATATAAAAATGGATAATCACCTACTATAGCATGGATTCAAGAGATGTCCGTCGGATGCAAACCTTTATTTCAAGAAACAAGGCTTTGAAATAGTGTTGCTTGTACTCTATGTTGATTATCTGCTCATTATAGGGAGTTCAAAAACTATGATCTCTGCTATTAAACAAGATTTGAACAAATATTTTGAGATGATAGATCTCGGACTTCTCCATTACTGTCTTGGCCTGGAAGTGAACTAGAAGCACTACATCAAAGTGTCCCAAAAAAAATATGCCAAGACACTACTAGAAAAATATCGCATGACTGATTGTAAGTCGATGGCAACACCAATGGAATCAGGACTTCAGTTATCATGATATGACAAATCACCTTAGATAGATGCTACTCTCTATCATTAGTTGATTGGGAGTCTCATATATCTGACCAACACTAGGCCAAATATCATATTTCCTATCAACTATCTTTCGAGGTTCATGCAGGAACCTAAGACTACATACTGGAAAGTAGCAAAATGAGTTCTTCACTATGTCTGTGGCACAATGGAATATGGCCTAGAATACAATAGGAACAACAAATTCTTCTTATAGGGATTCACGGACTCAGATTATGTCAGGTTATACAATGATCGTAAATCAACTTCAGGATATTTGTTTCATCTTGGATCCGGTCCTATCTCTTGGCATAGCAAGAAGCAACAGGTGGTTGTTATCTCATCAACAGAGGCAGAATATTGCGTCACACGTGAAGTTGTGTGCGAAGTGATATGGTTGCATCGCATTTTGACAAGTATGGGTCTTCCATCAAAATCTCCAATACACTTATTCTGTGACAACTAGGGTGTTTTGAACCTTGTTAATAATCCAGTGCATCATGAGAAAACCAAGCACATTGATACACAATGCCACTTCATTCGAGACAAAGTACCAAGGCACCGAATTTAGCTTCAGTTCATCTCCACCAATGCTCAAGTTGCAGACATATTCACTAAGGTACTTGCACGTGTCAAATTTGAATTGTTTCACAGCTCTCTATGTATTACAAAATAATGTAAGCAGGGGGGATGCTAGTATAGCTAGTAGTTATATGTTTTCTCAAATATTGTAATAAGGGGGGAAGTTAGAATATTTTAATATTTCTTATTTTGATTTTGATCCTGACAATCTTATATTGTTGGATTTATTTTAGGTTCATTGTTATTTGTTGCTACAGTGCCTATTTTGGTCTCGGGTGGTTTCGTAACCTCTGGACTATTATTGGCTTGAAATGTATTATTTATATTTTGCCAGATTAATGAGAATTGTTCCAATTACTCACATTAATTTTGGTAAAGGTTTACCAATATCAATCATGACCAATATCCGGGCATAATTAGCCAAGACTCTATCTTTTGTAGTTTCTAAAATCTCAAATAATTCTTATAGAGTTTTTCTTATTAACTTGAAGGTATTCATTTTCTACAATTAAATAGGCAACATATGTTAGCAAATGGGCCTAAATATCACAGGTCTATAATTCCAAGGATCATATAATGTAATAAATATAAACTCATTCAATCATAACAATAAAATATTGCATATAATCTCAAGGAATTCTTCTAGAGTGTTTCCTATTAACTTGAAGGTATTCATTTCCTAGAATTCAATAGGCAACCCATGTTAGTAAATGGGCCTAAATATCATAGGTTCATAATTTTTAATATCATATAATCTTATAGATATAAACTCATTCAATCATAACAATAATCATATTGCATAAAATAAAAGCTTGATAAAACTTCTCTATTACATTTATCCTTCATTCATTACATAACACAAAGTTTTATCTTCAATATATGGATACATGAGACTCTTCATATGCGCCTAACTCTTGACCTTTGTTCTTCTCAAACTCACAGGAGATGTAACCTATCATATATCCTTCATTACATAATAAATCTCACATATTACATAATAATAAAGTCTCTCATGATTACACATAACTCCCTACTTCTAAACTTGATACATCACACTCATAACTCTTTCTTACACACAAGACACCTCACACTCATAACTCTTCACTTACATACATGATACCTCACACTCATAACTATTCACTTACATACATGACACCTTACACTCATAACTCACACTTGATTACATGACACATATCCACACTTCACAACTTGACACATACTATTGACTCAAATAATAAACACACCCTAATCTAAATATTTACAAAGGTACTCAAGGTATCAAATAATGTAATACCTCCAACACCCCTGCCATATTACATTATTGGTATGAAGGCTTTTTGCCTTCAATATTTGACTCTTGTCTTCATTCTTTTGATATTAACTAAGGTATTCCTTCATGTTTGGACATTGAATATGTTCTTTTAGACCGATACCTATCATTATTATGTTTAAGTTATCACAATAATATATTCCATGAATATTTGAATCCAATGATTTACTACTATCAATCTTGATGTTGAAGATAACGCATGTAGAATGTACCAACATATCAAATTATTCATCTTTTAAGATTTTAAGATTAATATTGTTTGTACATTCTTTGTTTACACCTAAATTTATTTCTTGAAGAAGATCATTTTCTATCATATGCCTTAAATTATTTGTGTCACAACTAATATTTTTTATCACTAAATTGTCCTTCAAGGTTTTAATCATCTCTTCTTGCCTTTTTTTCTTGTCTTTAGAAACTTCAAAAGTAAGCAATGCCAAACACATTATAATACCTATATCAATAGGTAGAATTATAGCATCTTTAGAATCTTCTCTTGCTTCAAAAAGTTCTAAGCATAGATAATTGCCAAATGTTGTGAACTTTTCATCTTTGGCTTCTTTGAGAATTAAGGGGAAGTCTTTTAATTTTATTAAAATAACTTTTTGTTTATCAATATTCTCTATCAAATGTTGTGTATAAATTTTTAAACATTTAAATCTCTCTTTACTTTCTTTTTTTTGGTAAGTAGATATTTTATATACAAAATGGGTTTTTTAAGAGGATCCCAAAACCTTATAACATGAGAGACTGCAACCCTTAGTAGAAAAATGAACCCCTTGGGCTAGTACAGTAGAAACCATAGTAAACCTTACCAAAAAAACATAGTAATGCCCAGGAGGGCTACATCAAAAACCTCAAACTAGAGGTAAAACATGCTGAAAAACAACAAAAAGAAACAGATGCATCCATTCTAAAAGTCCGAATATTCTCTCCCCACTCCCCGTGCCCGTCTGCCCAAGCCCAATCCTCTCTTCTTGCTTATGTTGAATCATTAGCGATATCTTGGCTGGCAACCTTCTCCACGTCCTCTGGAAAACACTACCGCCACACCACGAGACATGTGGATAGTAATTTTCTTATTTGCCAAGTGGTCGGCTAAACCATTGCCCTCCCTGTAGGTGTGCTTGACTTGGACCAGGTTCCCCCAAAGGAGGAGGTTCCTGGCCTCAAAAATGGCATTAAAAACCTTCGACGCTGGATCCTGGGAATTCATCATGTAGTTAATGATGTTCAGTGAGTCCCCTTCAACTACCAAGGGTCGGGGATCCTCCGAAATGAGCTTGAGTCCTCTCAGAATTCCTTTGGCCTCCACAACATGATTGGTTTGAAACCCCAAGTTTTCATAGAAAGCTAGGACGAGCTGTCCATTATGGTCTCTAACTGATCCACCCGTAGTGGCCGCCCTTGGGTTACCCCGAGAGGCCTCGTAAAAATGTAACTTCAACCATCCTTGAGGAGGCCTGACCCACCTAATGTCCTTCCTAGAAATCTCTCTTTATTTTCTTCTATTAATGCATTCTGAGCATTTTCTTCCATGGTAGTTTATCCTTTGACAATAATTTAATTTCACTTTAGTTTTTCTTTCAATAAATTTAATTCTTATTTTGCTATAAAATTCCTTGTTGCTCTCAAATTTACTATTTTAGTTCATTTTTCTTTTAATTCTTCACCCATTAGATTTTCTTCAGTTTCTTTTTCAATTTCAATGTCACTATTCTTATATCTCCTTTTAATTTTTAAAATTCTTTACTTTCTTTCAATTTCAACTTTCCAATTTAAATTATGTTCCCACTTCTTATAACTCCCTAATTTTTAAATTCAATTACTTCCTCAAATATGTTATTCCAATCAATTTTCAATTCAAATTTCAATTTATTATTTAATTTACTTATATCTTCCATTGATCTCATTCTTTTAAGAATCTACTTATATCTCTCGATAAAAAAGTTAATTCAAATCTCATATGCATTCAATTTTCCAATTTCAAATGTGTAGATAATATTAAGGTTAAAATATACTTTTTTTTATGGTTCTTTAACCTTTTCTAAATTCATCACATTCACACGCACATGTGGCACCTCAATCTTTACATTAAAGTGACTTTTAGTCTCCAATTTTCTTGTTGTTATGAGCATTACAAAATGCTCTAGTTGTAGATGAAAATAAGGCTTTTGTGTTCCTCCTCGAATGTTACTCTTTCATTCCTCTCAGCATCTATTTCTAACTCCCTCAACTATAGTCTCCCTTAGGTTGCTATCTTCTAATGTTCATGATGCTCTCAAGCCCTCAAAACCTTCTACACTTTCACAAATACTCTCACTTCTTGCCTTCATATGTATCTTTGAGTTTGTTCCTCCTCTAATATTCTCATGTGTTGTTTCTCCAAATATCTTCTCCAAATTTCATGTCTCCTCTAAATATCTTTTAGACATAGTTTACTCTTGACCTAGCACTTGCTTTCAAAGCTTCTCAAGCGCTCATTCTTTATTTTTTTCTAATTCTTATCCTTTATGAAATAACAAACTTCTTTTTCTATTGTCTATATTTGTGTTCCTTCATGTTGTCCCTTCAATCTAATTGCAGTAAACCACAATACGTTCTGTTTAAATCAATCTTCCAATCTACACATTTGTATTTATCTCCAAACTATATGTTCACCATTGTCTTTCTTCAAATCCCCTCCAAATTCCTTGTCAAATTTTTTTTGTCAATCTTCTGTTGTAGCATGTTCTTTCTTACATGCCTTCTTGCAACAATCATTCTCTCCAATGTTTCTATTCTAGAAATCCTTCACTCCAACAATTATCCTCAACAATATCTTCTCCAATGCTTCCTCTTCAATAATCATCCTTCTACAATCCTTCCTCCCTTCTACAAATCTTACATATTCACATTTTCTCACATCCTTCCCAGTTGTTATGTGGCTCTAATACCACTATTAGCAAATGGGCCTAAATATCATAGGTCTATAATTCCCAGGATCATATAATATCACACATATAAACTCAATATTGCATAAAATGAAAGCTTTATTGATAAAACATCTCTATTACATTTGATCCTTTATTCATTACATAACATAGAGCTTTATCTTCAATATATAGATACATGAGACTCTTTACATGCACCTAAATCTTGACCTTTGCTCTCCTCAAACTTATGGGAGATGTAACCTTTCATATATCCTTATTTACATAAAAAATATCACATATTACAAAATGGTAAATTCTCTCATGATTATACATAATTCCCTACTTATAAACTTGACACGTCATACTCATAACTCTTTCTTGCACATAGGACACCTCGCACTTATAACTCTTTACTTACGCACATGACACCTCACACCCATAACTCTTCACTTACATACATGACACTTTACACTCATAACTCTTTACTTATGCACATGACACCTCACACTCATAACTCTTCACTTACACACATGACACCTCACACTCATAACTCACACTTGATTACATGACACATATCCACACTTCACAACTTGACACATACTATTGAATCAAATAATAAACACACATCCTAATATAAATATTTACAAAGGTACTCAAGGTACCAAATAATATAATACCTCCAACAACCCATACATCCTAACCTAGACTAGTACTAGGGATAGATTTACATTTTCAAGTGTAAATCCTTCATACCAATGGGAAAGGAAGAGTCTTTCTCTTTCAATAAACTAAGGACCCATTTTAGGATTCCATCTCTTTCCTCATGGAACAAAAAATTATCAGGAAGAAACTTTTGGAAGAAAGTATGGGAGACTTTCATCTCCTATAAATCCATTTTCTTAGAGTTGAAGCCTTTGGCCAAGACTCATATCATTTACCAATGATTACCTTATATTTGAGAAATAAGGACCATTTCTTTGTGAGGTCCTCCCTAACCTCTACTACTAGGGATGAATCTAAGGATTTAGCTATAAATCGATCCATGGGAAGGAAATGTTGGGACTGAAAACTGAAGGGGATTCTTTTATTGATACAAATGGTTACAATATATAGACATAAGCCTATATGAAATGTATGACACTTGTCAAGTGAAACTGACAAGTGTCAAGGAAGGCATAGTGCACATTACATTAATTCTAACATTCCCTTTTAATGTGCACTATCCAAACTAAAGAAAAAAACAAGTCAACATTAGGTAACATTCCCCATTAATGTTGACTTCTCTAAAACAACCTATCATCCTCTCTTATTGCTGATTTGGGCTCGTGCTCTTTGTGCTTGGCTCTCCAACTGTGTATAATGCTAGATTCACTGTGTATACATCTTGGTATGTTGCCTCAGGGTCAGCCACTTCCACGAGTCTGTTACTACTGGGTCAGTCGTCTAAGTGCCTCAGGGTCATCATGGGTGCCTCAACTGAAGGGATTGATTTTATTGATACAAATGGTTACAATATATAGGCATAAGCCTATATTCAACACATGACACTTGTCAAGAGAAACTGACAAGTGTCAAGGTGAAGGCATAGTGCACTTTAACTCTAATATTCCCCCTTAAAGTGCACTATCCTAACTAAAGAAGAAACAAAACAAGTCAACATTAGGTAACATTCCCCCTTAATGTTGACTTGTCTAAAACAACCTATCATCCTCTCTTATTGTTGATTTGGTCTAGGCTCGTACTCTTTGCGCTTGGCTCTCCAATTGTGAATAATGCTAGATTCACTGTGTATACATCTCGATCTGTTGCCTCAGGGTCAGCCACTTCCACGGGTCTGTTGCTATTGGGTCAGCCATCTAAGTGCCTCAGGGTCATCATGGGTGCCTCAAGGTCAGCCACTTCTGGGTTTGTTGCCTCTGCAGGTCATCCTCAGAGGATGTTGCCTCTCGTAGGTCACTGACTAGATTCACCATAAATATCAAATCTCTCTTTATGGTGAACTCAATATAGAAGGTGTCGGTCTCTGTCGAAAATGCACCTAATACAAAGGAAAAACGAGCCATATAAGAGTGTCGGTCTTTGTCGAAAAATGCACTCAATACAATAAAATGAGCCATAGATCCAAATATGGAGGAGAAGAAGAAAATAAGAGAATCTTCTGAAGTGTCTTCGTCTGTAGTCTTCAGAAGTAGATCCAAAAAAACCTCGGATAGAGTCTAGGGTGTCTATGTTTGTAGTCCCTAGAATAAGTGTCCTTATGGTGACCATGTCATCCCACCGAAATGCATGGGTAACCAACTGCTGCATTCGCCAAGTGTATAGAAAATATCACTAGGTACAAGGATCACATATAAAATTACCTTGGAAGTGTCGGGTACAACCGAGAATGCACTCCAAGGTATAAGAAATTTGAGGCTAAAAAACTAAATTGAAACAGCTTCAAAATTGCGATATGACACCACCATTGTGTTCGTTGCAAAAAAATGTTTCCAACGACTATAAATACCCCTATATTCCACCATCAAAGGGACCTTCATCATGTGGAAAAACAACATTAACCTCATTAATCAGCAAATAAACCTCAGGAATAGAAGATTCCTGGCATCGCACTCAGGCGAAAAAAATAGCATCAATTTCCCTCACAGGGGAATTACATGGGCCATCAGTCCTTTCACTTCCACTTCCTATGTGGAAATAACATGAATAAAAAATGCCAATCATGCCCCAATGTTCAGGGGATTCAAAGCCCCATACAAATCAAGACATCGGGCTTACCCAGGAAGCCCTTTGACCATCTCCCTGAGGTCAAACAAAATAGGGGACATGCGGCCATGAAAGCATTTAATAAAGGGCCATCCCATGACCATACAATTCAAGATTCCCCCACTAATAAAATGGGATCTTAGGATATCATCATTTTAATTAAAAAACATTTCACTTATAAAAAAACACTTGCAGTGTAAAGGCGGAAGGAGACGATCATTTACTCAGGAAGTCGACGACACGACCAACTATGTTCTAATCCAGGCTCATGCATTATCACTAGTTTGAAATCAACAACGACTCTAAGGACTCGTGTGACCTCGCCACCTCGCCACCTCATCGTCGACAACAACGAATCTCCTTCCACCTGTGCAATTTGCGCTAACAAACACCTGTTCAATTTGCACTGTCGAGCCGGTAAAATACCCCCAGTATTTTCGTATAATCCCCAAGATCTAGCAAATAGCCATCAGTACACTTAAATTTCTACAATATCTGCGTCGATATTCCTTTGAAATCATTCGTTCATCATGCCCACGTCACTGTGAGTAACTCTAGTGAACTTACGCCTATGATTTGAGTCACATCAGGGCCGCTGTTACCCGCCGAGCAGGACACGAACACCACCTCGCGGACGTCATTGCTGTTGTCGAAATCATCTGCATCCTTGGAATTTGGAAAGTGCTCATCGAGGAATGCATTGGGGGGCCTGAAGAGGTGTATTATCTCTGCGACGCTAGCCGAGCAGACGCCCTTCCAATGGGTGGCCAGAGCCACCTTCTTCCAAAAATCAAACTTGAACGCGCCACTTCCTCTGCCATTGATAAAATCTCAACAGAAGTCTTTTGCGGCCATATCGTCGAACCTCAGCATTCTTCTCTAAAAAAATTATGCTCCTCGATACGTGTGCCAGCTTCCTTGCAGGTAAATGTTCTGGTGGGAGGAATTTACGGGTGACGATCTTCTCAAAAAAATAAAAAACAGACGCAAGCTTTAGAGTCTCGATCGACGAGTGGAGCTCACCAACACAAATCCACAATTTCGCCAATCTTATCCTGCTCAACAACAATCTGCTCTCAAACTTGTGGTCACGTTCTCCTGAATCAAATCCGCTCCTTCAAACGAACTCCTTCGCTGTTGTCTTGTGTGTACACTCAGCGTGCATAAGCATACACAGCTTGGCAACGACATCGATCTACAACATTTCATTCAAATCGTGTGGAGACAGAGAACATTTAGAGAGCGACCAAAGGATCTGAACGGCTTTCTCCGTTGCAAAGATGGAAATGTAATAATTTTCTTGGACACCGCAAGAATGCCCATGGCGTTATCCACCATGGCCGCGCTCCCCTCCGCACACCCACACAAGACGTCAAGCAAACAGAGAGCCCTATCGTAGGTACTCCTCTTCGATTGATCTGAGAGTGACTCGATCAAGATCGACACGGTGCCCACCTCGATACCTTAATTCTGCTACACTTGTAGTTGGAGCATATTGCTATCACAAATAACTCGAGGGCCGCCATGGTCGCCTGGTGGCAGACCACCTCCTCCTTCATGTCGCTTTCGAGAAAATCAAATCGTCATGCAAACAAATCTGACGCTGTGTACTCCTGCAACATCGAAACCAGCAAGCCTTTTGGCCTTCCAATTGATCGCACAAGAGTGCACAGACCTCGGTATTTAGCAGAACAAATAGAATTTAGCAGAAACAAAGTCTGCCACTATCGTCTTTTTTTTTTCTGTTTCCTATGACGGTAAACCACAGCTTCGGTTCTCCTTTTCACTTAGCAGATCACCCTGGCTTCCAGCGGATATCACGACCAGTGAGAGAGCAATAGGTGGTTCTTCTGCCATAGGAAGAGTTGGGGCAGTCATTCTGGCATGTGCTGTGATCACCTCGACCCTTTAAACACTCACTTTGCTCAAAAACGGTGAATGAGGCACTCAAAATAATCGCTCCAAAATGACCATAGCTCAAAGAATTTTGAAGTGCGCAACAAACTCTCCATAAAATAATCACGTCTTTATCCACCAGGCATCACTCCCGAGCAGTGCTTCGTGTTTCAAAAAATAGCATGTCTTTTAAGGCAGGTCCTCGATGAAGTCAAAGAGGAGACAATCTCCGCGAGCGAACCAGACGGCTTAAAGAGAACAATGAGGAAACCATCTGGTTTCTGATCCATCAAATGATGGAGAGCATACTCCCTTGGTAAAAAATAAAAAAAATAGAGGAAGGGAGGATTTCCATGAGGGAAATCCCCCCTCAAGGGTTTCACAGGGTAGGGAAAGCCTGCTCTGATACCAAATGTTGGGACTAAAAATTGAAGGGGATTGTTTTATTGATACAAATGGTTACAATATATAGACATAAGCCAATATGAAATGCATGACACTTGTCAAGTGAAACTGACAAGTGTCAAGGAAGGCATAGTGCACATTACATTAATTCTAATAGGAAATTATAATGTGATATCTACTAAAATTTATCGCTATATCCTATAATAAATATAGTTTTGAATGCAAAACTTCTAATATAATGAAAGGACAAATGAAATTTAGCTAAAATATTATATGCCTAGATAGAATCAAACTTTAACACACATCAAAATTTAACACACATTAACACACATCAAACTTTAACACACATCAAATTTAGTAATTAATAACTTTTACACGAATCAAACTTCAAAAATTATATAACATTATAAAATTTGTAATCACATAATAAAGGGTTAAGAAACACACATGCATATAACAAAGACTAAAATATATAAATAAATTAAAATATAAAGAATATAAACAAAACACAACATAAATATAGGGAGATCTCTTATTGGAAACTTTTACTTCATAACTATCAAATTTTACTTTTTAGTCTTTGACAATTAGTAGCACTTGATGGTGATAATGTTAGTAGTGATAATGCTCCAATGTTTTTCCTAGATGACTATTGCTAGTCAAATTACACAAGATTTGGTTTAAAAGATAAATTTTGCAAAAGTGTTACCTAGGAGGCAAAAGCATCACCAACACTTTTGCTTATACCCCAACGCTTTTGCTTTTAGAGAAATAAATGCTTCTAATTTGATCATGAAGATTGATTTAGTTTGGCTACTTTATTGGATGATTGACTAAGATGTTCGCAAGTTTATGTTGGAAATTTGAGTTAATTTGAGGTATTTTATGTTTTCATTGATGTCACATGGATCATATTTGGTTTGGTGGCCAAAATATTTCATAAATAAGCATTTATGATATTTTGGAAAGTATGGCTATTTATAGGGTTTTTGTGAAAACCAAGGCAAGCAAAATAAAAGGTTTTATTTAAAACCATGGTGGGCTTATGTGGAAAGGGTTTTTCTTAAAATCCAAGGTGGAATTTTGTTTCATCGAAAAAGGACCTCTGGTGATGAAGATATTAAAGTTTAAAGTTTAAGTTTAAATTAATGGAGGGTCGACCTATGTGCAATTAATGGAGGGTGGCATAATATATATATTTTTATATATATATATATATATATATATATATATATATATAAAGGTTTCAATTTATTTCGGAAAGGGGGCATATTATATATCGTCGAAAAGATTATTTCGAGGGCTATTTGACTAACTTATTTAGAAGGAGAAATAAGGTGTGTATAAATAGATATTTCTAATTCTACCAAGGGGTTACAAAAGTGAAGTTTGCCTTGTTCTTTTTCAAGAGGATTAATTCTTTCATGAGGTGACAAGGTATGCAATATTGTGATTTATTTTATTTTATGGTATAAGTGGTTTTGGGAGTGAAAATGTTATGCAATGTTTTTATTTATTTTATTTTATGGTACAAGTGGTTTTAGGAGAGATACGGAAGTTGTGCAATTAAAGGCCTTGGTGATGATTATTGAAAAGTGGAGTAATATTGATTATTTTGTGATCTACTAACCCTTGTGAAGATTGGAAAAAGAATTTTGTTATTGTGGCAGATTTACAAAGAGGTTTTTTCATCTTCATAAAAGGTATGGGCACATTCTCCTATTGACTGTTTATGGTGGTTGATTTTTGAAATATCATTGGAGAGAAAAGGATTTATTGTGGTTTCCTTTTCAAAAGTGATTGGTTTAATGCTTCAAGGTTTTATAGTTTGAGAGTTGAGGTTAAACCTTGTTTTATAAGCATTGTTATTGAAGCCCATTGGTTGTGAAAGAACTTGAGTTAGAAAATAACATGAGTATCATTATTATGTGAGATTTGTGGTTGAGCATTGTTGGAAACAGTTGAGTTGAGTTGGTTGAGCCTAGTCAAGTGATGTGTGAAGTGATTGTTCAAGTTCTATGAAATAAAATATTCCATCATTCTATGTTGATTTTAGATTAAGGTTAGAACATATTGAGTCTCTAACAATTCTCTTTATGGTTCTATAATACTTGAGTTGAGTTGAAGTTGACTTGAATTGAGTTGAGGTTGATTTGAGTTGAGAGTGAGATTAGAACATATTGAGTCTCTAACAATTCTCTTTATTCTTCTATGAGTTGATTTGAGTTGAGTTGAGATTGATTTGGGTTGAGAGTGAGTTTATAACATATTGAGTCTCTAAAAATTCTCTTTATGCTTCTATGAGTTGATTTGAGATTGATTTGGGTAGAGAGTGAGATTATAACATATTGAGACTCTAACAATTCTCTTTATGCTTCTATGAAGTTAATTTGAGTTGAGATTGCCATTCATTGTTGAGTTCATTTTGAGTACTACTTGAGAATTATTGATTGAGTCTTTAAGAAGGCCTTTGGGACATATTTGAGGACAGTTTTGGGACAGCTTTATGGATAGATTTGTGGAAATATTTGTAGAGCAGATTTGGGCAAGTTCTTGGTGAGCTTTCTAGAGCAGATCTGGGCAAATTCTTGGTGAGCTTGCTAGAGAATATTTGGACAAGTTCTTGGTAAGCTTGCTAGAGTAGATTTGGGCAAGTTCTTGGTGATCTTGCTAGACCAGAATTGGACAATTTCTTTGTGAGCTTTCTAGAGCAGAATTGGGAAAGTTCATGGTGAGCTTGCTTGAGCAGATTTGACAAGTTTTGTGTGAGCTTGTTAAGCAGGTTCTGTGTGAGCCTATTGTGTAGGTTCTATGTGAGCCTATTGATCAAGTTCTGTGTGATTTTGTAGCCTGTGAATTTCTTTATGGGTTGTGAATATTTTTTAGCATCCAAATTTTATAATAAAGGCTAGAAAATTTCTTAGACATGTTACCAAAATCGTTTAAGGTCATGGAATATGATGGGTGACCGCAATTGGGTATCCATATTTTCCCCCTTTTGAGGTACTTATTGCTTGATAAATTTATCAAAAGTAGTAGTAGTTTGCTCCAATTTTACAAAAGTAGTCCTAAGGTGTTTTTTCAGCATAGAGGGAGCTATGAAGTTTCATAAAAAAAATATTTTTAGATGTTTGGAGGGGTTATATTAGGTAAGGATGGGTAAATGAAAGTCATTTTTACCATGTAGTTTCAAAAATCAAAGCTTTGAGTTCTAATTTTCCTACTTTTTATGGCTTAGCAGTAGAAGCACGAGTGACATATCTTACTCAGGAGAGAGATGATGTTAGGGAAGAGGTTATAGGTCAGAAATGATGGCTATGCTAGATCCTTTAGTGTCAATGAGAGATGATTTAAAGGTGGATCAGGTTTAGAGTGCCCACTATAGGGCCTTATCTCAAAATATTGTTCAACAAGAGAAGAGGTAGGCCTCCCCACCTCCTTCTTCTTCTTTTAGGTCATTTCTAGGTCACAATCTACTACTTAGGCTTTACATTTTTTAATGCATGGACCTATTCATGACACGTAGTCATAGAGTTTATTTTATGAGTTTTGATGAGATTTTGTGGGCCTTTTGACTAGTTTTGGAGGTTGAGTACACTGTATTTGTTATTGTGGTGCACTAGTCCTTATAATTTTATATTTGGCCAAGCATAGCAATTTTGTCATTATGGTATACCAAACCATTTGATATTTGTATATGATATATATGAGTATATTCTTTGATTATTTTATTTTTCCCATACGATGTCTTGATAATGTGATAATGTGTTATAATTATTATATTATGAAAAGTTTGATCACTTAAACAAAACTTTATTTTGGTTTATAGTAGTTATGATATAGGAGATACTTATATTTATTGTAAACAAGTTGTTTAGACTACACTAAGGATTTTATTTGAGATAAGGATTTTATGGCATTTCCAAGGATTTTATTTGCCTAGACCTAGATGGTCTGAAGAACTTTTATATTGATATGTGCCTAGACCTTATGTATCTAAAGGGATTTAAACATAATATGTGCCCAAACCTCAAGGGTCTAAATAAATTTAAACATGCCTAGACCATAAAGGTCTAAAGAACTTTAAACATGACCATATCATAGAGGAATGAAGGGCTTTAATATTAATGTATGCATAGACCTTGTGGGCTTGAAGGACTTTAATTGTGATATATGCCTAGACCCTGTGGGTCTGAAGGACTTTAAACATTGATGTGTACCTAGACCTTGTGGGTGTGAAGGAATTTAAATATGATATATGCCTAGACCTCAGGGGTCTAAATGACTTTAAACATTGATATGTTCCTAGACCATGGAGGTCTAGATAGCTTTAAACATTGAAGTGCACCTAGACCTTATGGGTCTGAAGGACTTTAAACTAGATGTGCACCTAGATATTGTAGGTCTGAAGGACTTTAAACATTGAAATGTGCCTAGACCTTGTGGGTCTTAAGGACTTTAATCTTGATGTATTCCTAGACCCTATGGCTCTGAAGGATTTTAAACATTAAAGTGTGCCTAGACCTTATAGGTCTAAAGGTCTTTAAACATTATATGTGCCTAGACCTTAGGGGTTTGAAATATTTTAAACATGATATATTCCTAGACCTTGTGGTTTTAAAGGAAAATTACATAGATGTGTGCCTAGACCATGGAGGTCTGAAGGACTTTAAATATCGATATGTTGTGATAGATATCGCTACTAAGAAATTTAGTAATAGGAGGTCTTGTAATGTAAGCGGATATGTAATTTGTTCACAAAAAATATTTGAATTTGGACAATATTTTATAGAAGCATGTTTTTTGCTAGGATTAAATTGATAAAGATAAAATATTATTTGTCGATGTGCTTTCCCAATCACCAAAGGGAGTGAAAACACTTGGTTTCCTTGCTTAGCATATCTATAAAATTATATGGATTCTCCAAGAAAAGTAACTAGGTAACCACTTTCCTTTGAGGAGAGGGGATTAATGTTTACAAATGCTCTTAGATATGTTGAAGTCATTAATGTTTATAAAAATTTATAGCATTCAATTTGCTAGGAATTGATAAGATATAGCCATCAATAGCTATAAGGATTTTATAATGTCCATCATATGGCCCTATTTAGGGTGGAGGAAAACAAGTGTCGTATCATAACTTGAAATTTTTTATAGACCCATATATTGAGGAAGGATGTTTTCTCTAAATGCTCAATTATAATCCTCAAGCTTGGTATATAAAAATAGATGAATATTTGAGGGGAGGGCTCTGGTTGCTCCCCCTCCCATGGCTTTTGGTTTCTGCCCAGTCCCTGGCTCAACCCAGGTCATCCCTCCCGGGGAGTGGTTGTTTGCAGATGATCTCCTGGGGGGAGATCCTTCTCCACTATCTGCGCCCCTCCCGGCCGGCTAGGGTTTCCTTGGTTGTTTTTTCGGACTGGTGCTTCCCAGGGATCCCTGTTTGGTTGGGGATCCCTTCCCTTTTTCCCTCAGGCTTCCCCACGGGGTTTTTTGCGAGTGATTCGCGTGGATCTGGTCCCTGCGTTTCTCAGTGCGGTGGAGGTGATGGTTTAGGGTTTCGACAGTTTCCCCCTTTTTCTTGTGAATCCTCGACAGGCTTTGTGCTTGGACGTGATTCTTGGTCCCTGCTGCTGGGATCCTCTTCTGTTTTCCCGGGGCGGGTTCCTTGTGGTGCAACTCTCTGGTCACTTCCTGATGGACTGGATCCTCTCTGTGCTGGCTGTCGGCTTCCTACAGGATGTCTCTCGCTGAAATGAATGTTTTCCCGATGGGCGGGATGGTTTCTCCATAGGGCGGGATCCGCCAAATCCGTCGGTTTTCCCGCGAGGCGGTATCCTTTCTTTCTGTCGGTTTCTCGAATGGCGGGATTTCCCTGTTGCTTCCCGCTAGGCGGGACTGTTTGTGGTGGTTTTGACTGCTTCTCGCGAGGCAGGATTTTATTGTAACGGTTTTTCTTTGCTTCCCGCTGGGTGGGATCTTCTCGATGGTGGTTTTTGGCTACTCCTCGCTGAGCGGGATCTCCAAAACTACTTTTTTTCTTATTTGTTTGTTTCCCGCCGAGAGGGTTTGTTTCATGCTTACTGTTACCCCTGGGCGGGATTTCTGTTTTGGTGTTTAGTTTCAAGGGATTGATGCCCTAGGCCCATTGCTTATGTAATCAGGTTTTGGGATCCTTGTTAAAACCCGCTATAAATACAAACACATAATTATCAAAAAAAAAAAAAATAGATGAATATTTAAAAAAATATGGTTTTAAGAGAAATCCATATGA
The DNA here is from genome assembly GCA_028583015.1 of Wollemia nobilis. NCBI lineage: Eukaryota > Viridiplantae > Streptophyta > Pinopsida > Araucariales > Araucariaceae > Wollemia > Wollemia nobilis. The sequence continues at coordinate 1,624,699 of JAQPPZ010004643.1, forward strand.
TCCAAATTTGTACCACAAGGAACAAGGGGGGAAGTTGTGATCATTATTGTATATGTGGATGATTTGGTCATCATATAAATTTATAAAAAATATATATTCTTACAGTAAATGATGCTTTGCAAAACTCATTTAACTTGACCAATGTTGGCCTATTACACTATTCTCTAGGATTAGATGTGTGGTAGACACATCATTGCATATTATCTTATAAAATAAATATGCCAAGACACTTCTTGAGTAGTATTACATGAATGACTATAGGCCCATGATCATCCCATGGAAGTAGGCCTATACCTCTCAAAATCTATCTCCTCTCCACTAGTGAATGTGAATCTCTATTAACAGTTGGTTAGAAGTCTCATTTACCTAACATACACTAGACTAGATATCAACTTCATAGTAAGCTACCTTTCATGATTCGTGGAAGAACCAAAAATATCTCATTAGAAGGTAGCAAAAAGGGTATGAAGGTATGTCTCCATGGTACCACTAAGTATGGTCTATAATTTAAGAAGAGTAATTATTTCTTAATTGGATATGCAGATGTATTCTATGTAGGATGTATTGATGATCAAAACTACACTTCTAGATATGTATTTTTTGGGGATCTATACCTATATCATGGGGAAGTAAGTAACAACAGACAAGTGCTCAATATTACACATAAGTAAGATATCATCCTATAGGAGGAGCTATCTATGAAGCAATATTGTTGAAATATTTGCTAGCAACTATGGATGTAGCACAAACTAAACCAAAAACCATGTACTATGACAATCAAGGTGAATTTAAACTTGTTTGTAATCCATTGTTCCATGAGCATACCAAACATATTAAAGTTTAGTGTCATTTCATACATGAACATGTTCAACAACACAATATTTATCTCAAATTTTGCCCTACTTAGAAACAACATGCAAACATCTTCACCTCGTCAATTGCATATGTTAAGTTTGAAGTGTTTCAATATTTTCTCTCCAAGAAACTACAAACTATGATGTAATAAGAGGGGAATGTTAGGAATTATTACCATCATAGTTAGCATGATTTTAAGTTGAGTGGTTGCAACCACTCAACATAGGGTCCATGAGTCCACTAGTGGTTGAAATTAGTTGCTATTAGTTATGGTTTGTTATGCTATAATCAATAAGGAAATTATATTTAAATTTATTCAAACCAATAATGTAAATCATCAAAGCAATTCTATCACCAGAAACCCTATAATATTGCTAATATATTCTAGATGTCTTCACTATCAAAGCCTCTCCTTCTTGGGATTCATAGTATAAAGGTATTTTCCCCTTTCTAAAAGATGACACATTGCCTAAATGGTTGAATAGTAATGCATGTAAAAATTTAAAGTAGAATGTATATCATTACATCATCATTAATGACATATTATATCATCAATTCTTTGATGGTATCCTTCTTTGGTTCCTAGCCTTGATCAAAGCTCACACGGTCATCAAAGAGGCTCATGACAGGTTATGTGATGGCCACTTTAGTGGTGTCACCATTGCCAAGAAACTCCTATAGATGTGATATTATTGGCTCTTCAATGAGAAAAATATGTATGACTATGATAGAAAGTGTGATAAATGTTAGAAAAGTGGTAGTCTTATTCATGATCCATCCCAAGCCCTTCAACCAATCACCTTGTCATGGCCTTTCTCTATTTGTGGCCTACATATAGCTTGCAATATCAATCCAACATCATCTAATGGATATAAGTTAATCATCATGGCTACCAAATACTTCACCAAGTGGGTCAAATCTATGACCTTTTCCTTTGCTACTACAAAAAAAATCTCCAAATTGTTCCTCAATTATATCCTTTTTTGCTATGGTACCCCTTTTGTTTTGCTAATTTTAGACAATGGATCACCCTTCAAAAGCAATGATGTTTAGAAAATATGTTCTAAGTATAAGATCTAGCACAAATTTTTAATGTCTTTTTATCCCCAAGGCAACAACAAAGCTAAAGTATCCAACAAAACTGTAATCAAGATTAGCAAAAAGCTTATTAAAAAACTGGTCAAGATTGATACTTACAAATTTATACTAAATTATAGGGTTTATTACACCAATGTTCGAATACCCACTAGAGTGACATCCTATGACTTGGTCTATGGGATTGAAGCAAATTTCCCATTTAAAATTAAGGATCCTTGCTTGTGAATCTTGTTATAAGACTCTTTTTCAGAGATGAATATCATCTCAGTCACCTTATCTAACTAGAATTACTTGATAGAAGGTGGATCCATGCATTAGAAAACTTAATGGTATACCAAAATATGCTTAGATGAACCTATGAAAAAATGTATGGCCCAAATACTTCAAGATTGGTGATCTCATCCATAAATAAAATATAAAAAAACACCAACACCATTGATGATCTTAGAGGTAAGTTTGATCCTAACTAGATGGGTCTATTCATTGTCATTGCCAAGTCTGTATTAGGAGCTTTTTGTCTGGACACACTTGATGGCAAAGAACTTAAGAAACCCATAAAAATAATGCATCTTGAGTGATACAATATTTGATTCTATATCAGTTACTTACTCATTTGACTACTTGCATCATTACCTATCTACATGAATGCTTAGTGTCATATCTACTTGCATGCACCTGATTATCTTTACTTGGACTACCTATTGTATAATCAAGTTAGGAGATTTGTGATGATGCAAATGACGATCCTATTTAGGATAGTTTTTTTATACTTTACACCTTTTCTAACTAATGCAATAATATTCTCCCAATCCCCTCCTCATGAGTCAAAACTTTGACTCATGTGAATATTTCTTCGCTTTTTCTAGGTTGTCTTGTAAACCCTTGAATATTGGGGGTCTATAAATCTAACACCTAGAAAATGTATAAGTACTTTTAGATTTTCTAGGCAATTATAAATTTTGAGTCCTCTATAGGTGCACTAGACAACCAAGATAAACCTCTCATCAGTATACCCATATGTTCTCTTTTGTTACTCAATTTTGTACCATCATTTCTCTTTATTGACTTTCCTCTCTCATTTTTTCTTCATCAGCATCAATTCCAACATGACCTTATCTATCCTCATTGCCATATAGGCCTTCAAAAAGTGTAGGTATGTTGATCCACTAATTGGTAAGTATATAAGATCTTATAGATTTGCCAAGTAATGGATTAACATAACCCACACTTCTCATCAACATTTAAGGTTTCCAGGAACGATCATGTCAAAAAATAAATATGATAGTCACATCTTCCTTAGACATCTCTATAAACCTCTAAATACAAGGTGCATTAATGCTTTGATACCTCATAGGTGTATAAGTCCTTATAGACCCACTAAGAAATGTAGCAATAATATTTCTTGCATTTCTAACTTTATAAGGAGACTAAGGGTTATCCATCCTATATTTTTCTTGTTATAACCCAGATTGCCATTCTTTTATCTTATAATGGCCTACATGATTATCATTGTGACCCTTCATGGTAATGATACCTCTATCTATCTTCTCTTTTTATATTTCATCATTGGGCTATATGATTGACATTGCGATCATCTACGGTGATGATAGCCCTATCCATCCCTCCTATCTCATCATTCAAATACATGATTGACACCATGACAATCCACAATAATGATAGCCCAATTAGTCCCATTACTTGACCCACCTAATACCTCTATGTGGGGGCAAACAATCCAATAAATAAAACTAAATCCCAAATAAGGCATCAAATTAACTTCAAAGATATTAGAAAATGCAATCAAAGACAATCAAATTAACACTTATTAATATTTTCAATCATGTGCCTCTAAATAGGCTAAATCATTATGTGGCTTTAAATAGGTAGCATCATTATATGCCTTTAAATATATTTCATCATTATGTGTCTTTCAATAGACCACATCGTTATGTGTCTTTAAAAATACCATAGTAATATGTGCCTTTAAATAGGCCACATGTTCATGTATTTTTAAATAGACTACATCATAATGTGTCTTTAAATAGACTAAATCATTTGTATGTCTTTAAATAAGTGGAAATATTAGGTGCCTTTGAATAGGTCAATCAAATATATATCTTTAGATAGACTAATAAGTCATCTTAAATCCACCTAAGCACTTGTCCTAAAATCAAGCTAAGAGGCCATCTCTTAGAGGTAAATCAAATGTGTAAATACATTTTCCCCTTGGACACATCTCATATTGCTCAAGTGCTTGTCCAATAATCAAGCTAAGAGGACACCACTTAAGGATAAATTAAACAATTACATGCCTTCAAATAGGTTGATCAAATATGCATCCTTAAATGGATCAATATATACATATATCAAACAAGTTATATGCATTTAAATAGGTCGATCAAAATTATCCAATGAACCAATCTACACATATATTAAAAATAATATGTGTGTTTAAATATATTGATGAAATAAACATCCTTAAATAGATTATTCTCTACATATATCAAACAATTATATAGACCTAACATATTATGTGTCTTTAAATAGGTCAATCAAATATATATCCTCGATCAATATGTATATATATTAAACATTATATAACTTTAAATAGGCTAATCAAATATGTGTCCTTAGATGGACCAATCTATACAATCAAACAATTATGTGCCTCTAAATATTCCAATCAATTATGCTTCTTTAGATAGACCAAACATAAGAGCAAGAAAGTATCCTTTAGGCTTGTGCCTAAAGGTCAATAGAATAAAGGTACAACTTAAGCATCTTGCTTAAAGATAATTCACCTTAGGATGGTCTCTAGATTTTGGTGCTAGGTCTAATTTCACCATTTAATTATCACTCATATAATAATTTGATTCCCATTATTTCATTTTCATCACCTACTTTTGAGCATATAAATTTTTATTATTTAAAGTTTCATCATTAAAAAAATCACTATTCATCACCCAAGCTTTCATTCATTTATCCAATGATAATCATTTTCTCTAAGTTAAAATAATTAAAGTGGCAATCACAAAATAAATCAATTTCCAAAATTAATTAATTAAATGTATTAATCAATTTGGATTTAACTTGGAATCAGTTGTCCCATAAACAGTTTGTGGATGATACTTTCTTGCTTAGGGAAGCTGCAGTGGAAGAAGTTTTGGAGTTTAAAAAAGTCCTTGATTCTTATGAAAAAGCTACAATCCAAAAAATAAATTATGAAAAAAATAGGATTATCTTTTTAAACATAGAGGAAAGTAAAAGAGATCAAATAATAAAGTGTTGGTCTATAAGGAGGAAAAGATCCCTATCACCTATCTTGGTTTGCCTTTGTTTATAGGCAAAATGAAATATGAACTTTAGAATCTGATTATTGATAAATTTAATAGGAAACTGCAAAGCTAGAAGGGATCTCTATTATCCTCTATGGTAAAAGTACAACTTATTAAACACATGCTTCAAAGCCTCCCTATTTACTTCATGTCTTTCCTAAGGATGTCAAGGAAAGTGGAAGAGACTTTAGAAATATTACAAAAAAAAATCTTATGGGATGGCACTGAATGCAAAAAATGTATACATCCGGTAGCCTAGGATACTTATTTCCAGCCTTTACAGAATTAGGGTCTTGGATTGAGGAAGTTGAGAGATCTAAACAGAGTCCTTATAGCTAAATATGGTTGGAGGCTTTGCACTAGAGCATCACAGAAATGGGTTAGCATTATCCTAAACAAATACTTGGAGGGCAGAAACCACTTTATCAGTTGTTCTAATCCTCCACATGGATCTATTTTTTGGTAAAATATTAACAATAATAGGAAATTTCTATGGCAAGAGCTAAAATGGAAAGTAGGCAGGGGGGACAAAATAAACTCTTGGAAAGACCCTTGGATTCAAGATGAGCCTTCAGCGAACTACAAAAAGTTCAAATATATCAAATAACATTTAACTAGAACCTATGGTAAGAAAATTAATGGTTACATTCATAGGGTGGGTGATTTTTAGGAGTGGAAAATCCTGCAAGAAGATATGCAAAGCCCAGGGGATCAATATCTATAGGACCTTTTAAGGAGTTATTAATTAGGTAGAGGCTCAAAGGAGGATCAGATAATTTGGGGAAGAAACCAGAAAGGCAACCAGTAGTTGGTGAAGGATGGATATAGAGTCTTGGGTAAAATAACCTCAAAGAAACTTGAGCTTAAGAAGTTAAACATCATCCCTAAGGTTGCTATATTTTTATTACCTGGCCAAAAGGGCTTCTGAGCTATTGGATACTCAGAGTATTGATAACTGGGAGAGTCTCCCTTCTAGGGATTCTCAACACCTACGGGATTTGATCCATAAGGATGTTCAGACTTAATGTGGTTTTTTTTTTTGGTTTTCTTTGGGAGTTGACCTTGTCTGGTGATTTAGCCTGTCTTGTTGCTTATTTGAGTCCTGGGTGGGGGCTCAGTTGTACTTTGTAATCCAGACTTTTTATCAATAAATTTTTACCCCTTTATTTAAAAAAAAAAAAGGTTGCTATATTTTTATGGACTATCATTCTCAATAAGATCCTCACGAAAGACAATATATTCAAAAGAGGTATTGTGGTTCCAATTGTTTGTGTGTTGTGTAACAAAGAGGATGATTGCTTGGACCACATATTTGGAACTTACAATTTTTTTCGAGATATCCTAAATATGGTATTGAGAGAAGTTAATGTTGCTTGGGTCATTCGAGATTCTCTAATCAATATTTGGGAACAGTGGCACTTATGAAGTAGTATTTTTTGGCAAAAATGCATTCCACATATTTGCTAAGGGATTTGGTTGGAAAGAAAAAAATGAGTGTTCAAAAATAAAACCAGAGGAATAATTGGGGTTTATGCCAAGATAAGAACAACCCTCTTGGAGGATTGTATAAAAAAAATTGTCTTCCAAAAAAATCTCACAATGATCCTCTCTAGAAAAAAATATGGAAAAAATCAATAATATGAGACTAGATACTAGATGGGAACATCCTCACAAATATTGGGTAAAAATTAACTTTGACAGGGTTGTGAAAGGCAACCCGAGTCATGTTGGTGGTGGGGGCCTCATCGAGAATTATAGAGGTCAGGTAGTGGCCGCATATGCTGAGGATTTAAGAATTACCATAAATCACCAAGCTGAAGCAAGGGTGATGCTTACATGCCTCCAAATTGTGGTGAATTTGGGTTTTAAGAGAATTGTTATCGAGGGGGATTCCAAGAATATTATAAATTCCTTTAAAAAAGGGAAGCTAAATAATTCTAGCATTTTCCAAATAATTGCAGATGCGAGGACTATTTTGAGGAACCTCAAAGAAAGTCAAATTAAACATATTTATAGAGAGGGAAAAAAAGTTGTTGATAAAATGGTGAATATGGCGGTTAGATCTAAGAATTTCAAGGTTTGGTCATATGCCCCCATGGAATCAAAAGAGATTATAATAATTGATAAAAAGGGTAGAGCAAAGCATAATACTTTTTGGGATCATGTGATGAAGGATTTGAGCACACTAAATTACATTTGTATCAACGATTTCTTTATCAGTCATGTGAAGCATTGAGCACTGCATAAGCCTTGTCAAATAGGAGGATAGTGGGATGGATATTTTTTTAGCTTCTCCATAAGCAGGTTTAGCCCAGGTTTATTTGTTTTACTAAGATAGGGCTATCTTGCATTTGTCTGATCTTCTTTTGTTTTTTCATGTACATCTTTCGAGCTCTTTGTAAAGGGTCGAGGCCTTCCAACCCCTTTTTTTATCAATACCAAAAAAAAACTTGGAATTATTTAATTTGAGTCGTTTAATTTACCAAATTATTTTGTCATTAAACCACATTAAAATCAATTTAATTCATTAGAAATTATTAAATCAAGTAATTAGTTAATTAATTAATTAATTAATGTGGAATCATCAAATTATTTACAAATCAATTAATTTAATACATAAAACCTCTTAAATAAATGCCTTTTGACCCACCCCATTATCACCCTACTTTTCATCATTTCATTAGGCCTCAAGCAACTCCCAATCAATTGTCCAACCTTTGCTATCATACCTTCGCTATCATCATTTGCATCATTATTTCATCTTCCGATTTTTGCCAATGTCATCATGCAATTCTAAATTTCATGACCAAATTTCCATCACTCCATCGTAACACAACCACTTTGCCTAACACACTTCCTAAATTCATCACAAAATTATGATCACATGCACATAATTCTACCCAATTAAATTGTCTAGTCAACTAGTCAAACATATTTTAATTTGTTATAAGTTTGTGTAAAGTTACTTATCCAAATCCCTTTATTGAACATAGAATGATTAAAAATTAGTTAGGTTCACTAATTCAAACTATCTAATTTTATTGACCTTGCCAATTAACATTAGATTTATCACCCGACAATATAATTAATTAGATTACTAAGTCTAACAATGTTACTATAGTTTCAAACCAACATAAAAGATCATTTAATTAGGTACCTTACCAAACCCATCTATTAATCCACCCAAAATCTCATATTCAAACTAATCAACCTAATTAATTAAGTGCTTTAAATTCATCTTTGGTAATTTTATAATTCATCCAATTAATTAAAGTATAACATTATTAATTTTAAACCCTTGAGTATCAATCTTGTTACTCCTTTAATTGTGAACCTTAATTATTTGCATATTGATTCAAGACACAATGGAATTAAATTAATTAATCTAAGACACTTCATCCCTCAATTAATCAGGTTACCATATTAATTCGTGACACAAGCTAATTCATCCCTCAAATAATTAATTCTATATATTATAATCAACTTTATGTTATTGATTGAAAATAAAAAATAAGCTGTCAAAATTATTCTAGGTCACCAAAATTTGATATTTTAAAAAATTAAATTAATTTATAAAAATGATCATCAAATCATTAGCATATCACCACATCATGTAAGGAGTAGAAAAATTGTTATCTACTCCTTACATGATGTGGTGATATGTTGATGATTTGATGATACTGGTGATTATGTAATTAAATTAATTTTATCTTAAAAAATTTATCAAAACCTAACAAATGATGATCATTTTTATAAATTAATTTACTTTTTTTTAAATACCAAATTTTGGTGACCTAGAATAATTTTGACAGATTATTTTTTGTTTTGAAAATATAGTTATAGATAGATAGATAAACTCATCATCATAATAAGTACATGAGAATACAAACTATCAACATAGTATATTAAACTTCATGCTATACAAAACATAGTATGGTAGAAATGAATTGTACAAATAGGGTACACTATGTAGCAAAATAAATACACCAAACAATCCCATACAACCAAATCTATCCCCAAAACTAGCAGCTCCTCCCTTAGAACTAACAATAGAAACCCAAAACTAGGAGCTCTCCTCATTTATGAGAACTTGTATATGGTGCTCTTCCTCCTTCCACTATTGGTGGTGACGGTGGCATGTGCATGGACCTAAGTGACTATCATGTCATTGATCTCAACTAAGTATGGTATCTCAATCTTATAAGTGATGACACATTTTGCCCCTCTAGCATCACTATAAAGTACACCCATTGGTAGAAGGTACCTTGCTACAAAGCATCCTATAGATTTACCTAGACCTATGCTAGTTGCTCGACTATGATATAAATTATAACCTCCCCACTCGATGGTCTTGATGTTATCACATATATCACTCCCATGAATTGCTTTGTGGCTAGACAAGTAATCATCTACCACATCATTATAACCTTCCTTGCTAGTTTATCTCTCTCCTATCATAGGCCAATAACCTTCTAATCTAACATCCTTAGCAACCTTACTATCTATGTCTATTGGTCCTACTCCTCAACCTAGCACATAGTCTCTAAATTGACCACCTATACTCTTACCTCAATGAGGTTGTCCTCTAATAGCACTATTTGGCATAGCAATGCTACATCTCTCCACATCTACCATCTCTTGAGGTACCCAACTTGGACCCACCTTTGATGCCACACTCAACAATAGTGGATGCCAATAGCGGAACTGTCGATAAAAGTACCTCTAATATTGGTGTTGTTGTTATCCCACCTCCTACCATCCCTTTGGCTTCTCTCCCCTTTGCTCCTATCATTATCACGTAGCCTCCCTAAAAAGCCATGAAAAATATGATCCACTAGTATAGCCCTCTATGTCATGGGTCTTGATAGCATCAACCTATTAGGTCAAATGCCTGCATACCATCTCCAATGGTTTACTATCATACCTACATTATCCTAGCCTAGCTCTACCATAGGAGGGTCATCCACATCAACCTTAGGGTAACTATCAAGGTTTGGAGCCCCACTAAACCCCTTCTCGCATATAGTGCATTAGCACCACATTATCCCCTCTAGTATATCTAATATCTACTTTTATGAAAGGTTTCAGTAGAGGTTCTAACTAGACTTCAACATGTTATAAATTCCCTTGTTGCTCCTTTTGAGTCCACAACATCCCAAACACATCTTTCCCATACTGATTTCATAGTTTTAAAAACTTCTTCCTTTGTCATTTTAGTTTCCTAGATATAAATAATATCAAACTTATTACTTAAATATAGGTCCCTGATACACCTTTGCTTTGAGAGGGCATTAGCACCCCTTATATTCCATGAGATGGTAATCATGTCTCATTAGGGGTTGTTGGTCCCTCCTACAAATTACCAATATCATTTTATTGTTTGGTAAAGAGAAGTTCAACCAACTTAGATTATGTTCCTTTCTCTATGTTTTCTCTTACTTCCCTAGCTCTCCCTTGATAATTTGAAGGTTTTTCTCTTTTTTCTTTACCAACATTTAGAGTAGGTCTTATAATTTTATTCCTTAATATTCTTTCACAACTTTTCTTTTCATTAGATTTATCCTTTCATTGCTCTACTAGGAAGTTTTTGATTTATCCTGCTCATTTTCTAATATTCGCTTGTTAATAGTAGAGGTATTAACATCAATGTTGCATTTTCTCTATCATTTTTCTTTTAAATGGTACATGGTACTTCAAGAGAGTGTTCAAAATATGATGAGACACATTACTTAGATTTAACAAGAATGTTCATTCCTAAACCAAGATCATATTGAGTAGACGATTTTTTTTAATAGTCTAATCTTATTGTAGGTTATCCTCTAAGATCTTATCTACAATTTATTCATAGGCTAAAGCCTTAAAAGAATTGGTAATTCTTCCAATATCCTTACTCGTTGGTTTCAATTGTTTATTTACTTTCATCTGTCTAGACCTAGTTTTTGGAAGTTGAAAACCATCCTCATCCATACCCATTTGAAAGTTTTTTTTTTTTGTTTAAGCAAAAAACCCCTTGCGGAGCCGCCTTGGTCTGAGAAACCACAAACAAGGAGTTCTATACCGTCAAAGTCACCCGAGAGTCACACCCGACCCTGCCCACACCAACATTATCAATTGGATTTTGGGTACCCAATTCAGATTTTTGGTAGGGTGGAGATTTGAACCTGGGACCTCCTTTGGAGGATTGCCCTCTCCTCTCCAACTCACCTACAACACCTGGGTATACCCATTTGAAAGTTATCTTGTGGTTTTCTACATATGTTTTTTTTGGACTCTTCTTAGGGCATGATCTCTCAATATGCCCTACCTCATGACATCTTCTACATATAAAAGATATGTTTTTATAATCTATGGTTTAAATCCACAACTTACCCTCATACTTAAGAATGAGTGATTCTAGTAAGATTTATTGATGTCAATCATGACCAATATCTACGCATAAATAGTCAAGACTCTCTCTTTTGTAGATTTTGAAATCTCAAGGAATTATCCTAGAGTGTTGCTGTTGCCTTGAAGGTATATTTTTTTTTTTTTTTTTAAGCGAAAAACCTCTTGCGGGCCGCCTTGGTCTGAGAGACCACGAACAGTGGGTTCTACACTGTCAAAGTCACCCGAGAGTCACCCCCGACCCTGCTCGCACCAACATTATCAATTGGATTTTGGGTACCCAATTCAACTTTTTGGTAGGGTGGAGATTCGAACCTGGGACCTCCCTTGGAGGATTGCCCTCTCCTCTCCAACTCACCTACAACACCTTGGTATTGCCTTGAAGGTATATATTTCCTAGAATTCAATGGGCAATTGATACATCCTGACTTAGACTAGTATAGTGATATATTTACAATTTCAAGTGCAAAGCCTTTATATCAACAAGTATGGAAGAGTCTTGTTCTTACCATAAACCAAGGACCTCCTTTTAGGATTCTATCTCTTTCCTCCCTAGAATAGAAAATTTCTAGGAAGAAAGGATAGACTCGCTCCTCAAGACTTCCATCTCCTATCAATCCATTTTTAGAGTCAAGGCCCTTGGCCAAGACCCATAAAATTTACCAATGATTGTCTTATCTTTGAGCAAGGAGGATTATTTCTCTATGAGGTCCTCCCTAACCTCTACTACTAGGGAAAATTTTAAGGATTTATTTGTAAATCGATCCATGGGAAGGAAACTAAAACTTTACATCTACTAAAATTTACTAGTATATTGTATAACAATTATATTATTTGAAATAAACCTACAATAATTTGCATGCAATTTTTTTAAGATAATGAAGGGATCAATGAAACTTAGTTGAAAAATTCTATGCCTAGACAAAATTTTCCACCTTGTTGATACCCTAGCCCTTCATTGCTCCTCCCATCATTCGAACCCTAGTTGACAAATATCCACAATTTTGTTCTTATGACTTGAGAAATCATTGTTAGGAATATAAAATCGTGAGCAATAAAAAAATGTGGAATTATTAACACAAAAAATAAAGCACACAAGAGACACATGGAGAAAATAACCAAGATTTATTATTTCGTCCAACAAATCTTGAAGGGATACAACCTACAACAAATTCGTTGTACTTCCTCTTCGATCTCACAATTACAGTCTCTCTTCCTTCTCACATATCCGATGTCGTACAACATCCTCTTATAAAACAAGGGTTACAATTTTAGAGCAAATAATTAAGGCCCTAAAATAAATAAATAAATTACTATTTTTAGAAAATTATTTTTTTTATCGAAATTTGCTATTTTTAGTAATTCTTTTTTCGAAAAATTATTTTTCGTCAAAAAAAAATTGTTTTTAATAACTACTATTTTAGAAAAATTATTTTTCATCAAAAAAAAAAAAAATTTAGTAATTACTATTTTTGGAAAATTATTTTTCATCAAATTTTTTTGAAAATAGTAATTCACAAAAAAACTCTGATTGACATGCAATTTGACACAACTACATAATGCCCATATCCTTTTGTAGAGTGCGTCCAAACGTGATTAAAACAAGGCCTCCAAATTAGAATCAGGATCCACAACGAACAATCTCCCACCTGGAGACTGATCATAGTAACTCCATCGCTACTATGCTTGTTGGATTATGCTTTAACTTTGGACCTAGAAATTTTCTTATCTTTTACTGTCATGTTTGAAGACCAACTGAAACTGAGCAAGAACTCAGTTTCTCCTTGGTTACTGCCTTTGTGAACATATTTGCAATATTCTGGCTAGTGTGTATCTTCTCCAGTTTTAATTGTCCATCTTCCAACACTGAGTGTATGAAATGGTACTTGGTATGTATATGTTTAGTCCTGGAATGGAAGGCTGAATTTTTACAAGATGAATGGCACTCTGAATTTTACTATACAATATGTTATTCTCCTACTTCTTTCCCAACTCCTCCATAAACCTTTGTAACCAAATCATCTCCTTACTAGCCTTTGTAACAACAACATACTCTGTTTTTGTTGTTGAAAGTGCAACAACATTCTGTAATTTTGAAATTCAACTTAATGTAGTTTCACTTACAATAAAAAAAATACCCTATGGTACTCCTCTTGTTGTTTATATCACTTGCCATTTCTAAATCAACATATTCCTATAAAATAGTGTCAGAACCTCCAAAACATAATACCTCAGTGATTGTACTTCTCAAATACCTGAGAATCCACTTCACTACCTCCCAATACTATTTTCTTAGACTGTTCATAAACCTGCTCACAACTCTCATTGCATGTGCAATATCTGACCTTGTGCACACCATCACATACATCAAACTGTCAACTATTGATAAATAAGGAACCTTGGACTTATAGTCAATCTCCTTTTGTGTCTTAGGACACATCTCTTTGGTCAGTTTGAAATGATTGGCCAAAGGTGTACTAACAAGTTTTGTATCCTGCATCTGAAATCTCTCCAACACCTTCTCGATATACTCCCCCTGAAACAAAGTTAATTTGTAATTGTTCATCTCTTGTTATTCTCATACCAAGGATTTGCTTTGTAGCACCCAAATCCTTCATTGTAAATGAATCTGCCAATTTTCTTTTAAGCACATCTATATTCTACATGTTAGACCCTGCAATAAGCATGTCATCTACATACAATAACAAGATAATATAATTACCATTATCCAATCTCTTAAAATAAACATAGTGGTCAAAATAACATCTACTATACCCTTGTTCATACATAAACCTATCAAATTTTATATACCACTACCTTGGAGCTTGCTTCAGGCCATACAAGCTCTTTTTCAACCTGCACACTAATTTCTCCTTGATGTGAACTCAACTACAAGAGACCAACAAAATGGACTCCAATCACATAACACAAATGCAATATAATGGAAGAAACCTACAAATTGATATTCTTCTCATTTCTAAATTCACACCTCTTCTCCAAAATATTACAATCCATCATATAGCAACAGAAAACCAAAGAAACCCTAAAAATATTTTTCTAAAAACTGCTAAAAATATATATTTTTTCTAAAAACTGCTAAAAATAGATATTTTTTCTAAAAACTGTTAAAAATAGAAATGATTTGGATTGCACCCAAATTTGGTGCACACATCCCTCTTACAATAACAAACCTTAATTTAAAATATTAGGTCTCAACTTAAGGTATAACAAAATATAATAAACTTTTAACATGCAAAAAAACCCAAAAAACCCGAGAACCTATTCTAAAAGCTAATTTTGGGACACTAGATGTCGGAGTTAGGTCCCGAAAACATGATTTTTGGAGAGTCAGGCCAATCAAAGATTTGCCTAATGCAGAACACGCACATGGAACCACCTATTAAATTTTAAGGCAAACGGGCGTACCGTTCACAAGTTATGGCTCCAACAAGGTGCATCATTCTCTAGTGAAAAAGAACTCAGCTCCTACGAGTTCAGCTGAATTGAAATCATGTAGCTTTTGGTTATCAATTTTCTTTAGCTCTGACTTCAAAACCCAAGTTTTATCTTATTATGGTAATCCTTCCCACTGAACCAGGTATCTGTTGTAGCTCCCATGTCTGGTGGTGATCACCTTCTTATCGAGCATCTGTGCAACTCTGTATTTTTTTCTTAGGCATATGTCGTGCCCAATTTGTTGTCTCCTGTAATTCACCATCCTCGGTAGTAACAGGATACTGAAACAAATAAAAAACATTAAAAATGGGTGAAATATCAAATTCATCGGGCAGCTCCACTTTATAGGCATTATCATTGATCTTCTTCAAAATCCTGCATGGCCCAATTTTCTTAAGTTTTAGTTTTTTATACGTCCCCTTAGGAAATATTTCTTTCCTAAGATGAACCATGACCATATCACCTTCTTCAAACACTTTCATCCTTCTGTGTGCGTCAGCAGACTCTTTTTAGTGAGCATTACTACTCTGCAATTTATCCCTCATTGACTCTTGCACTTTCTAGATATGCTCACCAAATGCTTCTGCATCATCACTAACTCGTTCTCCAATTGGTAACTCGACAAAATCTAATACACCTCTAGGATTTTTACCATAAATAATTTGGAAAGGAGATTTACCTATCGACCTATTCACTGAACTGTTGTATGCAAATTCGGCTTGTGACAAGGCTAAATCCCATTGTTTTGGTTTTTCTTCAACTATGCACTGTAAGAGGTTTCCCAAGCTTCTATTCACTACCTCTGTTTTCCCATCGATTTGTGGGTGGTAAGCACTATTGAACTACAACCTGGTGTTCAACTTCTTCCACAGTGTCCTCCAAAAGTGACTCAAGAACTTAGTATCCCGATCAGAAGCAATAGTCTTTGGAACACCATGCAACCGCACAATATCATCAAAGAATAAGACTGCAATCCTAGTTGCATCATTAGTTTTATGGCAAGCAATGAAATGCACCATTTTTGAAAAATTTTCTACCACAACAAAAATTGAATCCTTACCCCTCTGTGTCTTGGGAAACCCCAACATGAAATCCATACTCAGATCGGTCCATGGTCCTGTAGGAATTGGCAGTGGCATATACAACCTTGTATTTTGCACATGGCCCTTAGCCATTTGACATACTTTGCATCTAGAGACAAACTTGATTATGTCTCTCTTCATTTTTGGCCAATAGTACTTCTCCTCTACAAGAGTGGTAGTTTTGGCTACTCCAAAATGACCAGCCAAACCCCCACTATGTAATTCCCTCAAGATGTTCTCTCTCATAGAACCATTGGGAATGCATAATCGATTACCCTTAAACAAGTAACCATTCTATAAAAAATACTCTTCAAAAATAGTACAAGACTCACCCTCTACTGCACTTTTACACTGTTGCACAATATTCCCAAAATCTGCATCAGATTCATACAGATCTTTAATCCCCTCAAATCCTACCACTTCATTCTCCATAGTGGTCAACAACACGAATCTCCTACTCAATGCATCAACAACCTTATTTTGTTTGCTTGATTTGTGCTTCAGGACAAATGTATACTGTTGCAAAAATGAAACCCATTTGGCATGCCTACTATTTAACTTTTTCTGAGAGTTGACATACTTCAATGCTTCATGATCAGTAAACAACACAAACTCCTTTGAGAGTAAGTAGTGCCTCCAATGTTGCAATGCTTGCACAATTGCATAAAATTCCACATCATATGTAGAATAATTCTTCCTTGCATCATTCAGCTTCTCACTAAAAAATGCTACAAGCCGACCCTCTTGACTTAAGACACCACCAATTCCAACAAATGAGGCATCACAATCAACCTCAAACACCTTACTAAAATCTGGTAACACTAGAACAGGGTCTTCCGACACCTTCTTCTTCAAGAGTTCAAAACTCTTTGTTGTTGCCATAGTCCATACAAACTCTTTCCCCTTTGTGCACTCAGTTATAGGGGCAGCTATACTACTGAAGTTCCTGATGAACTTTCTATAAAAGGTAGCTAGGCCATGAAAGCTCCTTACTTTTGTTATAGTTCGTGGAAGAGGCCATTCCAGAATCACCTTCACTTTCTCATCATCCATCCTCATGCCATCTCTTGAGATTACAAATCCTAAAAACACTAAACTATCCTAAAGAAATCTACATTTCTTCAAAGTTGACATACAATTTCTCCTTCCTGAGCACGTCTAACACTAATTTCAGGTGTAACAAATGCTCCTGTTCACTTTTACTATAAATCAAAATATCATCAAAATACACAACCACAAACTTACCATTATGTTCCTGCAATGCTTTGTTCATCAACCGCATAATATCGATACTTTATCATAGTATATCGATACTTTATTGTGATCTTGTTTATGGCTCTACTATCCACACACATCCGCCAATCACCATATTTCTTTAGGGTTAGCAATGTTGAAGTTGCACATGGACTCATACTCTCCCTAACTAATCCCTTCTTTATCAACTCTGTCACTTGCCTACTCAACTCTGCATTCTGTGTTGGGTTCAACCGATAAGTTGCCTGATTTGGGAGCGTTGATCCTGGAATAAAATCCATATGATGTTGGATATCCCTCTTTGGTGGTAGCCCATCTGGTAACTCCTCTGTTGTGATATCTTTATATTCACTTAGCAACTTAGTTGCTGCTGTCGGTATAACAACTTCCTCTATTTCTAGCTTCCTAGATATTAAGACAACAAAAGCTAATGTCCTTGATCTCTGCAAGAAACTCCTTTATTGTCAATAAGCTCTCACTCGGTCCATCCTCCTTCAGAGGTACAAGAACTACCTTTACACCGTCCTTCCAGAATGTGTAAGTATTATTTCTCCCATTATGGTTAGTAGCCCTATCGTACTGCCAAGGTCTTCCCAACAGAATGTGACATGCATCCATCGGGATCACATCACACCACACTTCATCCTTGTAAGTACTCCCAATTGAAAATTTAATTAAACACCTATGATATACTTTTACCTCATTCCCCTTCTTAACCCATGAGATGCGATATGGATAAGGATGCTTTTCGCATTCCAGGTTCATTTTATCAACCATGACATTTGACACCATATTTTCACAACTACCACCATCAATGACAATGTTACATACCTTCCCTCCTGATGTACACCTTGTTCAAAAGATGTTTTTTCGTAGCCCAAAATCATCACCATTTATGGTCTTCCCCTTCAATTTGCTCTGCAACTTCTCTTTATTAGGAACAATCAACATCCTCTTTATCATAAGTTCTTCCCCCATATCAACAACAACTTCATCCTCATCCTACTCTTCCATCTCAACCAGATTGACCCTTCCTTGTCCTCCTTGATCCCTTTCTTGGACATCACATTGGGGACACTCAAATGCTTTGTGCCCCTCCTCACCACATCCATAACAGGTATACGACCTTCTTGGATCATTCCCATTTCGTCCACCACCATAACCTCTACCTCATTGGTATCCTTTTCCTCTCAAATTCTGCCAATCTTCTTCTTGTTTAGTAGGTATTAAGGATTATTCCTTGAGAAAATTAGATCCACTTCGACCCCGACCTGAAGAGGGTGTGAATCCCTTCTTACCTCTTCTATTAACCCTTTTCAATTTCTCCTCTGCCTTAAGGGCCATTTGATATGCATGCTCCACTGTAAGAGTGCGATGCATGCTCATCTCATCTTGGACAGTAAAACTTAGGTCATTTACATACCTAGCAGCCTTTTGGTCCTTCGTCTCATTGTGCTCCACTCAAATGGATAGCTTGTAGAATTCATTAGTATAGTCCTCGATGCTTTGATCCTTATGCCAGAGATTCTAAAATCTACGAAATAGGGTTTGGGAGTAGTCTACAGGTATAAATTTTTCTTGTAACTTCTTCTTCATCTTTGTCCAATCCCTGATATTTTCCTTTCCATTCCTCTGTCGTGTAGTCTATAAATGATCCCACCAAATTAATGCATGTCCCTTCAACATTGTGCATGTGAGCTTAACCTTCTTCTCTTCATCAAGTTTACTCCATTCAAAATATTTTTCTAGGCTATTGATCCAATCGATCAACTCCTTTGGTTTCAACCCACCAACATACTCGGGAACCTCAATCTTGATCCCATCTCGATTCTCCTTAATCCCCTCTAGAGCTCGTATCAGCCAGTTTTCAAAATAGTTCCCTTCTTTCTCTGGGCCCTCTGGTTCTGCTTTTGTGTGGACCTCAGATCCACGTTCCTTAGGTATATTTTCATCATCATATCCTTGATCTGCACGCGTCCTAGGACGTCTCTCTCCCATGCGATCAATCACACTAGTTAGTCATGATATTTTTGCATTTAGATCCTCGATTTGCCTATTCATATGGGCATATCTTCTAGGTGGCATCTTCCCTTCACTAGCGAGATCACACCCGCTCTGATACCAAATGATGTGAACTCAGCTACAAGAGACCAACAAAATGGCTCCAATCACATAACACAAATGCAATATAATGGAAGAAACCTGCAAATTGATATTCTTTTTATTCATGAATTCACACCCCTTCTCCAAAAGATTACAATCCATCATATAGCAACCGAAAACCAAAGAAACCCTAAAAACTACTAAAAATATATCTTTTTTCTAAAAACTGCTAAAAATAGAAATGAGTCGGATTATAATAATTTTCTTGGGCCTTAATGATTTTCTCTAAAATTGTAATCCCCATTTTATAATAGGATGTTGTATGACATCAGATATGTGAGAAGAAATTTAATTTCCCTAGGGCAATTAGACAGTGAAGGATGTATAGTTACATTCTCAACAAATTCAAATAAGAGTTAAAATGGTGGTAAGTGAATTCAAATAAAGATCATATTTTAAATATGAGCAGATGTGGGAAGACCATCCTCAATTTATTGATATGATAGCTCAAATGTGGAATTCTTTAGGTAATGGTGGGTTGTATGCTCTTCTAAATCAAATTAAATCTATGACATCTAGATTAAAATAATGGAACAAGAACACCTTCGGAAATATTCTCGAGAAGAAAGAAGAACTAAAAGATAAACTTTCAAAATCCCAAAAAGGTGATCATAATAATCCAAGTTCAGAGAAAAAGGAGTTGCTTAGTGAATATCATATTTTTTTGAGTAAGGAAGAGATTTTGGATGTTAAAATCAAGACAGACTTGGTTAAAAGGAGATAAAAATACAAAGTTTTTTCATAGGATGGCTATAGTACAGAGATCAACTTTTAAATTTAGTAGAATTAAATCAACAAGAGGGGTTTCGATTGAAGATCAGAGTGAAATTATAAAAGAGGTAAAGTATTTTTATCAAAATATTCTAGGTTCAGAGGAGACCAAAGTTCTTAATGATAAACTTCTTCAAGATGTTCCTTCAGTTATAATGAATGAAGACAATAGGAAATTTATGGAGCCTATTACTCTAGAAGAAGTTCATTTAGCTATTTTCTCTTTTAATAAGGATAAATCCTCGGGTCCATAGGGGCTCTCTCCAGCTTTTTACCATCATAATTGGGATATAGTGAAGGATTCTTTATTGGTGGCAGTGGAACAGTCTAGGGTAAAACAATACATAGCTTATAAAATAAATGCAACATATCTTACCCTAATTCCAAAAAATAAGGATGTTGAATTGTTTGATTCTTTTAGACCCATAAGCCTATGTAATATGGCATATAAGATTATTTTTAAAGTGATGGTGAATAGATTAAGGCCATTGTTAGAAAAAATCATTTCAGAAGAGCAAGGAGGATTTGTGAAAGGGAGACAAATTCTGAATGGTATCATAGTAGCTCATAAAGTTATACATTCAACAACTTCAAGAAAAGAGAAAGCAATGATCTTAAAACTTGATATGAGTAAAGCTTATGATAGGGTTAAATGAGATTTTCTTTTTGCATTTTTAGATAAGTTTGGTTTCGGAAAAAAATGAGTTAGATGGATTAAAGCTTGTGTCTCTACAGTTTCTTATTCAGTGTTGGTCAATGGGTTAGTGACAGAATCTTTTAAAGCCAAGAGAGGCCTTAGACAAGGAGATCTTCTATCTCCTTATTTGTTCATTATTATGACAAAAGTTTTGAGTAGGAACTTAAAGAAGACTTACAAATATGGGCTTATAAGTGGACTTAAGGTTAGTAATAACATCGATAACATCACCCATCAATAGTTTGTAGATGATACAAACCTTTTTTGGAAGGACAAGGATAAATGAGGCCAGAGCTTTGAATAACTTTTTAAAAGAGTATGAAAGAGCTTCAGGGCAAAAATTTAATAGTTTTAAATCCAAAATTTACTTCCTTAACACTCTTGCTAATATCAAAGCAAGAATTTACAGGTTGCTTCAAATGGAGGAGGTAAATTTACCAACAACTTATCTAGGAATGCCTTTATTTGAGGGGAGAATGAGGATAGATTTATGGAATCCAATTATTAGTAAAGTTCAAAATAAACTTCCAACTTGGAAAGGTAGATGGTTATTGTTAGCAAGAAGAGTGCAGTTAATTAAGTCAGTCTTACAAGCCATTCCAACATATTATATATCATCGTATTCTATGCTAAATCAGTTGTAAAAATTATAATCTATATTATGCGATCCTTTTTATGGTCGGGTGTACATGATAAAAGGAAATTTACTTTAGTGAAATGGAGCAAGTTGTATGATGATAAAACTAGGGGAGGTCTTGGTTTAAGAGTTCTTACAAATGCAAACTTAGCTCTTAGGGGAAAAGTTATCTAGAGATTATACAAAGAGAGTCAAAGACAATGGGTAAGAATTCTTCTAAGTATGTTGATCCCAATGACCCAAGTTTAATATTTACTACATTCTCTCTACCAAATGATTATGCTCTTTGAAATGGTTTAAAAAAATCTATTGATATTATGATTAAAGGTTTAAGATGGGTGGTGGGAACTGGAGAAAAAATTGTATTTGGATGGATACTTGGTGTGATAAAAAAACCACTCAATTTATATCAATTTTGAAACCTTTGATGAGATTGCTTTAAGACAAATATTGTGATATGGTTTCAAACATTTTGTACAAGGATCGAGAAGGAAGATACAAATGGAAAGAAGATTTTTTATAAGTATACAAGACATTGATTCTAGGAGGCAATTGAGTAGAAAGATAACAATTGTGATTATTCCGAGGGGAGCCAAGGATAAATTGATTTGGGAGTTGAATAGCTCAGGAGAATACACAACAAGAAGTGGATATAATGTTCAACACCAACAAAATAATAATATCACTAGAATATGGAGAGATATTTGGGATAGCTCAAACATTCCTAAAGTCAAAATATTTGTTTAGCTAGTAGGTCATAGAAGAATTTTATCCTGGGATAACCTTATGAAAAGGGATTTTCATGGTCCCTCTCAATGTGTTTTTTGTAAAAAGGAGAAGAGTATAGACCATCTCTTGGGACATTGCTCAATAGTTTAGAATCTATGGCAATGGATTCTTAATATGTTTGGTAAATGTATGGTGATGAATAACATAATTGAAGATTGGTTAAAACAATGGCAAAAAACTTATAGAAGTGACGCTTTTCAGACAATATGGGATATATCAAAAGATACAATACTTTGGACCATATGGCTAGAAAGGAATAGAAGAATATTTAAAAGAAAGGAAAATAATTTAGAGGTAATGAAAAATAAGATATGTTTAGCCATAGAGGAGTCTAAACCAACCCTATCAACTCACCCAGTCCCTAATTTGGAAGCAGAGAGCCTTGATAGATGAAGTCAAGTCATTAAATGGAATTATGATGTTGGGTACAAGAGAAGCAAAAAGAAGACAAAGAATATAAAGTGGAAACCACCAGATGTGGAGTGGGTTAAATTGAATTTTTATGGAGCATCTAAAGGAAATCCAGGACTACGAGGAGAGGAATAATTTGAAATAATAGAAGGGAGATTTTGTCTCATTATGCTTTAAATAGTGGATTTAAGATAAATAATGAAGTTGAAGCTTGGGCAACTTTAAAAGGGTTAAAAATATGTAAACAAATGAAATAGAATAACGTATGGATGGAAGGTGATTCTCTCATAGTAATAAATACAATTTTGAGGAAAGCAAATGCTCCATGAAACATACAAGAGATAATTGTGAAAATTCAAGATCTTTCTAAAATGTTTGAAGAAATCAGGTTTACACATATATTAAGGGAAGAAAACAAATGTGCAGATAAGCTAGCCAATAGAGGGGTTTTTATTGAGGATCATGAAGTTAAATTCTCTTTTCTATGGTTAGAGGAAGTAGAAATTTTAGTTGAAGTTGACAAAAAATGTTGATTGCTTGAATCAATTAACGATTAAGATTTACTTTAATTTTCCATTGGTAATATTTGCTTTATTTTGTAAAAATAATGTGTTTACATTTAAACTTTTTATTATAATTTTTGTGGTTGCACTTGTGTTTCAGGAAGGAAACTAGCAAAATCCCCGTGAGTGTGGTCTACCGATAAGGATGCCACTTGCATTATCGGTGATTTGACCCGGGTTCAATCCCCATGGTGGATGTGTATAATACGTATTACTAAAAAAAAATCCATATTTTGTAAAGTGGACTATGATAGAGCAATATTTTAGAAATATTACTCTACTAAGATGCAAGTCATAAACAGTAGAGGTGAAGTTTTGGCATTGTCAAGGTTGCTATAGGAAAATGCTAAGAAAGATGTTAAATTTTGGATTAATTATATTCATATAGAAAAATGAAAAGATCCAGAAAATGAAAATCAAGAATTCAGACATTTTTTTTAAAATGATGTAGGTTTCTAGTTATAGCATCTCAATTGAGATGAGAAATGTATCTATTTGTAAACTCTGAAGCTCTAAAGAAGAAAGATGTAATTTATCAAGGGTGGGGGACCCAAGTACAACCACTTATTATCTAGCAAAAAAAGAATGTCATTATAATTATTACATAATTGACCAAAAATTTTATGTTGAATATATATATATATAGGGAAGTTGGTTACAACCACACGATTTTTGGTAACTGGCAAGCGTAAGGTTCACCATAGGGATTGCTCCCAACAAGCCTATTCCAACTCGTTGTTGTTGCCCCATTATAGGGAAGTTGGTTACAACCACATGATTTTTTGTAACTGGCAAGCGTAAGGTTCAAACCATAGGGTTTCTCCCAACAAGCCTATTCCAACTCGTTGTTGTTGCCCCATCGTGAGGGGGAGACCTTCGATCACTCAAGGTACGTACCGTTGGTCCAACGCAAACTCAAAAGATTTATAGTAGACTACTACCTTTGCAAATTGGCACCCTCAAAGTTTAAACCCAAGTCTCTTCTTGATAAATGCTTGGCCAAACAAATAACTACCAATCCATTTAACAAAAATATTATATTATTTACACCTTCGATAAGGAGGAGAGAGGGAGCTCACTAATAAAATATATATATATATATATATATATATATATATATATATATATATATATATATATATATATATTTTTTTTTTTTTTTTTTTGGAATCATCATGCAAGTGAGAGAACCTATCACTCTCTTTTGCACTACGTGAGACTAGGTGAGCTCCTTTTTCTCTCCCCTTCTCCATCTCTATCATCACGTGAACGAATGGATCACTCCTGTAGTGGACAGATTAAACGAGGGATGCAAAGAATGGTGGGTTAACGTGAATAAAAATGGTGGATTAACATTAACACGATCCTCACTCAATGCACCATACTTCAATAAGGATATTTGAGATTAGATTTAATCAGCATATATAAAAACTATTTGGACTGATTTAAAGGAACCTCTTCCATTACTCTCACTTTTATCTTCAACTAGAGAATGGATTGATCACTACTCCAAAATATAACTTGATACAGATGTCACATAGCCTCAGGTTTCCTCTAGCTCAGCTATGAGTTTGCTCCCACCAGCTGGGTATTGAGACATATCATCACCTCCCCAGAGATCAGTATATTTGTAGATTGTGCAGTCTTGATGTGGAATCCGAGGAGCATTTCATTTTCACCTGTTCTGTTTACTACGAGATACGAGGTAGATATTATTGCTTATTCAAAGACACCCACACACTAAAATCTTGGATTAATTATGAAGATCAGAGATGCATTGCCCTTTTCATCCAAGAATTATTCAATCTCAGGAAAGAACTACTTAGTAACAGTTTGCAGAAGATAACAGGATCCCGACTTATCACTACATTCTTCCAGCCTCCAAAGGCCACGACCAGGAAGCGCAAGGGTGATCACAGAGAAACAACAAGATCAACTCGTCGTCGACTTCAACAAAAAACATCTACGACGACATCCAACTCTTATGACTCACTTCTCTTCAACCTTGAATGTTGGGAGTAATCCTTGATCCACAGATCTTGTATATTATATGTCATTATGTTTACTGTTTTTCTTACTTTATTTTTTGTGGAGCTGCATTAAGCACTCTCGTTGCTTTGTATATATCTTACTTTACATTTTTATTAATCTCTTTTGGTCACCGATAAACATTAATACAAATTCAAATTCAAATTCGTTGCTTTGTATATATCTTACTTTACATTTTTATTAATCTCTTTTGGTCACCGATAAACATTAATACAAATTCAAATTCAAATTCGTTCTTATCACCTTATGCCTCTTTCAAACTTTGTTAGGTAATTGAAACATGTAAATTTTTAATTAAACCATTCTTTGGACTTTTAGGGGTACGGACAATTATAAAAGATAAAAGAGATAGAATCTATCTCATAAATTCAAAGTCGGAATAAATACAATTTATAAATTATCAAGACAGCTATAATCACACAAATTATCCATTGAAACCCAACACAACCCTGGTTAAAATAATGACTAACATCACAAAAGGGACGTGTTACAACCGTTACCAAACTCGGTGGACCTTGCATGGGACATGGGGTCCTCGAGCATGTCTTTCTTCTTAATCCCTCACATGAAACGGTGATGACGTGTCTAATGTTTCTTTCTACTTTCACGTTTAATTAACAAGTATTTTATCCCATTATTATGCCTTTTTTAATCACCTTTAGTTTGTGTTCAAACTCGTGAATGGTCAACAAATGGATCTTTCGTAGGACCCCACCTCTCGCATTTAAGTTTAATTCAATAGGATGATATACAAGTTCCAGTCCTTCCTTAGGGCCCCACATCTCGTGGAGAGGCTTACTCCAAAGGGAACAAATATTTTCAAAATTCCAAATAATGTCCCCCTTCTTTAAACGTAATGACATTATAATGGCCTTAACTTCCACCCAATAATGGTTAATATTAACAAAAATCAAATTTGGAGTTTCTTAGAGCATAAGACATAGGGAATATGGATGGTCAAATCTAATTTTATTTATTTACTTTATTGGTAAAAAACAAGTACAAAACATCTCAATCTCAACCATAATAATGATTGGGCACTGGACTTTGGAAACCTAAATCACGACCTCACATGCTCTTAAATAAAAAATTGTCTAAACTCTATTATTAGCCATACCCCGTAAATGTCATGGTCTGTAAAAAGGAGGAAACAGCAATTTTGAAAATTAAATCGTCTAGACTCTATTATTAGCCATTTCCCGTGAATGTCGTGGTTCTGTAAAAAGGAGGAAACAGGAATTTTGACAATAATTTTGTCTATCAAATCAGTGGGGGCATATCTTCTTGTCCTTTTGTTTTGTTGTGACGTTATCTTATCCCGTGACTTGGAAAAAGGTGCAAATCGCGGAAGAAAATTCAAATTGATAGCCAGGTAAATCTCACAAAGTCGGCAAGAATGGACTTGGTTTGTTTTGGCTACCAGAAACATGTGAAGAAATTGCACCTTTAGTGGATTGGTAAGCGTTAGTTTGGTTGGGTACTTGTTACGAAGAGATTTAGGTTCAAACCTTGGTGGTGTCAGCAAAGATAGTAGTCTGTTCTGAATCCTCTGAATGTGCGTCAGACTGATGATACGACAGTATGAATCTTGAACGGCCGGCGGTTCCCATCTCATGGCGGGTTAAATAGGTTTGTTGTGTACAGTCCCTGACTAATTACTAAAAATAGTGATTATACCAACTCTCTTATATAACATAAAAATAAATTACGCCCAAACGTTACAATAAAATAATTAATAATAACGTTAACTATTCTTACTCATGTGTTGTAACTAGACGTAAAGAATTCTATATGAGAAGGACTTGGACGTCCGCTTACACCTTTAAATTTATTACTTCATTAAAAATGAATTAATTTATTTTTAAATAATATTAATAATTATGATGATTTATTGAAAATTTTATTAATATATAGATTGATTTTGTTTTTTTAAATGATTTTGATTATTTATATTATTTATTTTAAGATAGAAGTTGTTTGTGAGTAACATTTATTAGTTTTTAATTGTTTACTTTATGATATTTTGTTTTTTACTAATATTTTAATGTTTTTGTTGTGTCGTGTGGGCATGTTTGTTCGACTGACTTTCTATCTTATATTTTAATAGCTCTAGATGTTTGAGGTATACAATGAATACGAATTTAAAATATTGTTTTAAAGATAGTTTGCTTTTTTTTCTTATAAATTGCTAGATGTATTGTGGTACTTTGATGACTATAAGCTGATACCAATTTTAATTTTATTTTTATTTTAAAGGTTTGATGTTTAATTGTTTTAAAATATTTTTCCTTAAATCTTATATAATTTTTAATTTTATATTTATATTAATTATGTAGTATATATATATATATATATATTTTTTTTTTTTTTTTTTGATATATATATACTCACAAATATTTAATTGTAGTTTATGAGTTTCATGGATGAGAGACCAAAGCTATACCATTGTTGTGTGAAGTGTCACGTGAACAAAGAGAAAGTGCACCCCATTGTGGTTTGAACTTAGGTCTTTTGGATGAGAGGCCAACGTCATATCACTATGGTGTTCCATAGGGACAAAGAGAAAGTGCACCCCATTATGGTTTGAATGTGGGTCTCTTGGATGACAGACCAAAGCTATACTATTGTTGTGTACATGGGTCTCTTGGATGACAGGCCAAAGCTATACTACTGCTATGTACCTGGGTCTCTTGGATGACAGGCCAAAGCTATACTTATATTGTGTTCCAACAAGACAAAATATATATATATATATATATATATATATATATATATATATATATATATATAGAAGGTAAAAATATGTAGTGTGATTATATATTGGGATGTGTTTATCGACCTTTTTTTTTTTTTTGTTGCAAAGACTTGTATTTTTAAATTAATTAAAAGTTCAGCTTTTACATTTTAAAAAAAAATCTATTTTAAAATTAATGGGTATAGTTTTAGAGTTTTTTTTTTATAAAATTGTTTATCAACAAATTAAAATTTAAAAATCATATGGATTCAGGTAAAAATCATTTAAATATTATAAAAATAGTATGGGTGTGTATATATAATATCCAAAATGTTTTACTTAAGTGTTTGCGAGCTTGATCCCAAGTCCCCTCACTCGGAGTAAACATTTAAAAAGGTGGCGCAGTGGTTATTCCGTTGTAAATATATATATATATAAATAAATAAATAAAGTAATTTAAAACATGACATATAATTAATTCTTTATATTGTGATATTGATCACCATTTTTTTTTATTTGGTTTTATTTCCTTGTAAATTTATATATATATATATATATATATATATATATATATATATATAAAATTTAAAACATGACATATAATTTAATTCTTTATATTGTGATATTGATGGTGAAGATAATAATTTTTTTTTATTTGGTTATTGTGAGAAACCTCTATGACAGAGGCACAAGGTGGGTTGAGCAGTCTCCTCCCAACCATGACTCCTCGTAAAAGCAAGGCAATGGAAGTCGTCAAGTACAAGTCAGCACTTATGTCAATAATATTTAAATCCCACCAATTTATTTTTAAGGAATCAAATAAAACATATTTTTAAATTTAAAATTATGGGTTTACCTTGAAGTATTACTAAAAATTAAAAAATATAAGTGATGTGACTTACGTCCAATTCCATAATAAATGTGTATTTAAAAAAATTACCTTGTAAATATGATAGTCGTTAAGTAAAAAAATATTTATCAATAAAGGATTTAACACAAAACCATCACACACTCACCCACACTGTGGTTTAAACCTTGGACCTTCCAAAAAAGAGCCAAAGCTCGTACCATTGTGTTGCACCCACAAGTGCAAAAAAAGAATTTAGATTAGTGTGAGAAACCTAATAGTAAAATAGTTTTTAAAATTTAAAATTTATTTTTACAAAGAAAGGTAGATTTGAGAAATGTATCAAACTTAACAATAAGACTAGAAGAGTAGAGGCAAGAGATGGATTTATAGTTGGGTATATATATATATATATATATAAAAAAAAAATATATATATATATATATATATATAATATATATATATATATATATATAATTAATGAAATGAAATGGATTATACATAGTGATTATATATTTCTCGACAAGATTCAAACCCTTATCTCCTCCTTGCAAATTAAAGAATATAACTGAGTAAGTTACTGTCATTTCATAATAAATGATAATTAATTAATTTTATATAATATCTTATTTCATTTCAATACCTCTAGAACAAAAGGATTCTAAGTCATAAGACAAAACCAGTCACATTATTTTTTTTTTGTTTTTTTATCGAGGTTAGTGTGAGAAAAGGGCGAGAGCTGAACTTATCAATAAGATCCAAACACACAACTATACACTTGCCCACATCTCTCACACACTTGCCCACATCGTGGTTTGAACCTTGGACTTGCCAAGGAAGAATCAAAACCTGCACCATTACGTTGTTCAATGACATTATTAATATTATGTATTTTATAATTATAAAATATTTATTGTCGAAAGAAACCAAACATTATATTTACATAAATTTGGAGGTGGAAGAGGTATACAATAACGATGGGGACCTAAGCTTGACAATGTTTATAACTATAAACAAGACTAGAAGAGTAGAGGCAATAAATGAATTTGTGGTTGAACTAGGATATAGGTTGGGTTATATAGCATTAAAATAGACTTCATCTATTACATGTTTACTACATAGTTGGATTAAACATGTTGATAATTATACATATATCTCTTGACAAGATTCAAACCTTTATCTCTTCCTTTAAAGTTAAAAAATATAACTTAAATAATACCTTTTCATAATATAAATAATTAATTTTTTTTAGATTTAACTGATATCAACAATTTTTTAAAATTTTATTATAATATCTCTTATATTCTAAGTCATAATACAAAAAAAACACATATATTATAAGTCATAAGACAAAAAAACACATATATTATAAGTCATAAGACAAAAAAACACATATATTATAAGTCATAATATATATATATATATATATATATATAATTTTTTTATAATTATAAAATATTTTTTATTGTAAAAAATCAAATAAATATTATATTCTTTGTGAAATATTTTGATGTGAGTTTTTATATTATTTATTTATATCATAAATATTCACATTATTAATATTAATTTTTTTATAACTATAAGATATTTCTCGTTATGGGGCACAAAGCAGAGGAGAGGATGAGCGGCGGGAAAGGAGAGAAGACGGGCGAGCGAGTGGAGGATGGTAGCAGAGCGAAAGCAGGCGAGAGAAGGGAGGATGGACGAACGGGCAAGGTTTCGAGGGGGACCAGCTCTGATAGCAACGAAGGATCCGGTCCTGATGCGACGGGTGCTCAGACCGATGGGATGGGCAGTAGCGGGAAGGATCCCCTGACAAGGAAGGCCCCCATCAGACCCGTAAGGGATCCTATGCCCAGGTTCTGGGTTCAAGCGTCCTACCACATTCCTCCACCCAGGAGCTCCACCCCTCAAGGGAGGATCTCGGTCATTCTCGAAGACTTGATGGAAAGCTATATGGAGATGGAGAAGTTCACGCTGATTGGGAAGTTCTTGGGGGGACGCCCGGATATGGACACTATCCGCAGATGGGCTTCCTCCAAGTGGAAAACCAGTGGCAACATTGAGATTGTGGCCCTGTCCCGAGGTTTCTTTGCTATCCGGCTTAACAACCAGACAAACTTTTGCAACATCTTGGTCGGAGGGCCATGGTTCCTAGGGCACAGGAGCCTCTTTCTCAGGAAATGGGGGGAGGACTTTAATCCTGAGACCCAAAACATAAATGTTGCTCCGTTGTGGGTGAGACTTCCAAACCTCCCCTTTCAATGTTGGCATGAGAATGTAATCAGAGGGATTGCTCGGTCCATTGGGGAGTTAGTGGCTTTTGATTCCTCCACCAAGGTCAGGTCCAGGATGGTACATGCTCGGTTCTGTGTTACTGCTAGCTTAGAAGCTGAGCTCCCCACTTTCATCAACCTATTCAGAGGGAAAACCCTAATCAAAAGGCAACCTATTGAGTACGAAAATAAACCTGCCTTTTGCACTCATTGTCGTACTCAGGGGCATCTCCAGTCCCAATGCCCAAATCTGAGGACTCAAAAGCAACGGGAAGAAGAGGCTAAGAGAGGAAACCAGAGGAACCAGGGTCCTGGGGCCAGCAACAAAAAGTCTCAGCCAGAACTCATTTTGCACAACCCTGCCCACCGATCCTATGACCAAGCCAAGACTCCTTCTCAAGGCGAAGCTGAAGTTGAACAGAGGGAGGATCATCTCCCACCCTCTATGGACCGTGAGGAACCTGATAACAATCCTGAGCAGGAATACGCGCATGCAGAAGCTCCCTCACCAAGTCAAAACCAGCAAGAGGCTCCTTCAAAACCCTCGTCGCAAGGCAGTCTTCGAGCAGAGGGCTCGGTTTCCTAGGTATAGTTTTTCCTCGAACCTGGTGTTTCGCAATCCTTCATGGAAGAATATCTAAAAAGTAACAGGAAATCCCCACCTCGATGGGATAAAGGCAAAGGAGGGCCTTCCCTATCGGGGCGGATCAGCCCTAGGAACACCAGAAGCAAAAAGCAGGCTATTGACTACGGCAGTGAACGGAAGAGAGGAAGACCCTCTGGTAATGACCAGCGAAACAAAGAAACGATGGAGGATGTGGCAAATGGGACTCAACTAACGTTGTTCTCAGATGATTCTGACACACAGAAGGATGAAAAACAAGGCACCAAACCCCCTTCCAGCTGGTGAAGGGAGGCAAGAAAAACCCTAAATTATTGAAATGAAGGTCATCTCATGGAACGTGAGAGGCCTAAACAATGCAACCAAGCAGAGGATGGTTGCTGACCTCAGAAAAAGGATGAACCCTTCTATTTTCATTCTCCAAGAAACCAAAAACGATGAGTTCTCATCAAGGAAGGCTGCCAAAGTCATTTGGAGCAAAGGGGAAACCCTGTTTAGCCCTGCTCAAGGCACATCGGGAGGGCTCATGTGCCTATGGGATCCGACCCTAGTGGAAGGGAAGCTTCTGTCTTCCTCAAATAGAATCCTCAACATTATTTTTCACTCAAAGACCAACAATCATTCATGGATCCTGTCCAACATTTATGCCCCTAACTCTCCTGTAGAGCGAGCTGAGATGTGGGAAACCATTACTCAGATGAGAAGCAACTTCAGGACTATACCTTGGATCCTCGATGGAGATTTCAACTGCCCCTTGCACCCGTCAGAGAAGAAAGGAGGTTCTGACTTGGGCAGTAGAAGTATGGAGGACTTCAAAAACTTTGTCAACAACAACGAGCTCATGGACATTAAGCTCAAGGGATCCTCCTTCACTTGGAGCAACAGGAGGGTGGGCAGTGGGCTTATCCAGGTTAAGCTAGATAGATTCTTCATCTCTCAAGAAGCCATTCCTTTCCTAGGCGATGCAACCCTGCTCGCCTTGCCTAGAATCGGGTCGGACCACAACCCCATCATCCTCGAATCCGAGAAATCTCCCTCTTTCAAAACTCCTTTTAGGTTCGAGTCCATGTGGATTCAGCATAAGGATTTTAAAGGGCAAGTTGCTTCTTGGTGGAAATAGAAGGTTGGAGGATCAGCCTCGATGCAGTTAGCCCAAAAGATCAAGATAGTCAAGGAAAATCTCAAAATCTGGAACAAAGAGGTCTTTGGCAACATTTTTGAATGCAAAAAATCCATCTCAGAAAGGCTGCAAGAGATAGAAAAGAGAATGGAAAATGGGGACCACAGCGCAACCATCAAAAATGAAGAGAAGATCCTCCTAGCAGACTATCATAACATCCTAGCCAGGGAAGAGACCTTCTGGAGGCAAAAATCCAGGGACTTATGGCTAAAGGAGGGTGACTCCAATACCAGCTTCTTCCATGCTTCGACCATGCGGCATAGAGGATCCAATAAAATTAGAGAGATCATTCGCAGCGACGGATCCTCGACCAAGGACTTAGTGGAGATAAGAGCCGAAGCAGTGGCTTTCTTTCAGGACTTACTGGGAGCTCTTCCTGAAAGTGACCAACAGGCCCAAGTCGAGCTCCTGGCTAACATCCCATGCAGAGTCACCCAGGAGGCTAATCAAAAGCTCATGGAACCTTTCTCCTCGGACGAGATTAAGGAAGCCCTTTTCTCCATGCAACCTGATAAGGCCCCGGGTCCTGATGGTTTTCCCCCTCACTTTTTTCAAATAGTATGGGACATCGTTGGAGAGGACGTCTATGCTGCCATAAGGGAAATCCAGTTTTCCAGAACTGTTCACCATGGGCTAAATTCCACTTTCCTGGCTTTGATTCCGAAATCATCTGCTTGTAGAACCTTTTCTGACTTCAGGCCCATAAGCCTCTGTAATGTTGTCTACAAAGTTCTAACCAAGACCATGGCCAATAGGTTAAAGCCCATCCTCCCCCTCCTCATTGACCCGTGCCAGGGCAGTTCGGTGAAAGGCAGGAACATCTTGGATGGGGTCATCACGATTCATGAGACCCTCCACTCTGCTTCTATGGCTAAGAAGGCAACCCTTTTCCTCAAACTCGACATGAACAAGGCTTTTGACAGAGTTGACAGAAGCTTCCTCTGTGCAGTCCTTTCCAAGTTTGGCTTTCACCCTCTTTGGATTGACCTTGTTCGAAGCTGCATCTCCACCCCTTGCTTCTCTGTGTTGGTCAATGGTTCCCCTGTCGGGTTCTTCCAAAGTACTAGAGGGCTTCACCAAGGAGATCCCCTGTCGCCCATCCTCTTTATTATCCTGGCAGAAGTACTAGGCAGAGCACTTAAGGAGGCGCTTCGGAGGAATAAGGTGACTGGCATTATTCCTGCTTCTGGGATTGAAGCGATCACCCATCAATAGTTCGTGGATGACACTCTGTTGTCTACTTATGCCTCAGTAGCCCAGGCTAGATACATCAAAAGGATCATGTTCCTCTATGAGCGTGTTGCGGGTCAGAAAGTGAATTTCATCAAAAGTAAGCTTTTCTTCCTCAACACCCCGGTAAGATGGCAGAACCAGTTAGCCAGGATCCTCGGGTGCTCCATCGACTCCCTTCCTACCACATACCTTGGTCTTCCCCTGTTCTGTGGCCGGGCCAAGGAGAGTTTGTGGAATATGGTCTTAGAGCGCATCCATAAAAAATTAGCTACCTGGAAAGGTAAGTTTCTTTCCCAAGTAGGTAAAGCCACCCTTACCAAGGCGTGCCTTCAAGGGATCCCGACCTATTTTATGTCGGTGTTCAGGCTCCCAGCTTCGGCCCTTCGCAAGATCGAGCAGATCCAAAGGACCTTTCTGTGGTCAGGCAATGAGGACAAGGGCAGAATTTCCCTAGTAGCTTGGGAAAAGGTTTGCAAAAGCAAGGACCAGGGGGGACTAGGCCTAAGGAGAATGGGCTTGATGAACCTTGCTTTGGTGGCCAAACATGCCTGGAGGATCATCTCCAATGATTCAGCTGAGTGGGTCAGAATAGTAAAAAAGAAATACCTCTCCAACCTTTCTATCCTCGATGAAGGCATTCCCATGGGTGGATCGGCCTTCTGGAAGGTTGTCATCCATTCGCGACACTTGGTTGCGGATGGAACTAGATGGATCTTGGGCGATGGGCAGAAGATAAACTTTTGGAAGGACAGGTGGCTTGAGGAGGATCCTCTGTGTCAGTGTACCGAGTTGGGTCACCTCAGATCCGTGGTGGACCCCAACTGTGATCAAAAGGTGGCCGACTTCATTGTTTGGAGGAATGGATACCCACATTGGTCGATTAACGAAGTGGATGGGTGTGACGAGGAGGTTTATGTGCTATCCTCTCTCCTAAAGGGGGTCACCATCCCTTCCCGAAGGAGAGCTGATCGTAGGATTTGGAGAGGAACAGATAGTGGCACCTTCTCGGTCAAGTCAGCTTACAATCTTCTGTGTAGCGGACCAAGGGTGGAGTTTCCTTGCAACCTGGTTTGGCGGAAATACTTGATCCCCAAGGTAAATTTTTTCTCTTGGATCACTTTTTAGAATAAAGCCCTCACTATTGATAACCTCCATAAAAGGGGCTTTGCTTTCCCAAATAGGTGTTACATGTGCATGTCAACCTGTGAGTCTTCTGACCACCTTTTCCTGCACTGCTCTTTCACCAATTCCATCATTGGAGTCATCCTTTCCACTTTTCATATTCAGTGGAGTCCTCCCAAGACAATTAAGGAAGCTTTCTTTCAATGGCCCAGTCCTTTTCGGAACCCGAAACTCCGTTTCCTGTTGAATGCCTGTTTCCACCATTTCATTTGGCAGATCTGGTTGGAGCGAAATGGTAGGGTGTTTGGAAACTCCCCTAGAGACCCTCCCTCTATTGCCCACAGAGCCCTGGCCTTTGCCATTGAGAACTCCAAGATCCTCTCCAGCCCAATCCCAAAGTTTGGCCTCGAGGAGGAAATTTTCATGACTCTGAAGCTTGACGGGGATCCTGGCCTAGCGGACCCGACTCTATCCAAAAAAAAGACCAGGTGGATCAGGCCCCCCATGGTTGGATAAAGCTAAACTTTGATGGAGCGGCCAGAGGCAACCCAGGTCCAGCAGCAGCAGGTGGTGTCGTCAGAGACCATAATGGGAAGCTCGTCCTCGCTTACTACGAAAATCTAGGGATCCAATCAAATCACGTCGCAGAAGCCAGAGGGGTCCTGAGGGGTCTCGAGCTCATCTCGGAGGATCCCCATCCTCTGCTGGTTGAAGGGGATTCGATGAACATTACCAACTACTTGCTTAACTCCAAGACCCCATCCTGGAAGGTGTTCAACATCATTTTTGAGGCAAGGAACCTCCTTCTTCAGCATTCCTCAGTCCAGATTCGACATACTTTCAGGGAGGGCAATGGTCTGGCAGACCACATGGCAAACAAAGGTTTTTTTCCACGTGTCTCGTCGTATGGCATCAGAGCTTCCCGACGGACGTGGTGAGAGCCGCAAACCAAGACAGTTTTCATGGAACCACCTAGGAGGAGGTCGGCGGCGATCCTCGGTGGCTTTGCTTCTACCATGCCACCTGTCTCCTCGTCAGCTTGGCGCATATCCAAAGCGGAGGATGGTAAGATTGGTTCAGTTCCTGGAGGACATGGCAGCTAACATTCTGGCCTCCACCAATGCGATTGTCAGTGCTCTGAAGCGTTACAAGGGGCGCCAAGCCCAGGACGACCAGGAGGAAACTGAAGCCTGATGGAGGTTCCCCGAAGTTTCTTGTTTTGCTGATGATGGATGTGTGGGTTGTAACCGGTTTTGGTTTTTTAGGTTTTTTTGGTTTTAAACTATGTCTACCTCCCATTAGGGATAATCTTGTATGTAGCCCTATGGGCATCTGTTTCTATATTTTGGTAAGTGTCAAGCAAGGTTTTTGTGTTGCTCCAACCCATGAGGCTTTTTGTATATGCCACGGTTATGGCCTGCGATGTTATAAGGTTTTGGGATCCTCTCAAAAAACCCTCTAAGTAATACAAAATCCAGCTTACCAAAAAAAAAAAAAATTTCTCATTATTAATATATATTTTTTATAATTATAAGATATTTTCCATTATTAATATTATATTTTTCATATAAAATATTTTTTCATTGTAAAAAACCAAACATTAGTAAATATTCTTTGTGAATTTTTTCGATGTGAGTTTTTATATTATAATTATAAGATATTCCTTAGAAAACAAAAAATTGTTAAATATCATAGTCTTTGTGAAATATTTTGATACCAGTCTTTATATTATAATTATAAGATATTCATGAGAAAACCAAACATTGTTAAATATCATATTCTTTGTCAAATCAAAATTTATATTATTGCTATATATATATATATATAATGGATAACAAGTATGATAGAATGCAATGTGAGTCTTTATATATTTTTTTGAAATATCAAACTTGTTAAATATCATATTCTTTGTCAAATCTTTTGATGTGTCTTTATATTATAGTTATATTATTGCTTATATATATATATATATATATATATATATATATATATATATATATATATATATATGATGGATAACAAGTATAATAGAATGTAATGTGAGTTTTTACATGATTTTTTGAAATATCAAACATTGTTAAATATCATATTATTTATATCGGTAATGTGACCCGGGTTCAATCTCCATGGTGGATGTGTATAAAAAATATTACTCAAAAAAAAAAATCATATTCTTTGTCAAATCTTTTGATGTGTCTTTATATTATTGCTAATGGATAACAAGTATGGTAGAATGCAATGTGAGTCTTTATATGATTTTTAAAATATATACGATGGATAACAAGTATGGTATAATGCAATGTATCATTTTATTCACGTGGACACGTAGTTTGAATTCGGAAAGTTACATTATACTTCGTCTCATCTCGAATAAACTTTTCCTATCTTAAATAAACTTTTGCTCTAAGTGTGATGACCTATCTTAAATAAACTTTTGCTCTATGTGTGGGACTTTGGCAGGCCTAAGATTAGAGATTCGACCTTAAACTAGCAAACACTCAACCAAACCGATTAATTCACTATCTCAAATAATATAATATTTTATATGATTGTTAGTACGCCGATAGGCGTCCTGCAATGGCAGCCAGGAAGGTCAGCCACGTCGTAAACAATATTAATATTTTATTAAAAAAACCGACATTAAGAAAATTATACGCTGACATTAAGGGTTACGGTGGATTTAAAATATTTAAACTATTTAAACTATAAAATATAAACGCCGAGAGTTATCAATCTCGAGGTGCCTGTCTATCACACCCCCAAGAAATGAGATAGGCGCCTCGAGATTGATAACTCTCGGCGTTTATAGATATATATATTTTATATATCTATTGCAAAGTTTTATAAGTACACGAGTATGGTATAGACATGTATTGTCGTGGGGTGTTGTTATAAATAGATATTAATGTAGAACGAAATTCCAATTATGGAATATTAAAAATAAAAGTGAATATTAAAAATATTTTTTTATTAAAAAAAATTATGTTCCACTAATACATTTTTCAAAGGTGATGGTATAAAAAAATTAAAGTACATATTAAAAACATCTATAGGTTTCACTAACATACTTTTAAAAGTTAAAAAATTACTAAAAATTGTGATTGTAACCAATTCATCTATGTAACCCAAAATAAAAAATAAAATATATGTTTTTTTTGGTAGGGAACTTTTATAAGTATGTTATATATAATCTTTAATTTATTAGGTAAAAATAAAGTTAACCGGACTCTATTGTCAATTAGTTGACTGCTTGACTGCTACCAAGGACATATCCTTTTGTACGTATATTTTTAGGGTAAAACAAGATTTTTTTTTATTTTTAAAGGGTCCAATCTCCTTATAAAATTTAAACTTAAATCTCTCTATCAAAATCCAAGAACGTGCCACTACCATATCTCTTCCAAAAAAATACACAAATTTTTAAAAAGAACTAACCTTTAAAAATTAAAATATATATTAAAAAAACATAGTTACTTATCTATCTACTATGGTATTAAGATAGTAGATATGCAAGTCAACCATCTAATCAATACATACATCCTCAATTTTAATCCAGCACTGATGCATATGTTTACATTGTCAGTCTACTAATCCTTTTTAATTTACCTTAACATGAGCTTTTAATATTTTTAAATAGTACTACTAATTTCAAATTTAAGTTAAAAAAAAGCGGTTCTTCACACTAGGAGAAAGATATCTCCGGTAACACCGCCGCGCAATGCAAGAAAAGTACCTTAACGGCTAAAAAGATATCAAACATGTTTAACACGTCGCCTAATTGGCAGGAAAAGACAGCTTAAAGATGGTTACGGACAAATCCCTTCCGACAGTTAGAGGAACGCCGCTAAAAATCAGAAAGAACAAGAAATGTGGCCGGAAATAAAATTAGAATCTGTAGGGCCCACTCTACGTGTGACAGTCACATGCTCACAGTTGGCGGGTCGTCAACTATTCCAATAGGCACGTGGGAAATGAAGGCCTGTCCGATGCAACCGGCTCTTCCGGTGAACCAGGGGAAATTATTTGGCTTTCGCCGGGAAATAGATGACGGAATTTTTCACATACATACCAGCTCAACTTGGTGAAGAACTCTTCCTCTCTTCATAATTGTGTGTTTACAAGTGGATGGTTGTCTTCTGGTGTTTCAGT
Organism: Wollemia nobilis; assembly: GCA_028583015.1. NCBI lineage: Eukaryota > Viridiplantae > Streptophyta > Pinopsida > Araucariales > Araucariaceae > Wollemia > Wollemia nobilis. The sequence continues at coordinate 1,664,406 of JAQPPZ010004643.1, forward strand.
AAATGTTATTTGAATTCAACTTCGAATCCGGAAGTGGGTTACGCAGATTCGCGACAGAATGGAACGCGAGAGGATCGTCGAGAGGGATTTTATGGGGCTGATTAAAACCGATGGAATTGCAGAGAAAAAAGGCGACAAGGAAAAATTACCTGTGAGTATATTCATTGAGCGTATGGTTAGGTTTATTCATCGTTTTTGAATGTATATTTATTGAGTATATACTTCTCTGGGGTTGTATTGAGTTTCTTGGCGTTGATTGTCATCTTGTGCTAGAGGAGTTGTGTTGTTATGGCGAAGCGATTTTAAGGTTTGACATGAATTTCTTTCAGGAACTGTGTAGCGTTGGGAATTTTCTGAGCCACTTTTTTTTTTTTTGTTTGGCTATATGTTTTCTGTTTGAAGAATTCTGTAAATCTGGATTTTAGAGGAATATCGGTGGTCTACAGGCGGTTTTTTTTGCCTGTTAGAGGCCATGATGTGCATATTTATTGACATTTAGAAGTTAGATATATTTTTGCCTACTGTGAAACCCTTGTTCAGAACGGAATTAATTCGTACTTGGCCAAAAATAATTAGAATGTAAAAGATTATTGTGGACTAGAATGGTGATTTTCAGTATTAGTGAACAGGAAACAAAAATTCATGGAAGGTTTATTAGACATGGTGAACACCCACATACATACAAAACTGAACTTGTCAATGCTTGAGGAGCCGGACTTATCGAGGAGATGCGAAGGTCGAACGGTATGAATTTATTAAATTTAAGGACTAAGATTACACATCTACATGGAAAAAGATCACAATTCATGACAATACTTAAACCCTTTGGATGTTTATGGCCTCCATAAATGAGAAAGAAAAGGATATTGAAATAGAAAGTAGGGCTAAAATGCTGAATATTTCGAAAACACTTGTCGTTTTACAAAATTTTCATCGGATCATTTCGGGCTATGCATATTGACTTGCATTGGTTTTATGTATGATGTATGTTTGTGTTTTTTGAGATAGATGGTTTGAAATTTGGAATTTTTGGCCTATTCAAGGGTTTTGACCCTGGGGGCAAGGTGTTATGATGCTAGGCAACCTCTCTTTTGCGGATCGTTCTGTCCTGGTGGCTATAATTATTGTGTGCGCCTTTTTTTTTGATAGGCAAGTTTTAATAACTTTTCGAATTTCGTTTTTTTAGTTGGGGGGAGGATAATGTGTCTGTGGGTAACTTGTTTAATAATTTTTTGCTTAATGGTAAAGTTCGATCATAGATGAAATCAGAAGTGTTTTAGTCCCTGTTAATAAAAAACGAAACATAAAAGATGATGAAACATAAACCCGCGGAAGCATTACTAGAATATTTCCAGGTCTCTGTCATTCCAAAATTTGCCTTTTATTACATAGGAGAGTTGGTTACAGCCACTATTTTTAGTAACTGGCCAGCGTAGGGTTTAAACCACAGGGACTGCTTCCAACAAACCTATCCTTCTCGTTTTTGTTGACCACCACCGCGTTCCGGTTGTATCGTCATCGGTCTGGCGCGTACTCAGAGGATTCGGAGCAGACTACTACCTTTGCAAAGGGTTGGCTTCCCCCAAGGTTTGAACCTAAGTCTCTTCTTGGTAAGTGCCCAGCCACACCTGCACTTACCAATCCACCTAACCGTTGGGGCAAAATTTGCCTTCTTTTTACCCACCCAAAAAAAATCATTTCCTGCACTTTAAGCTATAGTTTTGGGACATTGTGACAAGTAAAAAGTAAAGTAAATTAGATTTTAAGGTCCACAAGACCATAGGCCACATGGGACAATATGTTTACCACATAAACATATGTGTTTATTCAACCAAACTCTGGTTAGCATGGTGTACAACCTTACCCTCCTCCGTCGGATTCGAATCCTCCAATCTGACATGTTACTCATCCCTTGTTTTCTCTTTAGCAGTGAAGCTATGAAATATTTTTGGTTCTCATAATTTGAGAGGAAGGGATTCATTGAACTCTCTCCCCACCCCTCCCTCCCTCTCTCTGTGTCCGGAAATTAAGTTTAGAGACAGGATGAACTAAGTTTAGAGACAGGATGAACATCTCTGAACGAGTATAATTCCACATGTTCTTGACAAAGGAGCTCTCTCAGTTTAATTCCATGTGTTGCTGACAAAATAGTCAAGTACATGATGAGTTTGTCCTAATTTGTGCATTGTTAGTGTTTGACATGCATGCTAGGGTTACAATTGTGCAAATCTAAACTTCCCACGTGTGCGAAAAGACTAAAGGAAGTGATTCTGAATTGTGTTGTATAGTTCTAACTCAATGTTTTTTTTTTGGGTCCAACCAAATGAAAGGACCCAAGTGCAAGTGCAATTGTATTTGAGATCAAGCTTGAGAAACATGCAGGAGCATTTTGAAAGAGTTGAATGCGTATTCAGAGTTTACAGTCAGGAGATCCCATGTGTGCAGTGGCTTCAAGGTTCTGAACGCTTATTCAGAGGTTACAGTCAATAGATCCCGTGTGTGCAGTGAGGGCTTCAAGGTTCTGAACCATGACAAACTTTCTTTTAAGCACCTAGTAGAGTGATGTGTCAATGTGTTTATGGATGACACTAGGATGTAGCGTTAGTGGACAAGAAGGGTGTGTGAATGCTGTGTTTTTACATGGCCTGTTTACTCCAAGAGTCATCTATCTATCAATACATATCTCTCTCACATGCACACACGCATGCTTGCATGTCCACACATGTTTTTCTAATATACATGCTTTCTAATTGCTACACACATGCATCTATCCTCGTGTTTTTCTAGTACACATGTTTTCTAATTGTTTAGTAGGTCTTATTTCTTCCAATACACACATGTTTTTCTAATACACATGTTTTCTAATTGCTACACATACATCCATCCTCACGTTTTTATAGTACACATGTTTTCTAATTGCTTAGTAGGACTTATTTCTTCCAATATGCCTTGCAATTGGACTACAATCATATTTATATATGATTCTGTATTTAAAGGGATTAATGTGGATTCTTCACCTTTTGCTCTGTCTTTCAGATTAACTTTTGTTTGAGTTTTTGCAAATCAAGACGGTCACACATCCTCATGTTTTTCTAGTACACATGTTTTCTAATTGCATAGTAGGTATTGTTTCTTCTGACGTGCCTTGCCATTGGACTACAGTCATATTCATATATGATTTTCAAATTTTGTATTCAAGGGGATTAATTTGGATTCTTCACCTTTTGCTCTTTGTCTTTCAGATTAACTTTTGAGTTTTGGCAAATCAAGATGGTGTGCCTTTTAAAATGTTTTATTTCCTGGATTTATATCCTAGCTTGGGTTTGTATTTGCCAAATATTTGAGATTGATTGTATTTATTTAGAAGTTATTCTTTTGGAGGGAAGTGTGTTAGTTGTTATTGTCTGTTGATATTTCCAGGTCATCAATATTAATCCGCTGCTTCTAGGTTGTGTTTTGAATGACTATGAATGATTCTTGGTTGAACAAGTATATTTGTTCTTCTTTGTTCATTTTCCTACTCTTCAAGGCTATGTCTTTGCCATATTATGATAGAATGACTCCTTTGGCATCATTTTTGACATTGGTAAAAGGAGTTTTGTTCAGTTAGTGACAGCAGGATTGGTGCTTTTATCGGTGCCTTTTAAAAGTTTCAAAGGATTCTTTTGTCCTTTTGTGTATCTAAATTTATCCATTTGGACATAGGATATTAGTGGTATAGTTAGTATTCTTACCCTTTTGTTATGAAGTGATTTCTTCTGTATGTTGTAATGTCATTTTAAAAAATCAATCATATCTTTAAATTATCTTATACCTACTTGTCAAAGTCTATTTGATCCCTATATTGTGGGACTGGTATTTGACATGACATGCATAAATATCCAAATTTTGGAAGGTACATAAGTCCACCAATTCTATGTCATATGTAATCTGATCTGGCTATGGAAATATTGTCATTTTAGGTGAATTCATTGGAGACTGTTATACTTGCACCCTAAATGTACAAGAATAAAAGCTTCTTTGCTATTTAGTTTTCCTCTAAGTAGTTAAAATTTCAAGAGATTTTTTTTTTTTTGGTAAGTAGTGTTTGTATTTACAGCGGGTTTTAACAAGGATCCCAAAACCTGATTACATAAGCAATGGGCCTAGGGCATCAATCCCTTGAAACTGAACACCAAAACAGAAATCCCGCCCAGCGGTAACAATAAGCATGAAACAATCCCTCTCGGCGGGAAACAAACAAATAAGAAAGAAAGTAGTTTTGGAGATCCCGCCCAGCGGGAGAAGCCAAAAACCACCATCGAGAAGATCCCGCCCGGCAGGAAGCAAAGAAAAACCGTTACAATAAAATCCCGCCTCGCGGAAGCGATCAAAACCACCACAAACGGTCCCGCCTAGCGGGAAGCAACAGGGAAATCCCGCCATCCGGGAAACCAGCAGAAAAGAAAGGATCCCGCCTCGCGGGAAAATCGGCGGATTTGGCGGATCCCGCCTTGTGGAGAAACCAGCCGCCCACCGGAAAAACATTCCGTTCAGCGAGAGCCATCCTGTAGGAAGCCGACAGCCAGCACAGAGAGGGTCCAGCCCATCAGGAAGTGACCAAAGAGTTGTACCACAAGGAACCCGCCCCGGGAAAACAGAAGAGGATCCCAGCAACAAGGACCAAGAATCCCATCCAAGCACAGAGCCCGCCGAGGATTCACAAGAAAAAGGGGGAAGCTGTCCAAACCCTAAACCGTCACCTCCACCGCACCGAGAAACGCAGGGGACCAGATCCACGTGAATAACCTGCAAAAAACCCCAGGGGGAAGCCTGAGGGAAAAAGGGAAGGGATCCCCAACCAAACAGGGATCCCTGGGAAGCACCGATCCGAAAAAACAACCAAGGAAACCCTAGCCGACCGGGAGGGGCGCGGATAGTGGAGAAGGATCTCCCCCCCGGAGATCATCTGCAAACAACCACTCCCCGGGAGGGATGACCTGGGTTGAGCCAGGGACTGGGCAGGAACCAGGAGCCATGGGAGGGGGAGCAGGGGAGGGACCAGAGCCCTCCCCTCTCTACTTTCTTCCCCCCCATTTCAAAATTTCAAGAGATTTAAATCATGGGAATGGTTTCCTATAAACCATGTTTTGTTCTGGTACATTAATTTTCTTATCAATATAAGGCTCCATTTGTATTTTGTTTCTTTCTTTGAAGGTAGACTGTGTCTTCTTACTGTGTATTTTTATTCCAAAGTTCCTTGGCCAGAATTTTTTGTAATTTGGGTCAACTTCTAAATATTTGATTGGATTGTCTGTTTTCTTATGTTGATAATCCATCCGAAGGGGTAACATATGGATTGGGTTAATTTTCTCTGCTCGTTTGGGATATTGCCTCTTTGATGTGATAATTGAGGCCTTTTATTTATCTAAGAACTTGTTACTTTCTATGGGGGTTGAGTTTTGTGTTAATCTATTTCTTTCACTATATTGTTTGATGTTTCTACCTATTTGTCAAGTTCTAACCCTTTCCTAAAGGTTTTTACTATTTAAAAGGGCAAAATTATTGTTGATTGCTGCTTTGAGTAAGGGCCAAGTGTCCAGGTGTTCCTTATGATTTTGATTTTACTCTGTATCACTCTGATGATGCTCCTTTGAGCTGCAAACCTGTAGTGAGCACTTTATCTTATTTAACAATTTCCTTCTTGACATCCTTATAGATTGTCGATATTTATCCTCCTTGACATCCTTATTAATCACCCTGTTCTCAAAAAGGAGATGATTTGGGACATCCAAAGAATATTTGAAGAGATGAAGTTGATCCATGAAAATGCCAATAGATTAGAAAAACAAACTAGTCTTTTAAATACGAACCTTGTCATTGTTATTTAAAACTCATGAAAGCAACGCCTTTTGAGGAGCATAGGGCTAGATATGGGTATTTCTATCAGCCCGAAGCATGATTGGCCATAATTTAGGCTTTTGAAGATGGAATTAAGTCAAGAGATGCTTTTGAGACGAAGGGGTTGGGCAACAAACTTAGCTTGGACAAGTAAGAACTATTTGATTACAATTGATCATAGGCTAGTTGTGAATAGTTTGAACCCTCTTAATGCATGCTCAATATTTAGGGCTCAAATTTAGATCCATAGGAGATAGTGGGTTTAATAATATAGTCAAAGAGGAATCTTTATGGGGATAGCCTAAACATTTATTTGGAGATATTCACACTTTAGGATAAATAGGGAAGCATTTCCATTACAAAGTCATGATGGAGAGGCAAGCCTAAGAATTAGAGGTGAACTTGAAAATTGGACTTGTCAATAGCAAGAATGCGATGAAATCAAGAAGAATGTGATGAAATCAAGAAGAGTAGGAATATGTCATGGTGCACCTAGATGAGTAGTTTCATGAATCTAGTTTAGGCAAAATTGAATGGGACATTGAAAGAAATGAAGCATAGTAGCAAATTTTGTTTTTCAAAATTGATCAATATTGTTGGGATTTGTGTTGTATGCCTAGACATATTTTGACAATTATGTGCTTAGGATTCTTGACCTTAAAGCCCTAACTTTTGGTAGTATAATTAGGAGGTTATATTAGTTATAGGGAATTGCGGATGTGGTTTATTAGGTAATTAAATCATACCCTATGTAGAGTTTCTTTTCTTTTAATATATATTGTAGGAAAACCTTGTTTTGTACATCATTTTGAACTTTTAACATTTGAACAAAAAAGAGTAGCTTTGTTTTGGACCTTCTATTGATTTTAAGGGATTTGTAGGTATAATTCCATCTTGAGCATCTAGATTCCCCTATTGTCTTTTGTTTCTTATCTTCTATATACATTTGTTGAATATTTTCTTGTATATCGTCCAGGGACACTACAATGTGTTATTAGAGCATTAGTTTATTTGTAGTCATAGACGAAAAAATGTCAAGAGTAGAAAGGTGCAATCAGATAATGTTGTTAGAGAGGAGTTGAAAGGCATGTTTGATGAATTTGTATGAGTAAGACACAAACCCTATGTAGAAGGCTTTTGAGCAAAACCCAAAAGGTTGCAATACACAACCCTGAAATTTTTGATGGAGAACAAGAGGATGCAAACCCTCGAGGAACAGCATAAGTGATAATCATTCTTACTGATAAACTACAAAAGGCTTTCAAAAGTCATCTTTCAACTTCCAAATGAAAGATTCATAGTGTAATTTTGGGAAAGAAGTGGAGGCGCATGTATTGTTGAGCAAGCTTAAGCTAACTTTGAGGTTGCAACATATATTTGATAGGAGGACATGCTGAATGTGGTCCAGTATACCTAATGAGTCAACCGATATATGTGGAGGGAGGTGAGTCATTCATAATTTTGAGATGAGTTTGTAATGTGCTGATCTAGAGAGGACGTTGAAATTGGGATGACCCCTATGATGTTTAACTCATGCATTTGGTTCAAAAGGAAATGACAGTCAAAGTTTACCTTGAGAAATTTCAAGTTTTAGACTCTAAGGCCAAACTCTTTAAAGAATTGGTGTTGAACATCTACATCTTCAACCTAAGGTCAAAATTTTGATCAAAGGTAGAATATATGATTGACAATCTCTAGCAATGGCTATTACTATGCTACAAGGTAGAAATTCCTCTTGAAACAATCGAATTTTATTTTTGTGGGATTTGGTAAAAGGGAGCATCCATTTGATAGGAGATCTAAAGAATAGGATAATGTTAAGTCGGCCCAAATCTGAAATTCCTAGTTGCCAATCAACCCAATGTTATAATCCCATGGTCATAAATATTTTTCCTAGATTTTCCGAACATTGGACTAAGTTTAGAAATGAAATAAATCACATTGCAATATAATTCCCTCATCTATAAATATAAACAAAATACACAATGGGAATAACTTGTAGATATAACTCTGCTATTTGCAATACATCATACTTCAATGACCTGTAAATTTTCCTAACCCTAGATAAGTGCTGTCCTATGTTATTTTAAAATAAATCAGATCTGAAAAGAATTTATTCAAACATGCAACAGTCACACAGATGGCTGGAAAAATAAACAGCGTGAACAGCGGAAATCAAATATATTTCTGAACCTGAAATATTACAAATAAAGGAGGCTACAACTACAGCAGGACACCCTGCTCTTTTGCTGCCTTTTTGGCCAGCAATTTCACTGTTCTTCTCCTCCTAAGCTTGCAGTTTTCCTTCAGCAATCTGTTCTCCTTCTCTTCTTTTTGTGTGTAAAACACTCTTGACCTTCTTCTTTTATCCTTGAAAAAGGTAACCCTAATCTCTCTAACCCTAAGATTGGATCTCATCTCATCTTGAGATGTAAGGTTAAAAATAGAAAATCACTTAAGTGAATTTCAAAATAGAATCACTTAAGTGAATTACAAAATAGAATCACTTAAGTGAACTTAAAAATAGAAAATCACTCACCCAGGTGTTGTAGGTGAGTTGGAGAGGAGAGGGCAATCCTCCAAGGGAGGTCCCAGGTTCAAATCTCCACCCTACCAAAAAGCTGAATTGGGTATCAAAAATCCAATTGATAATGTTGGTGCGGGCAGGGTCGGGTGCGACTCCGGGTGACTTTGACGGTGTAGAAACCCCTGTTCGTGGTCTCTCAGACCAAGGTGGCCCCGCAAGGGGTTTTTCTCTTTTCAAAAAAAAAAAAAAAAAAAAAAATCACTTAAGTGAATTTCAAAATAGAATCACTTAAGTGAATTACAAAATAGAATCACTTAAGTGAATTTCAAAATAGAATCACTTAAGTGAATTACAAAATAGAATCACTTAAGTGAACTTAAAAATAGAAAATCACTTAAGTGAATTTCAAAATAGAATTAGAAATGTCTCGAACCACTTCTAGCTCGTTCATATTGAAGCCTGTGCAAGAAGTTCCTGTTCGAGCTACATTTCTCAACATGACCAACTCTACCAACAAGCATTCTTTGGCCAAGAGCACCTTGATCAACTACCTACATTGATGAACCACACTTCGGCCAATAACTCTACAACAAACACCATTTTACATGCGTACCTGTAGGTGTGCAATTGCCCAACTACCACCAAATTTGCCCAACTACCACCAAATTACTTGAATACATCAAAACATTGAAAATACTTATAATATTACATTACATTATTATAAGCACTTATATTTCCAAATACACACACAACATTACGTGACAAACACACATATAAGACAACTCTCATTTACATGTATCATTAAATCGTGCACATGCACTCATTTGCACAAACGTTTAGACACTCGTACATGCAAGCATGCACTCATCCAGACATGCATTTATGCAAACGTGTCAAACCGTTTGCCTACATCTACCCCCTCCTCTAGATGTAGTTAGATGGTTTGACCTCAACAACCAATTAGCTAACTCCTTCACTGTTTGAGCTGAATTTTTCTCATCGTCTGCATTTTGTGTCCTCCACTTGACCCTCTTTTAATACTCAAATCATTGCTTAGATCTTCACTTGCCTACCAATGGTTCCAATGACACCCCCAAATGTGTTCCTAAGTTTGTAGGATTCAAACGACAACTTCAAATGGTTCCATTGGACAGAGTTCCTTGTCAACCAATCACTAATGACAAGTTGAGATGGTAGACCCTTGATGATCTTCGCATCTAGACGACCATGGTTTCCTATCAGGCAACACAGTTCCTTAGGATGGTTAGTTCCTTGGGCAATGAAATCTTTGGCTCAAATAACTCACTCTTCTTGGATTACCTTTTGTGACATGCCTAGAATTTGTTTGCAGATGACAAGTCTCTTCTTTGCTATGGTATCGTTGAAACTCCCACTTAGTCGGATGACGACAAATTTCTCCTTTCTGACAATGAGGACTGAACGCACAAAACCTTGTACTAGTGGATATGGGTCCTTAACCTAAAGCCTAAACCGGGGTTTCCTTGCAACCAATCCCCACCTTTTTCCAAAAATTTTTCCATTGTTCCTTGGCCAAACCCTTCACGCAAACAACAATGCCTTTCCTTTGGGTAGTGAGGGTTTTCTCTTAGATGACCATTGTTATCCTCCCAACAGTTAGGGACTCTACCCTATTCCTCATTTGGTCTTCTTCTCTTGTCAAATGGCCCACTTTTGGCTGATTTTCCCTCAGAGAGTTGTATAGATTGCCATAATGCGAAAAACCCTCCATTTTGTGATTGGGCAAATTACTTCTTTCAGTACTTTGGTTGTGGGAGCAAAACCTAGTCTTGGAATCTTCAGTGGGCTTTGCAGTTTCCCTTGAAATTTGTGAGGGTTTACTTTTGTACTAATTGATTATGCAAAATCCTCTACTTTTTTGCAACTCCATGCCCTAGGTCTTGCTTCTTCATGGTAGGGTTATCTTCAAAAGGGCTCTTGTAAACTCCTCACTCGTTTTGGCTGGTTTAAATGGCCCACTTTAGGCAATGCCTTGTGGCACTCTACACCATTTTATCATCTGCACCTAACACTTGGTGGATTTCTCTTCCAGAGGCTCGCTTGCATCGTTCTTCTAGACTTGGACTAGGTTGCCTAATCACCGCATTGCCCACCAGGTTGATGTGTTGCATAGCCTACTTTGATTGCATAGTCACAACCCCTACATAGTCACAAATATGTGGTCTCAATTGGTTGTGCGGTTTCAAACACAATTTCAATCTAGTTCATAGTTTCCTCTACTTCATGTCTAGGGCTTTGACTCTTCTCTAGCTTTTTGAACCCTCCACACATCTTTGGTTCATCTTGACTTGTAGCACTCTGATATTGGTGTGCGAAGTGCCCTTAGTGATGACATCTTCGGTATTGCACAATGGGTCATCCCTGAGTATCATACTATATTCGACATCTTCCAATTCTCTAGCATTTGTCACGGCCACACAACCGATGGTATCCCTCTTGGAACAGTCTTCCTCTGCGCTGCATATACCTGTAGTGACAATTTTACATTCATACGTGCGTTTTCCATGTTGAACTCATCCTCAGAGTTATTGCTTTCATCTTCAGAGTCACTTTCTTTATTGACTTCTCAACCCCAACATTTGGATGATACCCTCAAATCATTCTCCAAGTTACTCTTGTTCTCAGAGTCATCACTTTCATTGCTAGAGTCGCTCTCATAGTTAGAGTCACTTTCATCTTCTGGGTCACTCTCATCTTCATTAAGATGATCCCAACATTTTAATGATGTCTTTGCATTGCTTTCCAAGTTCAAGGCCTGCTCAAAGGCCTCTTGATATGATGTCGGAGGGACCACCCTAATCTTCTGATACACAAGAAGGACCTCCATGAACCACCTCTTCTTTAGTGCATTTGATGGTTTCCCAGCTAGATGGGTAAACAACCCATTCAACCTCCTATTGTAGGACCAAAAAGACTATGTCTCATCCTGTTCCATCCTATAGTTTTCTACAGTAATGCGCAATGACCTCATTGTCATTGCAAATGATTTAAAATCTTTCATGAAGGATTCTCGTAACTCCTCCTAGGTATGGTGCTTCGATTGCTATTCCATGTAGTTTTGCAACGAATAACCTCCTCCAATCATAATTTTGCTCATTAGCCTTGACATCGTAAGGCAAATTTTCCAATGTTTGACTAGGTCCTACGTTTCACCACCATGAAACGTAGGACACTTGTGAGTTATGCCAAAATTGGCCCTTGTCATGACCGTGGTTGGTTTAGTATAGGCAACGGTTGTTTGCATGTCTCACCCTTGCCGCATGCACCAAACTGCAATTGTTGTCGTGCCACACTTTTGTATTGTGCACCATAAAATGTGCCAACTTGCAGTTGCTTCGGTGTCGAACTCCCATCCTTCTTACCATTGGATACACCAACCTATAATTGCTCTAGTGCCAAACTCTCGTCATGCACACTGCTTGAAATACAACTTGCTTCAACCATTGTTAGCCTTTCTTACCAACCCAAGTTTTCTCCTTCAGTGGACTTGTCGTCAGCTTCGTCATGCCCAACTTCATTGGTGCAAACTTCCATGTTTACGTGCACATCTTCATCGTGCATGCCTTCATTACACCCTTCATCATGAACACCTTCGTCGGCCTAACCTTTGCTGTTATGTATGCTTTCATCATAGACATCTCCGCTGGTTGCAAACATGTCTTCATGAACATGTTGACTCGCGTGAACTTCTTTATTTGTGTGCACATCTCCACTTGTCTAAACTTGTTTGCATGCACTCATGTCTTCGCTTGCGCAAACTTTGTCCTTCGCGCCCTCTGTGCACACGTCTTCACTTGCACAAAATTCTTTATAGATGTGCATGTCTATGCACACATATTCACTTACACAAACCTCTTCGCCAGTGTGCATGTTTGCATGTTCTTCTTTGTCACTTGGCTTGTTATCAACATCAACAAAGAAGTTTGTATCACCTTTGGTCGCAAAATCAAATTGTCCCTCCTGTGAAGGGAGACTACGTCGTTCATTGACTGCATTGTAATCATTCCATTGTTGTCCTTGCATACCTTCTTGAGCGATATGCTTGTCACAACTCCATGTCACCAAACGTGACCCGACTTCATATAGGCAATGCTGCTATAATGCAGAATGGAACACAACACATTGTAATATAATTACATTACTTATAAATATAAACAAAATATGCAATGGGAATTACTTATAACTCAGCTATCTATAATACATCATACTTCAATAAACAACTCTACGAACAAGCATACTCTAGCCAACAACACCTCGACCAAAAACATACATTGACGAACTGACACTTAGGCTAACAACTCTACAACAAGCACCACTCTACCAACAAGGTAGATATATACTTATAGGTATGATCAGACCAGTAGGTGTTTGACAACTGTCCAAATACCATCGAACTACCTATGTGCGTCAAAACATTAAACTTACCCATAACATTACATTACATTATTACAAACACTTATATTGCCATGTACACACACAACACTACATGACAAAAACACACACACACACACATATATATAAGAATTCTTATTTACATGTATCCTTAACTTGTGCACATGCACTCACCCGTGCATATGTTCGTACACTCGTACATGCAAGCATGCACTCATGTGGACATGCATTCATGCAGACGTGTCAAACTATCTGCCTACACCAAGGGCCATTCTTGTAACCCTGGAAAGTTTTGCATGGTTGAAGATGTATGCCCATCCAAGATCGACTCTGAACCTGATAATTGATATATGTGATCAATAAAAGTCTGGTTGTGAACAAGAAAATCAAACCTCATGTGCAATAGAAATATGGGAACCATTAGTATTGCTTGCTATAACAATTGTGCTAGACTGGCTTGACACTATTAAATGTTTGGCATATTAGAAAAGTTCTGTCCTAGTGGTGGTAGATTCTAGGAATATACCAAACACTTGAGATAAAGAAGCAAGTCTGAAGGTTGAATCTCCATGTAGATACCTTGGTAGGCTTTCCTATCTGAGTCCTAGGTCACTAAAACATTCAATGCATAGGTGTAGTTCACAATGTGAAAACACTACCAGTAATGGATTATTATACCCTTGGACAAATTTTCTGCTATGGATACTAGGGCAGTGGATGTTGTTCTAGGTGTTAGTGGTTGTATTTTCTTGGGACTGTACCAACTATTGAGAGTGATTTCTCTCGTTCAGACAAGGTGGGTGTGAGTACACCATTACATCATTACTGCCAAAGTAATGAAAACTGTGGACTATAGCAACATGGGAAATCTTTTGTGGAGGGGACATTTTGGTTTGATAGACTATAAATTGTATGGGGTTGATCCTTCTGATCATTAGGCCTAGGTCCTAAGGATCCAAAGCCACTCCAAAAAGCATAAGGCTGTTGTTATAGGAGCCACCCAAGAGACTTAACACTAGACAAAGGGTTAGAACATGTGATTGAGCTTGATCCTACAAAAGGTCTCACAAAGGTTCACCTGTACAGGCATGGACATTTCCAGACGTTTGAGACATAAATATTTGTACAAGAGCTTAGATTTGGGACCACCATTCCTTGTAAGAATCCTTATGCTGCACATAAAAAGAAGGACGCATCATATAGTCTCTGTATAGATTACAAAGCACTGAACTGGATCATCATCAAGAATAATTTTTCCATGCCAAGGACTGATGATGATTTATTGGATGAATTATAAAATGCCAAATATTTTTCCAAGAGTGATCTCAAATCGGGCTACTACCAAATACCGATTCTGTTACAGGAGAAGGAGAAGATGGCTTTTAGAATCCATCAAGGCAATTATCAGTTTTGGGTTATGCCTTTTTGGGCTTTGCAATGCTCCAATAAGACACTAAGCATTGATCATTAAGGTATTAAGTTTCTTTTCACGACGGCCGTCTTTTTTTCATGACATCCTAGTTTATGGAAAATCATTAGCAAAACATTTAGAGCATTTGAAAATTATACTTGCTATTTTAGAAAACGAGTTTTATGTGCCAAGGAATCCAAGTGTGAATTTGTGAAAACATCCCTAGTCCATATTATTTCAATATAGGGTGTGCATACAGGCCCTGCAATGATGAAGACAACATATGAGGGGCTTGTACCTAAGATTCCTCAGAAACTCTATGGAGTAAGGTTTCTACTGCAAATTTACATGAAAGCTATTCTTTATAGATCTCACTTTAAATGACCTCACTAAGAAAGATAACTTTATTGGTCTATCTAGGAACAAACATCCTCGTATAATATGAAAGAGATAACCTGCCTTAGGTGCTAGTGTTGGCTACCCTTGATTTCTTCAAGCTTGTTGTCCATGAACATGATGCCTTTAGATCTCTTGGGTAAGTTCTTTCATAGGATATCATCCCATTGCTTTTGAGAGCAGGGAATTAAATGATAAAGGTGCATACCCACTTGCAACAAGATATCCCAACCATTTTGCACGTAGTGACCAAGTGGTATTAGTTTCTTTTAGAGAGCAAGTTCTTCATTTGGACCGACCATCTTAGCCCACAACACCTTTTGATGTGAGGAATGCTTATAGAGGAGCAATAGAAATTGATTGACTGATTGCAAGCATGTAACTTTGAAATAATCCATAAGAAGGGGGAAGGATCATATAGTGCCGGGTTCTTTCTCATGTTGGGATGAGACAGCTGCCCTTGATGCCATCTCCTTGGCAAACTTGCTTGGATAGAGGAGCCTCTTTATGACTACGTAAGTGATCTTGCTACAATATAGATCAAGCAATCCATTACAAATGGGAAAAAGGATAAGGCCTGATCAGTCATGAATAACATCATCTTCTTTTAGATATCTCATGTACTTCAGGAATGACTGCCTTTAATTTGAAAGGAGCTAGAGCATGGCATGTCCTCCTGTATGTAGGGCATGTAGGGGTCCAAAAGACTTATAAGAATATAGCCTTTGAATTCTATTGGCAGGAGTAAGCTGAAATTCTAAGGTTGTGGAGCATGACATTTTCTAGTGCAACAAGGTAGAAAGCATTTCATCACTATGGCTAGTGGGTCCAAAAAGACTTTTAAGAATATGGCCTTCAACTTCTATTGGCAGG
This sequence comes from Wollemia nobilis, assembly GCA_028583015.1. NCBI lineage: Eukaryota > Viridiplantae > Streptophyta > Pinopsida > Araucariales > Araucariaceae > Wollemia > Wollemia nobilis. The sequence continues at coordinate 1,679,924 of JAQPPZ010004643.1, forward strand.
AGTAACCTGAAATTCTGAAGTTGTGGTTGAGCATGACGTTTTCTAGTTCAACAGGGTAGAAAGCATTCTATCACTATGACTACTTCAACCACCATACACAACTAGAAGTGGGAAGCACTATCCATGATGGACTTCATTTCAGGCCTTCCATGGTCAAAAGTTAAGATGACATCTTTGTGGAGTTAGATAGGTTAACTAAGTAATGTTCATTTCATTCCAATGATCAAGTTTGGATTTAAAGCGTCTGAAATTGTTGAGCTGTACTTTGAAAACATCTTTAAGTTTGGAATTCTCCACTTCATGACATGGAATGTTTATTCTAAAGCAATTTTTCCCAAGAACTTTCCAAAATATGTTTCTATGTTTAGGAACATATTTCCAATGTCCTAAGTTATGCTATTATAGTTTATCTTTCTATTTTGCCCATTTTAGTGACTCATAATTCGCATGTCCTTACTAATTTATGGACTTGGTATAGAGTGTTATAAATCTTTATGGCTTGTTATAGACTCTTCATAGTACCTCATACGTCATTATGACTTGTCATAGTGTGTCATAGAAATAATCTAATTTTATATTTCTTCTCTTTTTTGTAATTCCTTTATGTAAGGTGTCATTTGACATGAGTGCACATGATTGCTTCAAGTCTTATAAATGGATAGGCTATTCTACATATACAAAATATTGATGACCTTAGAATTGGATTTTGGCTTGTACAATCATTCTCATTAATTTAACATAAGCTTTCGGGTGTGAGATATCTTTCTATAGTGGAATGTGTCATACTTGCTTCAAACTGTACTCTAAAATTTTGAACACGGTATTAGAGCTGCTTTGTTCATCCAGTACACTGTTCATGTTTTCATGAAGTAAGCACAAGGCAAGCAAAGGAGAAAGAACTTTTGTGAAATTTGTTCTTCTGAATTTCTCTTCATCATTTAATATCTCCATTTTTAATTTACTTATCCATTGCTAGAATTTGACATATGTTGAATTTGAATAAGATTTTTTTCTTTTACTTTTCTATCTATAGATTTCTGCAGGAATTCTTTCTTTTCATTTTATTGTATACAGAAATCTGCAATTATGTGCGTATAACTTCCTTAGATTTGGCTTGCAAATATTCTGGCATTTTCTTTTGTAGATGTTCAGTAGTTTTTGCATGATTTGTGGTGTCTTCTTTTCTCTTTCAAATTTGACTCTTAAAGTTTATTTTCTTTAGAAAAAGACTGAAAATTTCTTCCTGTATTTTAGTTATAATCCATTGCACTTCTTCTACAGATGTAAGCCATTGTGCTTACATAATTTCTGATGCCAACAAACTATATGGACAAAGAATTATGCCATTTGAAAATTTAAGATTTGTAGCACGTTGGCATTTAATGAAACTGAAAAAAGGGTTGAAACTGAAAGAGATGAGGAGCTAGGAGCAGCAAACCTTCAAGTTGTTGGACGGAAAAAAAAAATTCCAAGTAGTGTTAGCTATTATTGGTCTTTTCATTATGAATGACTTATAACATGTGCACGGAATGAAAAACTTTAAATGAAACTTGTACAAATTCGTAGGAAGTGTATGCTTGAAAAGTTTAAAGAATAAGATGAGTCCTGTACTTTTACATAATCAATTGTATGTACTAAAAATGTGCGTAATAACTCTTTTTTTTTTCTCGTTTTCAAAAGTTGAAAGAGATTAAAGATAATTACTTACAATAGGTGAAAAAGTAGTAAACAAAGCCTTGTTAGAATTATTTTCAATAACTCCATGAAGGCTATAACATTTTTTGTAGCTAGCATGTGTCTTGTGGAGAGGAAAGATCCTCTCACTTTTGAGGAGCTGGGAAGTTTGTTCTTGCAGGAAAGGGAAAGAAGGGTAGCTAGAGGAGAAATAAAAGTGATACTCTGGCATTGACATCCCAACCTAGAAGAACAAATAAAATTATAAAACCATTAATTGAGACACACAATTAAAGGGTAAAAATGAAATATTATAGAAAGAAATCTTTCACTTGCAACTACTTTAATTAAGGTCTTAATTCAGGTTATAGTGATGTGCGGGGGCTGTTTCAAATGACTTAACTTGGAGAGGCAACGCATTTCATTACATTCATTGACGACTAAACAGGGAAAATATGGATTTATCTTCCCAAGAACATGTCAGAGGCATTTTCTAAATTCAAAGTATTTGAAGCTGAAACTAAATTTTTGAGAGTGATCGTAGAGGTGAGTCTAAATCTAATGAATTCATCGAATTCTCCAAAGACTTTGGTATGCATCAAGCAACAAATTACTGCATTATATAGTCCACAACAAAATGGTATGTTTGGAAGGAAGAATTTTACAATTGTGGAAGCAACCTGGTCTATGATGCAAGGTAGAAATGTCTCAGATTGTTTTTGGGGTGAAATAGTTCATTGTGTTTAATAGAAGTACCACTAAAGCAGTTCATATGTTGCTCTTGAAGAAGCCTGAACTGGCAGAAATCCTTTACCTTACAATTTTCTTACGTTTGTATTGCATGCGTATGTGAACCTGATGAAAGAAGACAAAAATATCTTGCTGAAAGTGCCAAATGTAGTTTTATTTGGTATATTTATAGCGAGTATTCAATAACACATAGGCTTTCCAAGCAAAAAATTGTAATTAGTAGGGATGTCTTATTGGATGAATATGATGAGTGGATTGAATCTGTTGTAAATGTTAATCACAAAAGTAAGTCAAATGTGTTGGGAATAGGTGTCGTACACCTTTCAAACATTAACCGTCTCATGTCTTATGTTAAGAGTATATATAAGGAAGAAAAATTGGTGAACTAGACCATGGTTTTATTGCAGGATAGCTGCAATACTGCAGGTCTATTTCCTGTGCACTGCAGGACTGCAGGCCTATTTCCAGCACTGTGCACTGCAGGACTGCAGGTCTATTTCCAGCACTCTGCACTGCAGGACAGCTGCAATACTGCAGGCCTATTTCCAGCATTGTGCACTACAGGACTGCAGGTCTATTTCCAGCACTGTGCACTGTAGGACAGTTGCAATACTGCAGGTCTATTTCCAGCTGTGTTATTGCAGGTCTTTTTCCAACTTTGCTGATAAATAGGACTGAAGAAGTGGATACTTGTGGGAATTGTATTGTAAAAAGCAGATTGCTGATTACTGAATAATACAATTTTTGAGTGCTCCTTGATTGCTAGGTTTTTCCCGAAAGGGTTTCCCAGGGTATATGTTGCTTCCTGTGTGAGTGTTGCATTCATTCTTATCTTTTGAATATCTCATTGCAAAATTCTCTAAGAGAGGGCCTGTTGGTCACAGATCTGCCACAGGAAAGGATTTTATACGTGTACGCGCCCTAGACCTGGACCAACATTGAAAGGCCGAGGGGAAGAGATGCCCCCATGCCAATCTCCGGAGAAAGGCCGATTCCTTTACTAGCTACTTGGTGTTTTAAGCTAAGAGTGCAGGAAAGACATAAAAAAGGGGATAGGGGTAGAAACGTGAATGATTCAGTGGGAAAGAACCAGCAGCACAATTACTAAATAATACGTTGAAGTAGCAGCAATAAATACAAAGAATAAAACATAAATGAACACCACGCTAATTTCCTTATGTATCCTCTGGAAGAGTTCCAGGATTCAACTACTTTCCTACGCCTAAATCCAGATTTCAGAATTACAGCAATTAGGAAAATATATGAATGTAACAGAAACCACTAACCACAGGCAGCATACAAAAAATTTAACGCAATATTTTCTCCCCTATGTATCCTCCAGGAGAATTCTAAGGTCCAATCCCCAATCACACACCTAAATCCAGGATGCAGAATTACAGTATGCAAATGAAGAAATGGAATAACAAAAATAATCATAGAAGGCAGCATACAAGAGAGAAATTGAGCCCAAAGTCTTTAATATCAATTGCAGAAATCAAGTTACAACAACTTTCTAGCAAAATTTCCCCCCTTTTTCATTACAATATGTGGGTTTTTATAGAGGACCCGACCCTTTGAGCCATCAATGCGCTGGATTTGAGAGTACGCCCTCGGCCGTCTAAAAAATCCGCGCCTGTCCCCTTCTGCTACTGAGCTTTCACATCCATTTCCACACTTAGCAACCATGGCCGCACCAGCCGGGGAAATTTGCATTTATGAGCCGTCTGATCTGTCCTGGGTTTCTCCGGGTGAGGTGCTCGAGTGGATTTACAAGTTGCCCTGGATTTTCTTCTACAAATGATACCTCTTTTCCTATTGCCACAAATGGGCACCAGGTCTTTCGGTCAAGAAAGAATGCATTTATAAAACACTCAAATGCCTTGGAAAGATACCCGACCTTGGGATGTGTGCCTTCGAATAAAGCGCCCTTCGTTTGTTGAGCCCTAGGAGGTGCTTCACCAGATTCTAGTTTGGGGCTTTGCTTCGCAACAAGTGTGGACCGAAGTAGGGAGGATAATCATGCATGAATGCTTCGCCCGAAGGGCCCCTGAAAAAATGCTTCGCAAAGATCATATGCCGAAGCAGATGTCTCCTGCAAAAGCATGGCATCTACCCTTTTTATCACTTCGCCAGGGATGTAGGCTGAATGCCGCTTCGCAAAAGTTTTTGTCCAGAGCGGCGGATGATTGCCGATGGATTACAAACTACTTTGTCGTGAACCACTCCAACAACAACCGTTCGGAAAAGTTTTGGCCGAAGCTCATTCCTGCCTTAGAATATTTCCTTAGCTTTCTGGGGGAAGCAAGGCCTTGAATGGGGAAGCTTCGCACAAAAGGTGGCCGAAGCAGATGCTTCGCAACGGTTTGGGGCGAAGTGGAATTCACCGGAGAACTGCTTCGCCAGAGGAGGGGCCGAAGCGGGTGCTTCGCTAAAATTTTAGTGAAGCACTTTCACACACTTGGAAACTTTAAGCAATTTGCTCTCGTTGCTTCGCAAAATTTTCGCCCGAAGTGACTGTTTTGGCAGCTTCGCCAGCAAAGCTCCTTCTATGCCTTAGAAAATTTTGGGCTTCTATCTGGGCTCTCCTGTTTTTTCCTTGCGAAGCTGTCCTCCTTTCTCCTGCGAAGCTTTTTAACCTGGTTTGCTCCGTGGGCGAAGCTCTTACATATATGGCTTATGTACAAAGGGGATAAAAAATGAAAGCCAAAATTGCTGCAATACTGGGAACAAATTCATGAAAACTAAGAGAATACTTTACAAAATATTTATTTTCACCACCCCTTAAAGCAATGTGACAAAATTGTCAACATTCCTGGCGGCTCACGGGGCAACGAGCTCGCCTCGGTGCAAGGACCCTCAGCCTTGATCCATTGGCCAGAGTTGCCTCCAGACCCTTCTCCTTTCTGCTTTTCTTCCTCTGAGAGTGCCTCTGCAACTACCTCTTTTCCTTTTTCCTGTTCTTCTTCAGGTGCTTGTTCTAGTTGTGGTGGCGAGGGAAGGCGATCACGGATGCGTTCCATAGTTCGGCGAACATGGGCCCAAGCACCCTTCTGAAAGGGTTCACGATCTTGCAGTGCCTTAACAAGAATATGGAACCGATCAATTTGCCCTATATCGGCATATTTGGCTCTTGCACTCAAATCATTCAAACAAGCTGCAATTTGGCAATACTTAAAAATGAACTCCGTGACCTGCCTTTCCGTGACTGGCTCATTCCAGTCATCTATTTCTGAAACATCATTTTCAAACCTGAGCCAAGCTGGTTTGAGTTCTTCTTTGGTTAAAAGGTTCCCGTCATCATCGGTGAAACTCGGGAAACCCAATGTTGAGAGGTCCTGGAAATACCCCAGTGAAGTGCGCTGCTCTTGCTCGAACATGTCCATGAGATTTTTAGCCTTCTGAGCTTTCCTCACCTTGGAGAAGAAGGTGCGGACTGTGGCCTGGACAGTGGACCAATCTCTTGCTGTCCGACTCATGGCAGCTACCTGCAAGTCTTGGTATTTGATGCTCTGTACCTCAAAGGCCAAATTGAGTCGGCTTCTTATCTCCTGTATAATTTCATCCGCTATTGGTCCCTTCTGTGCAAGGGCATACTGGGCTTCTGTGATATAGGATAGTATTGACAGGGCGCTGGAGGCCCGGGATCTGAAGTTTCTAAGCAAGTGCGAACGGATGTCCTTAATTATGCCCCTATCGAACTGTTCCAAGTTCTCCTTCTCGTACAACTGGTGCTGCATATGCAGGATTCGAGCCTCAAATTCCTTGGCCCTTGCTTCAGATTCGGCCTGTACCTTGCTCTGATTTCCTGCTGCGACTTGCAGTTGTTCTACTTGTTGTTTCAGGGCACCCATCTCATTCTTTACCTGCTCGCACTGCTTCTGAGCATCTTCAAGTTCTGAGCGAGTTTTGGCTAGATCCTCCTCTAGCTTGACGTTTGCATTCTCTGCTTCATAACGGCGCTGGTTGGCAATCCTCGCGTGTGCGCGAAGTACTTCTATTCTTACATGCATGGATTCAGACTCATCATCTACATCCATATGCTCCAGGTCCTTGACCTTCTCTTGATATTCATAGTCAGCAGAGGTCATCTCATCTAGGGGCTTCTGGACCTTGGGTATCTTCTTTACTTTGTGGAGCTTCCCATTTTTCAAATCAAACATAGCGCATTTCTCTCCTTTTTCCAGAGACCGCCCCCTTCTTCTTCTTGCTTCCTTGAGCATTTTGTCAGTATTCTGACGGGCTTGGAGTAATTTTTCTGCTAGAGGACTCCCTTTGATCATTGCCAAATCGTTTTCAAATGAGGCTAGGTTACTAGCTAGGGGTGTGAACAAATACAATGACTGTATGGACGACGCTTTGCCAGTGGGTTTGGCGATAGGTATAGTGGGGGTTCTAGTGGGTGAAGCGATGGTATGGGAAACCGTGGAGTGGGTGTCGGGGTTTGGAAGTGAAGCGTCATGGCCTAACGACTCGGATGAAGTGGAAACGTTTGTGAGACCGGCACGGGACGGGTCTGCGACAACAAACGAGACCGTGTGAATGGGTGATTGTACAGTGTGAAAAGTGCTTCGGGGAGATTTATCTGAAGGGACAAAAGACCCTGGGGTACCTTCGGCCGGGACTACTATAGACGCGACTTGGGAAACAGGAGTAAAGGACAGGGGGTGCGTACCTGCGTGCTCTATAAATAGAGCAGAAGCGGCAAAATCCTGCGTATCAGGTTTGCGTCCACCTCTAACTTTAGCTCCTTCAACATTCTCAGTCTTCTCTTCTCCAACATTTTCTTCTCTTTGGAGGTATTCCTCCACATTGATGATATCAACTTCGGTAATCTCCTCTCCCTGCAGTGGTGGTTCAAGCGCTGTTTCTCCAACATTCAACTCGACTGAGCTTGCTGTAGGCTGCTCGCCAGAAACACCAGAGGGTTTGCTACGAGGTCGTTTTGGGTGAGGGGGAGGCATTTGAACTTGGTCAAGTCTCTTTCTCTTCTTCTTTTCCTCCTTTTCTTGTCGTTGCATCGCCCTTCCACATCTGTATCAGAACCTCCAACAGGCTCGTTTGGCAGCTCTTGCTGTGTTGCTACTATCTCTTCTTTTTCTTCCTGCTCAGAAACATCTTCAATTCTCTTTGGGCTTTCACCCGAGCCCGGGGTACTAGGAGGAATGCAGTCAACGAAGGAGATGGGTTGCCAGGACCCAATGTTGGCTTCATAAAAAACACTAAAATCTTCGTCCATCTCTAGAAGACCGTACGATCTTTGCTTTTGTCGGTGGACTCTCATTATCCACCATTCTCTTAGCTGATCTTCGCGCCAACTTTTGAGCTCTTCCCTCAGATCATCTTTCATCTTTCATCTTTTTCCAGAATACAATTTTTGAGTGCTCCTTGATTGCTGGGTTTTTCCCGAAAGGGTTTCCTAGGGTATATGTTGCTTCCTGTGTGAGTGTTGCATTCATTCTTATCTTGTGAATATCTCATTGCAAAGTTCTCTAAGAGAGGGCCCGTTGGTCACAGATTTGCCACAGGAAAAGATTTTATACGTGTACGCGCCCTAGACCTGGACCAACATTGAAAGGCCGAGGGAAAGAGATGCCCCCGTGCCAATCTCCGGAGAAAGGCCGGCTCCTTTACTAGCTACTTGGTGTTTTAAGCTAAGAGTGCAAGAAAGAGATAAAAAAGGGGATAGGGGCAGAAACGTGAATGATTCAGTGGGAAAGAACCAACAACACGATTACTAACTAATACCTTGAAGTAGAAGCAATAAATACAAAGAATAAAACAAAAATGAACACCACGCTAACTTCCCTATGTATCCTTTGGAAGAGTTCCAGGATTCAACTACTTTCCTACGCCTAAATCCAGATTTCAGAATTACAGCAATTAGGAAAATATATGAATGTAACAGAAACCACTAACCACAGGCAGCATACAAAGAATTTAACGCAGTATTTTCTCCCCTATGTATCCTCCAGGAGAATTCCAAGGTCCAATCCCCAATCACACACCTAAATCCAGGATGCAGAATTACAGTATGCAAATGAAGAAATGGAATAACAGAAATAATCATAGAAGGCAGCATACAAGAGAGAAATTGAGCCCAAAGTCTTTAATATCAATTGCAGAAATCAAGTTACAACAACTTTCTAGCAAAATTTCCCCCCCTTTTTCATTACAATACGTGGGTTTTTATAGAGGACCCGACCCTCTGAGCCATCAATGCGCTGGATTTGAGAGTATGCCCTCGGCCGTCTAAAAAATCCGCGCTTGTCCCCTTCTGCTACTGAGCTTTCACATCCATTTCCACACTTAGCAACCATGGCTGCATCAGCCGGGGAAATCTGCATTTATGAGCCGTCTGACTTGTCCTGGGTTTCTTCGGGTGAGGTGCTCTAGTGGATTTACAAGTTGCCCTGGATTTTCTTCTACAACTGATACCTCTTTTCCTATTGCCACAAATGGGCACCAGGTCTTTCGGTCAAGAAAGAATGCATTTATGAAACACTCAAATGCCTTGGAAATATACCCGGCCTTGGGATGTGTGCCTTCAAATAAAGCGCCCTTCGTTTGTTGAGCCCTAGGAGGTGCTTTGCCAGATTCTAGTTTGGGGCTTTGCTTCGCAACAAGTGTGGACCGAAGTAGGGAGGATAATCATGCATGAATGCTTCGCCCGAAGGGCCCCTGAAAAACTGCTTCGCAAAGATCATATGCCGAAGCAGATGTCTCTTGCAAAAGCATGGCTTCTACCCTTTTTATCACTTCGCCAGGGATGTAGGATGAATGCCGCTTCGCAAAAGTTTTTGTCCGAAGCGGCGGATGATTGCCGATGGATTACAAACTACTTTGCTGTGAACCACTCCAACAACAGCCGTTCGGAAAGGTTTTGGCTGAAGCTCATTTCTGCCTTAGAATATTTCCTTAGCTTTTTGGGGGAAGCAAGGCCTTGAATGGGGAAGCTTCTCACAAAAGGTGGCCGAAGCATATGCTTTGCAACAGTTTGGGGCGAAGTGGAATTCACTGGAGAACTGGTTCGCCTGAGGAGGGGCCGAAGCAGGTGCTTCGCTAAAATTTTAGCGAAGCACTTTCACACACTTGGAAACTTTAAGCAATTTGCTCTCGCTGCTTTGCAAAATTTCCGCCTGAAGTGACTGTTTTGGCAGCTTCGCCAGCGAAGCTCCTTCTATGCCTTGGAAACTTTTGGGCTTCTATCTGGGCTCTTCTATTTTTTCCTTGCGAAGCTGTCCTCCTTTCTCCTGCGAAGCTTTTTAACCTGGTTTGCTCCGTGGGCGAAGCTCTTACTTATATGGCTTATGTACAAAGGAGATAAAATATGAAAGCCAAAATTGCTGCAATACTTAGAAACATATAAAAAGCAAGGGAACAAATTCATGAAAACTAAGAGAATACTTTACAAAATATTTATTTTCACTATCCCTTCAAGCAATGTGACAAAATTGTCAACAGGGCCTTGCAAAAACTGAGTTTTATGTGATTTTGCTTGTTGAATTAAAAGTCTAGGCCTGTTTTTGCACTACTTTCCTCTAAAGATTAAGTAGGAAGTTGTTCCGCATTTGTCTTACTTCCTTTCAAAATGATGGAAAGAGTGAAAGCAAAGAAACTAGTGGATGAATGAAGACAAAAGGGAAGAGGGAAGTGAAAATGCATCATCTTTTCTTCTTCCTCTTCCTCCTCCAATGTTTAAGCTTCCCAAATGGTGATTGTAAACTGTGAGTTGAAAATATTAAAATGATGCTGAAGGTGATCAAACAAGAATTACGTATAAAATCAACCATGCATTACTGTTCAATGCTTTAAGCATTGTTGAACCTGTCATATAAAGAGGCTTATGGTCAGCCTTAATAGCAAGAAGCCTTCCATTTTAAAAGATGACATTTGGGTTATTGTTGAATTACCTCTAGAGAAAAAACCAATTGGCTGCTGACAGGTATATAGAGTTAGGGTTAATTTTTGATGGTTCTATATCGGCTAAAAGGTTTGACTTATAGCCAAAGGTTATGCTTAAGTTGAAGGTGCAGACTTAAATATTTTCACCAGTGGCAAAAATGACTATATTTAGATTGATAAGCAATCTTGTGGCACAAAATGGTTGGAAATTATATCAAATAGATGTAAAGAGTGCCTTTTTATTGGCATTCTTGATGAGGAATCTTGCATGCAACAACTTGGATTTATGCAAGTTGGTAACAAGCATCTTGTTTTCAGAATTAAGAAAATCTTAAATGTTTTAAAGCAACCACCAAGAGCTTGGTATTGTTGCATAGATAAGTACTTTGCTATTCATGGATTCACTATATGTGACTTAGATAAGTGCTTTCATGTAAAAGTGAGGATGGTGAGATTGTTGTTGTTGCACTCTATGTAGATGATCTCATCATCATCGATAGTGACACTAGCAAGATCCAACTCTCAAAAAGCAATTGTACAAGTCTTCTGCGATGGTTGATTGTTTTGCAATTTTAGATCTAGATCCATTGAGGTCCTTTACATTACTACTTAGGCATGGAAGTATGGCAAGTGAAAGACGGAATTTGTATCTCAATCTAAATATACATACAGTGTAATGCAAAACTTTCATATGAAGGATTGCAAATTCATGTCTACTCCTTTGGAAGTTGGTGCTAGGTTGGCTAGGGGAACTTTTGATAAACCTGTTGAGGTTCCTGTAGTGAATGGACAATTTGTTGGAAGACTCAGTTATCCATAATTCCCATCAATGATTTCTAACAGATCCTTTTCAAGGAATTAAAGTGCTCTTTGGCTTAGTTTCACTTAGGATCTTGTGAAACTGGTCACTAGTCACTTGTGACACCCTCAAACTTACATCAGAACTACTCTTTCATGCCCATAAGAAAGAAATAAAATATGCCATGAAGAGACTGATGCAATGCTCATAAAGCCAAAAAACTACTAGAGAACCAACATTTCACTGCTGTACCAAACTATTGTCCATTACTAGCTCAAACTAGCTTGTTTCCAAGAATTGAAAGCATATAAACTTGCTAACATCCCATAGAATGAAGACAATGCAAATAAAACTACTAAAATTCTCAGAAAGAACACACACACATAACAAAGTGATTGAATGTGAGAAACCCTGTCAGGAAGAAAGCCCACAAAAGAATCATTCAAGCTTCTCATTCCTTGCAAAAATAGGGAGATTACAAGAGTTGTCACCATCAGCTTGGCCATCATTGAGATGTAAAGCCATGATACCCTTGCTTGCAGCTTCACATAGTGCTTTTCAGTGGTATCCTTGATTTCTCAATGCTGGAAACACCTTGCCCCTTTCCCCGGCTCACCAAGTCCCCTTTTTTCCTCCTTGTCTTGGCCCAAATAAGCCTCATATTGTCTCTTCCTCTTCCAAATCTGGGAGTGCAAATTGTTTCTTGATTACTAAAGTCCTTCCAAGTGTTAACCATGCAAGGAGATGATGTGTCATGTCCTCCCCTGCAAATATTTCTCTTCACACTTGCACAAATTGGTTTCAGACTACCTTGCACATGCCAAGTCAGCCCCATCCCCTGCCACCTTTTTGGCTGGACAGTTTTTTGGTCTTTGGAAGGTCCATATGGACGAGTTTTGAGCTGAAAATTAGTAGGCAGATGTGCAATGATGTCAAGAACCTTCGGTTCAAATTTTGTCTTATTTGTAGTTGTCAACAGCGAGAAAATATGACTGTACACCCGACTGAGTTTTTCCATTTTGATAGATCAAATAGATGTATTTTGACATAAAATTTATATCACTCATAGCCCTTCTAGTCCTCTTTCATCTCCAAAGAGAATCACTCAATTTGGACTTGATTTGGTCTACTTATGCCAAAACTACTCCTAACTGGTTCTGAATGTTCTTTCCTATTTTTTTGGGGGCCATAGGATACATTTTGAGCCCAAATTAATTGTGAGCATTCCCCTTGATGTATGGAACATACGTCTGAAGTTTCATTGAAATATAACTTAATTTGAAGGAGTTATGGCCAAAATACAATGCTGCCCTCTTTTGGATGCTTGCAGGGTTAACATCACTTGAATGATCTTTGTTGACGTCAACTTTTCATGCTCCCATGTGACCTGCTATAAATCCATATTATAACAACCCAAGTTCTGCCCACTTGGTTGTCCAAACATCCCAAGTCTACCCACTTGGTTGTCCAACATCAGAGAATTCAGTAAGAGAAATTTTTTCTTTATTTTAATTTGTTTTTGTTTTATTTTCTAGTATGAGCATGTTAGTTTCATCTTCATGAGTGCCATCCCGCTGCAGTCGGAATCCTCATGAGACTGAGATTGGCCAGATCCCATGTAGTTGCCCATTTTGAACTTCACTCTCCTCCCGAGTTCCTAAGTTCAGGCAGGGGGTTTCTTATCCTTTAGCACCCATATCACCTAGAGGTGTGACACATACTTTCCCCATGTCTTGACATGATCTCATGTGCTTATTCCATGTAAGACGTAGCGCATACATGCTCGAGCTAGACGATCATCCTTATCCCATAGAGCATCGTCTAGGGTCTTACCAATTCCCTGGTAACCACCCAATGTTTTGTGTTGATTAACCAACACGATGTCCCATACCATCGTGCTGTCGGGTTTACCTAGTCAAGCACAATTCACCACTCATCACTAGCAGGGTTAACCTAGAAGAGATGCCCATACAACCCTTCGTTACCTCTTGTTCTGACCTTTTCCTGTTAGAAGTACAGTTAGAGCCCTGAATTTGTAATGGTTGCCTGCCCGCAAGTACCATTACTAATACTCAAGCAAGATTGTCTCACCCACAATCTTGTAATAAATTCAATGTAATGATGGTTGCCTTCCCGCAAGCATCATTTACAAATGATTTACTAGATTGTCCCTCCCACAATCTTTAAATAGTTTCAAGGTTGTCCTACCCTCAACCTTGGGTTGCGAAACATGATTGCCACTTCCACAATCTTAAGTTTTCTTATCTTATAGTTTTCCTAGGCATTGTTCAATGGTTTACTATTGAATGTAGTTTTGATATTATTCAAAAGACTTGATAGGTTGCCTAAAGACTTGCCCATTTTTCATTTGACTACCCCAAATGTTTATAGCGAAACAAAGATGCTATATCATTTGACTACCCCAAATGTTTATAGCAAAAACTATAAGAAAAAGATGCTATCGCAACATCACATTTAGAGCTAAAGTATTACTCTTTTGCTGAGATAAATTAAAATAGTAACCTTAATATTTCCATTACTAAAAAGTAAAAGCTTTGCTATAACTTGCGTTCATAAGTCTCTACCATCTCATTATTCTCTAGAGAATTTATATATCAAATAATGAGCTAAATTAACCAATTTGCAAGCTTAAGTAAAATGGCATCTTCACGTTATGCATAACTCTAATATTTAATTTAAATATAAAATCAAAATATGGTATTTCACTGCTACACTATACATTTCCGCTTCAGCAGCCAAACAAGAATTTTTCACTCCACCATACGTAGTCATTATATGGATCAGTTTTAAGCATTTTCATTACACCCAATACCTTATGGATCTAAGTTCAGTTGAAATACGTTTACCAAATCAAGTTTAATACATCCACAGTTTATGTCTCATTTTCTGGACTTCTATTGTAATGTATATAATCTCTGCATCATTCTATTTTAAGGTCAAAACAGTCTCATTGAGGCTAATAGTTTCCTAAGAATTTTTCTCAATGATTTTCAATGCAGCATTTTCAAACATAGATTCAGTTTGCGTCTCTTTCCAATCCTAATATTTGTTCATAAATATTTACCACGTTTCTATGTTTATTATATTGCCTAGCTGCGGTTTTCTTCTGCTGTCATGAGTCTTTTCTAATGCATGTCATGTTTAAAACATACACTCTCAGCTACTATATTACTCTTATTCCGGTAAGTACTTTTCAGGTGAAACGTTTTCTAGATTTCCAAATGATAACCAGCGGAGAAGAGAAAAAAATCTTATTACATACAGTCACGGTTTCAAGAAACAGTTTTCGGGTTTCCATTACATAGAGTCACATCCTCCGAAAACTAACACAACCATTGCATGATTTTCAAGGCATCATAAATCCCTATCCATAGCCACGGTTATACTTGACAGTGTACATCATCTACGTTTTCAATAACCAAAATGTTTGCTTAGCATTTAGGAACATGCACTATACAAATCATAGAATATTTAAAATTGATATTTTGCTTCAATCCAAAATCAGACCATACATTCAATAGATATATTCACAAATGGTTCACAAAAGGAAATGTAACACTCTTCCTGGAATGCATGTAAAATATTCCATGTTAAAGAGAGTAACGTCTGCACTATCTCTTTTCTTTTTTTAAGAATTAAACAAGTCTATTATAAGTATCGTTCCAGTTCCTACGTTGTTGAGTATTACATATAAATTAACTCTACATAGGAATTGCACCTACGACATTCAGAGTTCTCCTTTCTCGGACAAGTAATAGTTTTCAAAAACGTTTCAAATGACTTGTTCCTTGAATTGAAAATTCATTCCTCAGCTCCAGAGCATAGATTTTTCATCCAACAACATAAATGAAAGTACAACATTGAACCATCAATCTCCAGTTTGCACTCGCAGGTTTTTGGTGATAGTTCAGGGGTCAGAGCGGTCAAGCTAAATTGATATGCAGCTACTCCTAGCATGCATGCATTTTTTTTAACATCATTCCACACATCATACAACAATTCAAAGCAAAGCCTTCATTACACTATGGCCTTCAAACCCGCACACAGATATTGTTGTCATATTTCCTTTTTACAACATGCAGAAGAAAATTACATTGTTAACAAACATTCTATGCAGTCACTAATGCTTTCCTTTTTCCAAAGCATCCAAACGCATGCGTCTCAATTTATCCCATGCATGCACTAAATTCTTCGAATTTACTTCAGTCTTTCACAAAGCATGGAGAAGAACACAACAAACAACATAATACAAATATTGCCACACATGCACATACTTATTTTCTTCCTTTCTCTCCCCATTACCAACAAGCATTTACCATTTTGGACGCAGAACAGAGCATTCATTTTGCTTTTACCAGCAAACATAAAACCAAATCAAGTGCAACACAGAACACACACATTTTGTTTAAGCATTCAATCATCATTAATCCTAATTTTTGCCAGAACGTCTTACTGATTATCGCAGACTGATCTCTTTGTTTTTCCAAAGTCCTCAGCTCGCCGCTGCTTCTTCTTCTCTTGTCGAATACCAAAAACCAGACTTCGCTGCCCCCTTCCCCCATTATCCATACAAAACAAAAAAGACAACATCCTCCCTCTCCTTCCTATGGGTTCGCGCCTTGTTCGTTGAGATTCCCTCTTGCCAAAACATGCCAATTGCCAAGTGTTTCCCTTCCATCCACGTCCAACAAACAAGACCTGCTAATCATTCTCGCAGTTGCCGACCCTTAACCTTTTATGTATTTTATTATTATTTTTATTTACAATGCCCAATACCAAAAACTTTGACGCCTATAGTTTCATTTATATATATTTTCTAAACAAAAATATAAGTAATCATAATATTTGGCGTCCCTTGCTCCAAAGCAATATTTATATATATTTTTATTGCCATTGTCTTTTTATTATATATATTTATTTTTTTAAATAAATAAATACCACCTAATGTTATGCATTATTACATTTTTATCAATTATTTTTCCTAACCTCTCTATTTATTTTCACATTCTGGTCTTAACATAAAATAACCATATCACCATTCCATTTTTATTTCTTATTCAAAACCAAGGCTCCCATGCATTTTAGCATCTTCATCGCCAAACAAATGTCACAATTTGAAAACAACAAACATTCCTACGAATGCAACTACATGTTATGCAACTACATGGACTATTGGTGAATGCATTGGTTGATAGGGTTCTTTGCCCCTATCAACCGGCGAATACACCACCGCTCATCATTTCCCTGACTTACCTTGCACTGAACAATCCTGCTGTCCATCGAGAAGTCATCCTTCTTTTGCATCATCTTCGCCAACAACAAAACCTGTCCTCTGCATCCACAAATACATTAGCAGTATCTCATCCTTGCAGACAAATTAGGCATAGTAGAGTTTTGGAGGGTCATAACACATATGGATTGGGTATTTGACTATTACAAGGCTTGATATTGGTTATGCTATTGGTGTTGTGTCATAGATTATTGGTGCTCAATCTATCATTCATTGGAACGCGACAAAGAAAATTCTGCAATATGTGAAAGAGAATCCTTGATTTTGACTCTTTCTCCACAAGATGTGATGAGTCAACTTCTTTCCAGACTCAGATTAGTCTAATGCTATTGATGATAGAAGATACACATGAAACTATGTATCTACCCGTCTCTAGTGCAATTTATTGTAGCAAGAAACAAGCATATACTTGTCATCAACTAGAGTGGAATCCAAGGCAACAGTTTTGGCTACATATGATATAGTTTGGTAAAGGAGAATTTCTAGGTGTTTTAAGCTTCTAGAATGTGATCCAAGAACATTTTTCTATCATAACAGGGGTGAAGAAATAATGTCTGAAATATAATTTCTAATGTCCTTCACTAGCATGGGGTCCTATTATTTGAATGTGGGTCATGAAGGTATGTACATCAGGTTGCAATGTTTTTTTGACTTCTTCCTCTGCCAATTCATTGTCCAGATGTCTTCACAAGTGCTTGTAATTGTTACAAAGTGTCATTACTCATAAGTTAATATCAGTTGTGATAGATTCTTCATAGTGATGAGTCACAGTGACTTGTCATGGATTCTTTATAGTGATAAGTCACTATGACTTGTCATAGATTCTTCAATAGTTGGGGATAAGTAATTATGCCCTGTCGTAAAATGTTGTTAAAGCATGTCATAGGAATAATCTAATTTTAGATCATTATTTTCTCTTTTCAAACTCTCACGTCATAGCTGTCATTGTGTGAATGCATAATATTTCTTTTGTTAGAATAATATATTATATCCTAAGTTGTTACTAGGATAAAATTGAATGGCTGAGATTAGCTCGGTTAGTTATGATCCAATGGATCATATTGTACACCTTTGCCATTTAAGCAAGGTCTTTGTTATTGAATAAAATCAAGTCATTTCTATTTTCAACATGGTATCAGAGCAGACTTTCTTTTCCTCATGGGGGGATTTCCCTCATGGAAATCCCCCCTCTTTTTTCTCCCATATTTTTTTTCCTTTTTTACCGAGGGAGCTCTCTATCTTTTTGATGGATCAGAAACCAGATGGTCAAAAAAATCTGCAATTTATTTTTTGGGAGATCATTTTTTAGGTTTTTAGTTTTCTGTGAGTTTGCAACTGATGAGGATTTCATGGTTCTTTGGATCTGATCTGCTGTTACTGCAATCGAATGGTGAAATGCATGTCTTGAAGCCTCTATTATCTCAATCTTGGGATTTTTATGTGGATTCTTGTTGCGGCTCGAAGGTTAGAGACACAACGACTTGTTCATATGTGGAGTCGTCCGAGGGATTGAAGACGGACTCTCGCTGCTTGATGCAGTGTATGTGGCCTCGAGGTGCTTCTGTGAACGGCCGCCTCTTCCATTTATGGAGCTCCGCGGCAGACGTCACAAGTTTTTCCTCTACCTGGCTCCCTATAACATAAATCATGAACCTACCCTCCCTTTGCCAGATTCGACTGTTTTTTTTCACACCATCATTGCCGTTCAGTCCAGCGTGGTTGCTGCTACTGCGGGTTATTTTTTTATCGGCGTGCGAATCATCAAAACGAATATTTGCAACTCTTAGTGATATCTGGCACTGATCGTTGGTGCCCTCAAAATTTTAGTTGCTGGCTACGTGCATTTTGAAGACGAAGAAAACAACATTTGTGCCGGCTGTGCTTCGCAGTGTCCGAGATCCTGCATGTGAATTTTGAGGTGTTCCAACTACAGTTTGCTGCTAAGTGACAATAATTTTTTTTTAGGCAATTGAGGCACTTCACTTAGACGTATCTATCGGAGCGTGAGATGGCCTAAATCATCAAAACGACGTTCGTTTCCAGCGATGCGTGATATGACTTCCTGTAATCGAGGGTCACCAAATTCTTTTTTGGCCATTTCCGTGCATTGATGCAACAAGACCATTGCAATCTCCGCTAAATAATATTGGCGTGAGATGTTGGGCGTTGTCGTCTAGCAAGACTACCTTGGCCAGAGTGTTGTTCAACCTCAAGAGAGCAGAAATGCCTCCAAAGTTTTTATCAGAAAAAGAGAGCCGTCGTAGTTCGTTCCTGCCGCGGACGTGTTTTTCACAGATGGATTCATTAACAATCAGAATGCTTGAAGAGGCGTGCATAAACATCATCAAGCCGATGTACGGTGCAGACTGTGGAACAGGCGGTAGGAAGAAGATTCTGGTGGATGAAGTTTTTTTTCACTGCACAGTGGTAGGGAACCTATAAAATATTGAAGGAATGGACCTCGAGCTTTATGGCGGGCGCCTCTTGGCATCACTCTGCCCCTTTCGCCCGCAGCCATTTCTCATTTTTTGTGGCTGATTTCGAGTTTCTGTGCACAGTGAAGGATTTTTTTCCCTCACCTGCCCTGCCGCACGTTGATTCCCGTTGGTCACTTTTTTTTCCATGCATATGGCGATTGTAGCTAACTGGCCTGGCGTTTGCAGTTCCACAACACAACCAAGGAACCGAAGTTTCATGTAAAGTCGAAGGCTGTGAAGGCGGGTAAAAATCATCGGCAGAGGTGGCGCCGCTTTGATTTTCTAAAACTTTGCGCACTGTTTTTTTTATTTTCTTTCTTCACCGAGAAAAGCAGTGGCACTGTGGACGGAAAGTGGCAACGATTTATTGTGCAGGGGGCCACTGAGAAGCTATTGGCGGAGTTGAGAAGCTATACGGCAGGTTTACCCACTTTCGGCACCATGACGATTTCCATGAGAGTGGAGCCACTATAGATAGCCACATCAGATAGTAAATGCAGGAGTTTTAGTCGGCGAAAATGGTCAGGTGCAGAACGATAGATGCCGGAAGAACAAAACACTAGCGGGGCCTGGACGGCCGTTGCTTCGCAGAATGCAAACTCAACGCCTACCTGGCCATAGCAGCCATGGCGGTTACGGAAGCGATGCTCAAATAGTGCCATTAGCGTCTGAATTGTTAGTATGGTGCTGCGAACATCACGGGATTTCATATCCGTTATCCTTGACGTCGGTGATAACGAGTTTAAAAAAAAAAAAAAAAAAGAGGGGCGCCAAAATTTTATAAGTGGGGGAATTTTTAATTAAGTTGTTTTATATAACTTTATTACCGCCCACAATGGGCCCACAACCTTTTTTTTAAGTAATCCACTTCTTTTTATGGGCTTTAAAATGTTTTTAAGGAATAACTTTACTTTGTGGTGGACTTAATGGGCCCATAGGCTATTTTTTTAGCTTATTTGCAATTTTTTAAAAATGGTGGCTCATGTATTTTCTACTGTGGGAGAAAATTCGTAACCTGCTTTATTCCGAGAGTCATTTCAGGATTTTTTTTGAAAGGGAAGGAGACTATTGTTTTTCCTGTAGATGAAGGTCTCATTGACACTCGATCATAAGGGTGTTTATAGTCGTCGGAAAGGTTTTTCCGATACGGACAAGATGGTGCAGTTCATTTTCCATTTTGAGGTACTTTAACCTGTGTTTTTTAACCTCAAAAATATTGTATCATGGAGTGCATTCTCGGTTGAACCCGACACTCCTAGACATTTGTTAATGTGATCCTAGTATCTAGTCATCTCCTCTATATCACCTAGCGGTTGCAACGGTTGGTTACCCATGCATTTCGGTAGGATGAGGAGGTCACCATAAGGACACGTTCCACAACTACATTGGTGCCCTTTATTTTTAGATTCCCTTGAAGTAAGTTGTTTGTCCACTCAATTTTGGACCTTGTTATCAGCCCATTGTGTTCATATAGGTGGAAACCACTAATTATGCTTGTGGAGTCGATTTGGACATCCCTTGCGATTCTTGTGGTTCTTTCCACACTATCTTCACACTTTTTTTTTGTGAGACACTTTGGTTTCAGGGGATTTTCTTTAGTGACCTTTTTTCATGGTTCACAACCTTGATCTGTGTCACAAGCACCAGTTTGGGAGTATGGTTTCATTCAGTTCGGCGAAGAGGCTTCTCTACTTTTTTGAGACTTCTTATGGATCCTTTGCAGGCTTCTTGATGGAAGTTGTCCTTAAGGGGGGTTGAGAATCTTCCTTCATCCTCCATGCACATCTTCCTCCTCCTCCTATTTTGGCAGGTGGTATTCTCCCTTGTGGTTTTTTCATCATATCTCCAACATTACTTATTATGGATACACATTGTAAATGAGTACCTTATCAGGCCTTGTTGTCGGGACTCATACTTGTGGATATGCCACTTGTTTTTTGGTTTTGTTGTTTTTTCACTACCTCCTAGTATCACTTAAGGGGGGTGTTAGTATATCCTAGTACCACTTAAGGGGGGTGTTAGAATAATATATTATATCCTAAGTTGTTACTAGGATAAAATTGAATGGCTGAGATTAGCTCAGTTAGTTATGATCCAATGGATCATATTGTACACCTTTGCTATTTAAGCAAGGTCTTTGTCATTGAATAAAATCAAGTCATTTCTATTTTCAACATCTTTGAATCTTATAAATAGATGGGTCATTGTCCATCTATGGAATGTAGTTGAGGAGTGTTGAGAATTGTATTTTGGAGTCATCTTTCTTTCCTATCAGAGATTACTGCATTGTACAATTATTGTCAATAATTGAAGATGAGCCTCTTAGTGTGAGATATCTTTCTTTAGTGGAATATCTTGTAATTCATGCTTCACTATGTACTCTATAGTTTGGATATAGGCTAGTAAGGGTGCAAGTAAGCATGGGGATTACTCGTTACCCTAGGAAAAGTAAGTCAGTCAAAAAAATTGTTCGCACGGCTATGTGAATATTATACCATATATTGGTAAAATAGTTAGAATTGGTCAAATAGTTGGTATAACACTACATATCATTCAACTATTAATATGACTCCATTCAAGGCACCTTAAGAGATGAAATGTCTTATCTTTGTGTAAGAACAAATTTGGCATAGAGTTCTTGTAGAATGAATTATAAAGTAGACCAACCCACAGCAGAGTGACAAGTCAATGTAGAGGACATTGAATTTGTTCAACTGCAGGCATACACACAGTTGAAATTGAGGGAAAAGGGAAGGTAGAAGTTACAAACAAGGTACTGTGGCTCCTATAGGGTAAGGGCAAAGTTTAGAAAGTGGCATATGCTTTGGACATCACAAACAAAGGCAATATAGTATATACAAGGTGTTCCATGTCTAGTGTGAAGAAAAAGATAGGGAGTCACATAGCCCCTCAGACTGAGCTACATGTGATAGATGAGGACCTCAAGATGTTAGAACATGAATTCATAATTGGGGAGGAGTTGAAGATTTTGAGGAATAGGGCAATAATGATGTTGAACATAAAGTGGAAGGGTCCGTGAGAGAATGATGCAACATGGGAAAAAGAAGGTTTTCTTGTAAAGCATCCAAAGTTGAAGCAACTCTAAAGAAAGCAAGTTGCATGGTCTTGGAGCAGTTTCCTTTAAAACAAACAAAAAGTAGTATTAGTTGTTCTTGATTTGTAATATTTGGGTATGTCACGATTAGAGATATATTTTGTGATTCAGGTCCTTATGGTTCAATTCTCACCATTTGTATTAAAATGTAGCTTAAAAAATAGCATGATTTTAGGAGATTACCAATTGTAGTACTATGTTGAGGTCTTGGAGCAGTTTCCTTTAAAACAAACAAAAAGTAGTATTATTTGTTCTTGATTTGTATTATTTGGGTATGTCACGATTAGAGATATATTTTGTGATTCAGGTCCTCATGGTTCAATTCTCACCATTTGTATTAAAATGTAGCTTAAAAAATAGCATGATTCTAGGAGATTACCAATTGTAGTACCATGTTGAGCTCACTTAACTTTGGACCCAAAGCATTCTTAGAAGGGCATGTTGTGTACCTGGACACAACATGTTTTGACCATTATCTTTGGACTACTCCTTATACCCTTAGTTTTAATATTGTTATTACGAGGTTATATTAATTATGTGTAGGTGTACATTCTCACTTTATATATTGTGGGGAAACTCTATTCTGTACATATTTTGTTTTTTATCATCTGAATGAAGAAAATTCATCTGGGATGTGCAGGTGCCCTCAGTATTGTCCTGTTGTCTATCTTTATTTAGATTTGCAGTGTTATTTTTCTGGACATTATTTAGGAACTCTTCAGTTTGATTGTGCAAGTGCTACAAATCAATCAATCCTTGAAAGAAACCTATTGACTTGCAGTAGAAAATGGACAAAAGCATGAAGGCAGTGGACAATTATGAGAGCCATTATAGAAGAATGCAAAAGGAGATGAATCAATTGCAGACCGACTTGATTGAACGAGAACATGAGGATGCTCAGTTACAAGATTAATGTAGGAGAGACAATGTAAAGGAGAACATGAGTATGCTCAGTTACAAAATTAACGTAGGAGAGACAATGTAAGGCCACCTTGCTTTAAATGAAACTTAATGATGTGCAGGAGACAATAAAAATAGTATTCACTTTTTGGTTCCTACAGACCAAACGTGATAATGACGACATGGAGATTGAGCAAATAATGATTGATCTCTTACAATTGAAATTGTATTTTTAGCAGTGTGCAGCTGATCTTTCCATGGTGGGTATTTCAGTTAAGGAACACTGGCCTGACGATTTTGGAGGCTATTTCAATGGAGAGAACCATAGTGGAACTAGTCTGTGATAAGTTGAAGACTACAATTTCATTGGTTAAACAAATTATTGCTGATTGTAAGCCACCTCTGTGTATTTTTTTTGTTTTGTTTGATGTTTAGAGAGAGAGGATGCTCAAACTAATGATCCTTATTTGAAAATGTTGCATTTGATAAAGTCGTTAGTTGGACAACCTTCTGTGCATTTGTGCTAGGGAGCCAAAGAATCTGAAAGAAATCTATTGGCCAAATTGTATAAAGCTGAAATATTCTCCCCATGGTGACACTAATTTTGATCCCAATCTTCTCATAGGAAATGTTCGTGCCAGAGCCTTCCCTCTTCTTTACAAGTGGATGTGTAGAATCATTGCCTATCACGGCAGTCTATCTTGACACTGCCTTTTCTTAATCTTCTCATCATAAAGATATGAAGTCTACTGAACATTGGAAAAGTAATGAGGTAGCCTTTTCTAAAGCTTGTAGATTGATTTTGATTCATATGCAGAAAAGTTGTAGAGAGCAGCTATGGATGGTTCCAAGCATTGTATCTCTCAGTTGACACTTTATTTAAAATAAGGAGCCTTAATATCCTGTTTTTTACTTGCTTTGAAGAGGGCAAAGAAGTTAAGGAAACTACTGAGTATACTAGGCACACAATGGAATGGAAAGGTGTGCCAACCATGCCCACGTTGGATACCTTTTGTGTTGTATCAGTAGGTTGAGTGCAGGAATTGGAACTGAGGAGGCAGGGGCAAAGCAATGCAGCTCAGTGGATGGGAGGTTGTGAAAGGTGGTTCAGCTTCTCAGCTAGTGGTGTCTGCAGATTTTAGATAGTTGCTTGAATAGGCAAGATAAAATATAAGATAACAGCATGCAGTAAATTGATTCTTCAGTTGGAAGAGCAGAGTGTTCTTAAAAGGAACGAATCTTGTGGATGCATTTAAATGTTTTATCGCTGATTTTATTCAGATATAAGACAACAATGTGCGGTAAGTGATTCTTCAATTGGAGCAGCAGAATTTTGTTAAGAAGAAATAAAGGAATGAATTATGTGGATGCATCTAAATGTTTTGTGACAATTTTCATTCGTAAATATGGTCAGCCATGTTTTTGAATTTTGTTTTAAAAGCAATCTGTCTGTGACTCTTACCATTCATTCATGCAGATCTGGCATTGATATCATTTTGTCTCTAATTTATTGACGGTACATGGAGTTACTGCTTGATACAATTGGATATAAACTTGTTCAACACTTCTGATATATTGTAACAAATTTCGAATTAAGGGTAAATAATTTGATACTGGGAACTAGATTTTTTATTTTTACGACCTTATCTTAATGTCAGCTCAAGATAGTATCTTCATAACAGTTATGATAACATCAGGAAAATTAAGAAGATGATTACTTGTAGCACCTTCTGTTTCCAGGTTAGAAAGCTTTCTTTTCACTTAAAGGGAAAACAAGGTACATTGGTGTTCTTCTAGAGGGAGGTGAGGTTATATTTGAAAGGCAGTTAGGATTTTAATCTTTTTTTAAATATGGATAGAGATTGAACAAATTGGAAGACACAATCCATTTGGTGCCAGTGTCATTGTGCAATCTTTTATCCATCCTCAGGTATTTTTTTTTACACTCAACATGGATTACAAGTATTGAAATCAAGTAATTCAATTTTTTGATGTCAATAATTTACCTCTGGTTCAGATGGACACTCAGTTGTTTTTCTTAGAAAGTTATAATTATTCTCTTTTGCTTTGTTGAATGTATTTAATTTATTGTAATATTTTATTATGTAAGCCCTTTGGCTGCGGTTGGTTAAACCCATCTTATAACTTGTAATTAACCTTAAAGCCCTCTTGTTATGTCGGCTTAGGTTAACTTATTTATGTAATTTGGGGATTAGGTATTGGTATAAATACCTCCTAACCACTCCATCCATTTCATTGGAGTGTTGTGATTCTTATCTAGGGATAATACAGTGATTATATAATAAAGTGCTTATTTATGGTTCCTACGGTTACCCTACAATTTCTGTGTCTCTCTTTTCTTTCTTTCGTCCATTTACATTTTTTGTATAAGATTTAAGTGGATGGATTGCTTCTGTCCATTTCTGGAATATATTTTGAATTCCAACATGTTTTAGGCTATATGGGTAAGTTCAACCTAAGCAATTCCCCAACCATGAGTTCTCAAATAATATGGAGCAACCTAATTCAAGTAGTACCGGATAAGAAATTTTTGGCTGTGAAGACTAATGACATCACCTTGAAAATTAGAAGAAATTTTTGAAGATAACCATTTTCTTAATTATGTTTTTTCTGTTGAAGGTGTTAATAGATTTTGGGGCCCCAATTTCCTTAATTTTTAATTGGTTCTACGCAGAAAATTCTAAACTAGTCAGGCCTAGAAGTAGGCACATAAATTATAATTTGAAAACATCAATGTAGTGATCCCTTCTGTACAAGGAAGAAATGGATGCAAACATCTTGGAGTGCATTCTTCATAGATACCCTCCATCTGAAGGGGGAGAGTGAGTTTGTTCCTGGAGATTGCATTAATGGGTTTCTTTTCGTGGAGAATAACATTTTCTTTGCTGTGCTTCAAGTAGGAAACAGGGTTTGGGGACTAAATTTGCATTTTATGCATGTTAGGTTAGATTCTTTGGAATGATTATCAACACTCAAATGTAATTGCATGTAACTGCATGTTTTTTCATAGATTTTGGCTCCATCTTGTCCTTTTAATGATTATGCTTATCCCTATTACAAGATACTTGGTGTTTTTGTTATAATACTTGTTGCTTTGCTAATTCAGTGT
The DNA here is from genome assembly GCA_028583015.1 of Wollemia nobilis. Taxonomy (NCBI): domain Eukaryota; kingdom Viridiplantae; phylum Streptophyta; class Pinopsida; order Araucariales; family Araucariaceae; genus Wollemia; species Wollemia nobilis. The sequence continues at coordinate 1,705,982 of JAQPPZ010004643.1, forward strand.
ATTGTGACTCATACCGACATATTTCTGTTTTCCTGTTACAGAAAGATCCAAGTACTAATTCTTCCTTAGAGGACAGAAGCCACAACTCTCTGCCAGATAACACACCCAGTCAACGTTTGGGAGCATCTCCAATAGCTTATCCAGCTGGACCAATCGAGGGTTTGAGCTCTTCAGCCCATCCTGTGAATGAATATGGAGGCTTTCCAAGCTCAACCATTTCACTTTCCATGCAAAATTTCCGTCAGCAGTTAGGATCCAATGCTCTTTTGAAAGGACAGCAAGCAGTATGTAATGCATATGTTGCATCCTCTATGGTTAATCCTTCTACAGTCCAACATCCCTTTTTTCTACCTTGTGCTAGTAACTATCCTAACTCAACAGCAACAAGGTACTATAAAATACTATAGGCAATGATGGATGCATGATGCTTTATTTTTTCATTTATTGTGATTAGAGATGGGAGTACTACTACATATTTCTGTTTAAGACTATTTGTTGCTTGATATTTGCAGCAAGTCGGCTACCATTCCAGGAAATCCATCTTGTGCACAGCTTACAATATTCTATGCTGGAACAGTGAATGTATATGATGATGTCCCTGCAGACAAGGTAGGTGTTATTTGTGGGATATCCTTATGCAGAGAGAGAGAGAGAGAGAGAGCTTATGTTTATCCATTGATATGAACAAGATAAGATGCGAGAACCATTCTTGGATCTCTGACCTTTTCATAAGACAGCAGGGTTTCAGTTTGCTTTTTCCTCCTGGGCTAGCTACCATTGACTCAAAAATATATACAACCTGTATTCAGCCTCTTTATTTTGGAGCTCTGACCTATTCATAGGACAGCAGGGTTTCAGTTTGTTTTTTCCTGCCGAGCTAGCTACCATTGACTCAAAAATATATACAACCTGTATTCAGCCTCTTTATTTTGGAGCTCTGACCCCTATTCATAGGACAGCAGGGTTTCAGTTTGTTTTTTCCTGCCGAGCTAGCTACCATTTCTTTCAAAAATATTTACAACCCGTTTTCAACCTGTTTATTGGCAAATAGAGCAATTTGTTTCTCTTGGTCAATACCTGCGTACTTAGGGTCCACTGGCTGGCCATGTTGTCTTGTGTTCTTATAGATGTTTAGGCAGCAAATCTGATATAACTCACATATGGCTGAGGGTATCCAATGAGGCTTCAAATGCTATTGTTGCTAAAATGTTAATAAGTAGTACTATTTTCATAATCTCATAAAGTTATGATTTAGATGCTTAGATGTTTTCTGTAGGCTCAAGGGCTCATGCTTTTGGCTGCAAGTGCAAGGTCTACAAAAATGACTAATCTGCCTCCACGAAGTTCAGTAATGTCAATGGCTATGTCAACTGGTAGTCATATTGTGTCAGTTCCATCACCTTTTTCTCCAAGTTTGCCAAATCGAGCAAATCCTGTGACTCCACAAGCTTCTGTACAAAAGGCACAGGCAAGCAGTCAGCCTAACCAATCAACTGGAGTATCCTTGAATAATGGGGATTTTCAGACAAATCAAAATATTGTGACTTCAAATACCCAACAGGAATCTTCAAAGTCGAGTGCTACAGTGATAAATCCAGTTCCTGTTGTACCACGAGGTAAGAACTGTGCTGAATTAATGGCTTTAACTAAGTTTAGCTGAGTAATAGACATTCTTCAAAGCCAAAATTTTCATGGTTTTGGGATTCTTTCAATGCCCTTAGCAGTACCGCAGGCACGGAAAGCATCTCTCGCCCGCTTTCTTGAAAAACGTAAAGAAAGGTGTGTGTTCATTTCCTGTAGCCGTATTCTGATTCATGAAGTTATTTTAGATGAGGAGATACCCTATGTCTTTTCTTGATGTGTTTATCTGTTTGGCTTGATTTTCAGGATCATTACAAAAGCTCCATATCCTGTTAAGAAGTCACCTGATGGTTCACCTCAAAGTGAAGAATCCCCAAGCTCTACACATGCTTCTCCATCTGTAGATGGATGCATAGCAAAAAATCATCAGATGACTAGCACTGGACTGGATGACAAGATTCCCATTGATTCAGAAAACACTGAATCTTGTCTTGAGAAGGATAAAATGGACCATTCAAGTTCCCAAAAAGCTCCTAAGACTGTCCAGGAGTGTAAAATTACAGTCTAAGTTCTGTTACTTGACTTTGGATAATATCATTGAATTTTTCTTTGAATTTAATAGGGCGGTTTGCAACTATGCAGAGCATATCCGGTAACAAAAAGATATCAAATAGGAAAACCTTAGAATTTTATTCAAATATATTAATTAGGTTATAAATATCACTGTTATATGCCTGACATTATTGTATTGGCTGGTAATGAACAAACTGGAAAGCTTAGAATGTATGCTATTTGTTTCTACATGGTTTACCTTGTATTGTTTATTTTGGTTATGTCATCATTCCTTTTTCTTTTCTTTTTTGGAATGTCAAGGCACAACATAGCTGGCCAGAATTCCATGGTTCTTTTAAGTGGCTAGGACTGTATTTACAGTGTTTTGCCCAAGTTTTGAAAATTAAGCTCTTGCCATATAAAGTATTTCAAGGTTGATGTCTTGAGAGGTATGAGTGTAATTGTGCAACAATTTAGACAACCCTTAAGATATGGGAGAACAGGAGTTGTTGATTTAGTGTAGTTGTTGATTTAGTGTAGTTATTGTGCATTAGCACATGTATCAGAGATGAAAATATAAAGCTTTTGAGAGGGACCTTAAAGAAGAAAATTTTCTGTTCTAATAAAGTTTTTAAGAATGGGCCTTAACTTACTCCTAATGTTTTTAAGAATGGGCCTTAACTTACTCCTAATGCTTCTTCCTCTAATTTGAATTTAATTAGGTTTCTTTGTTAAATTTTATGATTGTATATGATCATGCTTTGTTCAGCATGTTGTGATAAACCTCAAAAAGGGTATTTTAGTTTCCAGGGCAAGCTCAAGAGGGACATCCAGGAAAGTAGGGCTACATGCCCTAACCAGGGGAGGGATAATCTCTTTCTTGTGGAAAAGAACTCCAGCCAAAAGAAGTATCTATAGCTAGTTAAATAACTCACAATTCAAGTATATAAGTAATTTACCTTGATTATTTCAAGCAACTAAGCAATCTCTATCAACATAACTAGGATATTGTTGGTTGAAACAGGTCTTTGGTTGTCTAGCATTTCAGTACTGCCTTGCTTTTTACGTCTATAATAATACGACTCATAGGAAAGGGGACCAAAATACCTATGTGACACATCTATCAATTTTTTCTTTTTTCTTTTTAAAACTTTTGAAAGTGTTTGGCATAATTTTAATTTAATAAATTTTTCAGTATTTCAAATCAAAGGCAAAACATAACTACGACGGAAATCTTCGTTGTAACTGTGCGGTTAATCATCATTAGATGATCTTGTTTGTTTGTGTTATATAGGAATTGAAGCATTCTCATATGTCAAACATTATAAACTCAGTTTAATCTTAATTTAAAGTAAGTCGGTGTCTAGTTGGAAAAACTAATTGATAAGACCAAAAGTAAAATAGAAGACTAACAAAGTTTAAGAATGTTATTCGTAACAACTAGTTGTAAAAACTAATTGATGAGACCAAAAGTAAAATAGAAAACTAACAAAGTTTAAGAATGTTATTTGTAAAAAAAACTAATTGATGAGACCAATAGAGGAGGTATTGATGTGAACAAAATTCCTCATGGGAATATGCCATTGGATAGTGGAAATAAACAGCTTGTATAAGAACTACATCACATGAACTGGTTAGAAAGCAAGAGGGCCAACTAGTCCCACACATGCTTTTACTCGATGTTAATAGGGTTGAGAAATCTCACATAAATGGGACCAATGACTTGCACCTTTAAGCCTGCTACCAATAGTAAAATAGAAGAGTAACAAAGTTTAAGAATGTTATTCTTTCCCTATAATATGCTTAAAGAGGTATTATCCTTTTGGATCAGCTGGCTTGTCTCTTATCCTTGCTATCATACGCAGGGAAATAAAACTTATATTCAATTATAGATTAGATACTTATAAAGTGTCTATTAATTGTTATCATCGTATCTCAACATTTTTTTCCTTTTACTAAATTCATGTCACCATGCTCTATTTTGATGTTAAACGCTGCTTCAGGTTGGCTTTCCAGCTTGCAGCTCGGAGCTTAGAGCCAACCCCCTCTCTCCGGCTCCAGGGCTCTCTCCGGCTCCAGGGAAAGGCGCAGATGAGATGTGAATCGCTAACCTCTCTATTTTGAAAGGGGTGAATGAGCCTCAAGATCTTTAAAATTCCCTCCCTCTCAATTTTAAGAGGCATGACCCTCTCTCCATTCCCTCGAACTATAGCGGGGCGGGTGATTCCCAAACAGAGTAAGGAAGCTGCGCTCGAACGCTCTCCTGCTCAGTCTTTTTATGGGACAACATCTTCTAAGAGCCCTTTTTGAACCCCTTTTAAAATGTAGAGATTAATTTTTTTAATAAATTAATTTTAAAGGGTGAATCTGCTAGTGTTATGTCTCAAATTGGATGTTATAAGTTTACTTTGACCTCAAATTCTAATTTTGTTTTTGGCATGCGAATAACCCTATGCTCTTATGGTTTCGTATGGTGAGTAAATAACACGCATGGTAGCATTATATGCACGGTGCATTTAAAAGAACATAATATAGTTTTTCGTTTAATACTTCATTAATATTGTCAAACAAACAATGCACTAAACATCAATAGTAACGTAAACAGAAATGGCTTCTCAATTCAAGTCTTTATTGCAAAGAGTCAGTAAGTTTATATTTTCATTTTCTTTTAAATAATAACTTAATATATAAAAAAACTCTACCGTACCGTAGTGGCAGCTCAAGTGGTTATGTGATGGAGCGGTAGGTGAGGTTGATTGTTTTCCAGAGCACGGTGAGCAGCAATATACCTAACGGTGGCTTCTTCCTTAGACGGCAGTCACCTCAGACTCAGACGGCGGTCATCTAGACGGCAACAGGCAGTTCAAGACGGCATCAGCAAGACTCAATCCACGTCAGCGAATTCTCGACGACTTTCTGTTATGTCGGCAACTCCTCGACGGCGATCCTCTTCGACGGAGTCGGCAACAGTGGTGGTTAGTCGGCCGATCTTTTACTCCCGTTAGACGGCAGCTTGTTCCTCACTCGTGACGGTGTGCTTCTCCTTGGTGGCACTTCTCAATCCCGCAAGAATTTATCACTCAGTTGGCACGTGAAGGGCCAATGTCTGTGCAAGGGACTCTCCTGCGACGGCGGTAGTTTCCTTCTCTCGTGGAATTAACTACTCCAGACCTCCGCAATGATCTTCCTCACAGGTCGGAAAGATTGTTTTGCAGTTGGGAATCTTCGTCGTTCGGCACTCAGCGTCCACCTCTCCAATTCACCTATTTCAGACTGTGATCATTTCGTCCTGTGCATTGGACTTACAAACCTGCACTCAAAGTCCTTCAATGCATGCTTCTACCATTCCGGAATATTTAGCACACTTCAGACCAATATGTATATAAAATTTCAAACATATTGATTTATTAATAAAAGGTTCTAGATAGAATAAGTCAGGCAGGTTAAAACTCTATTCTTCTCCTTGCTGCTTTGAGCACGGCACAAGTTAATCTCCTTTGGAATTCTCCAGTTAGTTACTACCCGTCAGTTGTGCACAGGTTTATCTTCTTTGGAATTCTCCAGTTCCTACCCGTCCGTATCGAACGTCCGCTTTGGCCTGCCAGCCTTCAATTTATTCTTTCTTCTGCCTCGCCATTTTGTAGCTCGTCCTGTTGTTTACCCTCCGCGATGTCCCCATCATTATGAGCTTTGCCATGGGGGATGTCCCCATCATTATGAGCTTTGCCATGGGGGAGTATGGTTCAAGACCTAGGGACACTAATCTCACTCGAAATGTTAAAAGGGAGTTATGTACTCTCGCTAAAATTCAAAAGGGTTTACTTAATTAAAAAAAATAAAAGAAAGAATTGTCCAATGACAAAATGTTACGAGAAAAAGTCATTTGTTTATATGTTATAACTTTAATATAAAAAAAATATGGGCATTTGGACAGATTTATGGGATCAATACTCACCTATCAGTGTTGAATTTTCAAAACTGCAACCAATAAAAACAACCATTGGAACTAAGGGTTGGGTCTAAATTGAAAGTTATTTCAACACTAATCAGCTGGGGGATTATAAATTTAAGCAATTTAAAAAGTTAGATGAGTGGCCAATTTCAATCCCTCTGGAATTGACATCCATCATGACTAAAATCTGGGCAAAAAGATTTCTCATAGATAGAGATGAGGAGGATGAATTAGCTTGGGGCTATGGGGGCCTTGGTATCTACACAGTGAAGGAAGAATATGATAAGATCCTTCCAGAGCCTTCTCCTCATGCATATTAGGTTGAGGATTGGAGAAAGATTTGGTAGTCTAAGGATTGGCCGAAAGTAAACTTTTTTGCCTGGCAGTTCATGCATAATGGAATTCTTACTTTTGATAATCTCATACGTAGGGGAATAATTGGTTCATCTCAATGTGTTTTATGCTACAAGAGTGAGAAAACATTTGACCACTTGATGTTTGAGTGTTCATTCACACGCCAGATTTGAGAGAGATGGTTTTTATTTTATAAAATTCGAGTTAATGGTGATTTGAATCTTACTAATATTTGGGAAAGATGGAAGAGGGGTAGATTTAAATCAAAAGCTCTTTGAATCTGTTGAGAGCTTGGATTAAACTTCATTTGGTGGCAAGTGTGGTTGGAGAGAAATGATTGAATTTTTAGAGAAACCTTTTCATCTTTAGATGGAGTTTGGCAGGTTATTTGGAGCAAAGTCATAGAACCTATGGCAGTGTATGCTAAAGAGGAAACTCAGGCTGTTATAGGAACAATGGAGAAGGAAGTTGAAGTGCAAGAGGGGCAGGACAGAGCTAGTTGGAAACCACCCTTAGAAGGTTGGATTAAAATTAATATTGATGGAGTTGCAAAAGGCAATTCGGGTAAAGTTGGAATTGGAGTGGTTTGCATGAATCATGTTGGGATAGTGCTCTATTGGGAACTACAAGGCATGGGAAGGACCACGAACAATGAAGTAGAAGCCTTAGCTATCAAATCTATAGGAGGATAATCCTAGAATCAGATTCTCAAATAATGGTAGGAGCTTTGGATTGCATGAGGAGCTTTGCTTTGAAGACATGGAGGTTGAGGATTCTTGTCACTCAATTTAAGGAATTGTGGAGGGAATTAGATGATGTGATTCCATTTTATGTGAGTAGAGATCTAAATAAAGTGGCAAACTTCCTGGCTAAGATGGGTATTGAGTGAAGAACACAAGCTTATACTGAGAGGGGTGGTGAACAGTATAAGACCGCTTTTTACTTTTCCTTACCAATCAATATTATGCAATGTAAAGATAGCAATATCAACAACAGTAATCAAAGCAATGCACAAATCACCACGCACAATAAAGACACCAAAATTAACGTGGTTCACCCAATGTGGGCTACTCCACGGAGAAAATATTTTACTAAAAGTTTCTCAATCAATCTCTTGGGAATCCTTTCCCTATTACAATGTTTATGGATCTTTATCCAAAGGAGACACCAATCCTCTAATCAAGTTCGTGGATCTCTATCCACGGGAGAACTCCTTTCTCCTTAGCTTTGACTGGTGATCTTTTAGAAGAACTGTTGCCCCCACTGCTTTGGCTAATGGATCTCTATCCACTGAAGACATCTGTCCTCATTGCCTTGGCTAATGGATCTCTATCCACTGGAGACTGTTGTCCTCTATACTCTGTCACCTTCAAAGCTCTGTCTCAAATCTACACTAAAAATAGTCCTTCGGTCTAGCACAAATTTGCTCAATCTCTATCTCTGGTCTGGCACAAACCTGTCCTCAAATTTGCACCAAACTCTATCCTCGAATCTGTACTAAACATAGTCTTTCGGTCTAGCACAAATCTGTCCTTAATATCTGTTCTCTAATATGCACTAAACACAGTCCTTTGGTCTAGCACAAATCTGTCCTCAATCTCTGTTCTCTGATATGCACTAAACACAGTCCTTTGGTCTAACACGAATGTTCTCTGATATGCACTAAACACAGTCCTTTGGTCTAACACAAATCTGTCCTCATGCCTTAACTCAAAGCTTGACTTAATCACAAATCAACTCTGCTGGATCTGCCCCAAACCTTAACTCAAGGTTTGAACAAATCAATCAATCAACTCTGCTCTCAAGTCTTCTCAAAGACTTATCTCAAATCTGCCTTGTAAGCTTCCACAAAAGCTCACACTAATATGTCCACAAGTCCTCTCTAGAACTTGTCCAAATTTGCTCAACAAGTCCTCTCTAGAACTTGTTCAACTCTACTCTCAATTTGTATTGTAAGCTTCCACAAAAGCTCACACAAATCTGTCCACAAGTCCTCTCTAGAACTTGTCCAAATCTGCTCAACAAGTCCTCACTAGAACTTGTCCAATATCATAGAAACACAAGGAGAATTGTTAGAGACTCAATATGTTTCACATTCATCACAATGCTCAATCACTTTCAATCACTCTTTTAGAAACATATAGAGAATTGTTAGAGACTCAATATGCTTCACATTTACCTCAATGCTCAATCACTTTCAATCACTCTTTTAGAAACATACAGAGAATTGTTAGAGACTCAATATGTTTCACACTCACAAACTCTCAATTACTTTCAATCTCTCTTTTATCACATAAACATATAGAGAATTGTTAGAGACTCAATATGCTTCACATTCACCTACACTCAACCTCTCTCTCAAATCAATTCAGTATATAGAACAATTTTTTTCATAGAACTTGAGCTATCACTTCACACATCCACTTGACTAGTCTCAACCAACTTTACTCAATCAATCACTCAATGAAATAATCCTTGCTCACAAATCCTAGTCCAAACATATGAACACTCACTCAAATGTTTCCAACAATGCTTATCAACCAATCTCACATAACAATGATACTCATGTTCTTTGCAAACCCTAGTTCAAGTTCTTCACTCAACTTAATCACTTCAACAACAATGCTTATAAAACAAGGTTTTATCACAACTCTCAATTTCAGAAAACCTTGAAGCATTAATTCAACACACTCAACAAAGCTTAACCAAACAATCCTTTTCACTCCAACTTTTCATTCACAACTTTCAACAATCACTTAAAAGGAAGAATATGCCCATACCTTTTGTTTGATGTAAAGGTGCCTTTAGAAAAACTTGTCTTAATCACAATTTCCTTCTTTCCAATTCCAATGGTTAGACACAACAATATCACTTAAACACTTTCTCAAAAATATTCCTTAGACACAAAATAATCACAACTCAATTTATGCCTTATTGCTTCCTTTTAAAAATAACACTCATCATACCATACATGAAAAATAATTTCTTTGATACACCTTATAAACTCCAACTTAAAATAATATCCAACACTTCACAAACATCTTACAACTCTTTCCAACCATTAAAGCAAATGACATAAAAAAAAAATTAATTTGCATAACCCTTATAACTCCCCATGCAACCTTATAAACCCACTTCCGAAATTTTCGGTGCCGAAATTCCAATGCATACCTTGCTTTCCCCAAAAAGAGGTTTCGGCGTGATTCGATCTGCCATCTCCCTAAGGCCTAAGCGCCTTAGCACTTGGGAGCTCACCGCGTGGGCTATAGTCTCCACATGAAGGAAAAAGCACTTCCTCCACCTTATGCCTCGTGCGCCTTTTGACTTCTTCAAAGTCCACTACTCTCTCCACTTCGCTGTAGCATGCGTCGCAAACAATTCACATTAATTTTCGAACAAAGGCATGGTAAGTTCTAAGGTGGGTGGATCCCATTTTTATACATGATTTGATTTTTCTCCCACGCGCTTTTAGTAATTCGAATTATGATTTTAATAACCCACCTTTGGGTTAAAACATTAATATAAATTAACTTTATAATTAATATTAAAACTAATTAATAATTAATTTACATAACTTAGGTTAAGTAAATTAAATTATAAATTAATTTATAATTTAATTTACTTAACCTAAGTTATGTAAATTATATAAACCTCCTTTTATAATTTACTTGGGCATTTTAAAACCTCCTTTTATAATATTATAAAAATATTATAATATTATTTACTTGGGCATCTTCTTTTGCACTTTGGTCCACATATGATCTCCTGAAACCGAGCTATCCTTTGCACATATTGGAGAACCTGAAACTGATGTTGCCCACTGAAGCTGCCACTGACTGGTACTGAAAGCTTGACATCAATGACAACTTATCACTCAAAATGTCCAACACCGAGAAGGAGGTAGGGGTTCAAAGGCAAAGTGACATGGCTATTGAGGAGATGATTAGGCAGGTTGGTGAGCAAATCCAGTGTTTAGCTAATTTGGACAACCATTGTAGAAATATGGTTTAGGAGATTTGGCTCCAATGTAGATCTTCTTTTATTGTTGTAAACAAGTGAATAACCATTGTAGAAATATGGTTTAGGAGATTTGGCTCCAATGCAAATCTTCTTTTATTGTTGTAAACATGTGTTCTATTTGGCTAAGACTGGGAGAAGTCTCATTCCAACTTGCAAATGATCTTATTTTAATATAAGTTTTTCATATTATTCTTCAAAAAACTTCAATCTCAAAATTTTCCCCTTGTTTTTAGCCTCCTTATACATATAACCATATGTTTCAATGGTTGCATATTGATAACCAAATAATACAAGTTTTGTTAGTAAAATTATATGTATGGTGAATCTAAAAGAACAAAACATATTTTTTCTTAAATAAGCGCAATGCCCTATAATCTAAACATTAATAGTTATGTTTGAAAATTTTGAACTTTCGTTAAAAGGTTATGTAGATATAAATTTATTTTCAATCCAACTCTATATTGTAAAAGGCTTAAGGAAAAAAAAATCTTTTGATAACTTAGTATCTAAAAGGTACTTCTTACCTTACAAGTGTTTGAAACAATCATTTGTTTTGCCTTGATATTTAAAGTTGGTGTGAATATTAGCAGATGAGTACAACCAACCAAATGAATCTTATGATTTAATGTCTAGACTTCTTGCAAACATGCACTCTTGATAGATATTTTAAAGTAATGATTTTAATATGACTAAAAAGGAATTCATAAAACTTATTTTTCTTTCCTTTATCTCTATGGAATGGTGCTTCAAAATGACAAAAATAGGATTACAGATGATATTGAATGCATCTTAATTTGTGAAGCTTTGTGTACCTGTCATCGTTAGTATACTTTAGACTAGGTAAAACATATTTTGATTCTTTTGTTCTTGTAAAGTGTACCTATTCAACATGTTGTGGCAAACCCTCCTTCCCTTGTTCTCTACTACATGCTGATTTCCTAACATGTTAGTAGTAAAATTAAGTTTTATCATAACACCAATTTAGTTCCTAGTTATGTACATGAACCATTTCAAATTTTTATCACATGCTTCTTTTAAAAGATATTTTTAAATTGTAAATGTATTTGTACATAAACATAAGTTATTTTCATGGAAATTAATATAAATGTACTTTTCCATCTTCTTATATATATATATATATTTTTCACGTTATAACTTTAAAAAAATGCACTTATGATGTGTTAAATATTTGAAAGTATAGATCAAATAACACGAGCTCAAGTGGTTGAAAATATGGTTTTTCAATGTGGAGACAAGGTTCAAATATTTTTAGGTAAATATATGAATAATTTTTAAAGAATATAACGACCCTGATATAATCATGTTAGCTATCATTATTTATTTGGTTTGGGCCCTTTTAAGTTAGGATAAGTCGATCATTGAGAAGTAGAGTTAGGATTTATTACTTGTATGGTCATAAATAGGAAGAGAGATGTTTTAGTTAGATCATCAATACATTAATCTTTATTTTATCATCTCGGTGTGCATAAGAAATTTAGCCCTCTCTAAGTAGCTAAGAGATGTTGTCCTTTCTAAGTAGCTAGGATTTGCTTCTATGATTTAGACCTAAATCTATTGATATTAAATTGGATTTGCTATTTCGATTATGTATTCTATTTTCTATTACAATTGATTGGTGAATGTTGAAGAAAATATTATTTTCTTGAAGATGCTTCTTATGGTGGGAAAAAAATGACATCATAACTTCTAAGTGCTCCCTTCTCATCCAAGACAACATCGATCAATTAGGTAGTTTTTGATTTTTCCAATGCAAATATCTTCTATAATATTATGATTTAGGCATGACCCTTTTTGGCAACAAAACCTAAAAAAGGAGTATCAAATGCACCAAGACCTTATGAAAGGTCTAACCCATCTTGATTTCCTCATCCAGTTGAAATATATATATATATATATTTTAACAAATATGGATGATCTATGGAATCATGAATTACATTGATAGTGCATATTCGGTCCTTTACTCCCAAATATTGGGAACGGATCCATGGGAACCTAAGAAGGATAACTCAGATTGATGAAGAGTTTATGGGTCTTAAGAAGTATCATTTATAAAATCAAGGCAAACATCAAAATGTACCAAAGGATATCAATTGTTTGAATCCTAATAGTATTCAAGCCCATGCCACCATGAGTTCCTTCTCTACTCCTAGTGGAAACATCCTTCTTGAAGGATCAAGGTTAGAATCACATCAAAGAATTAATAATGTGAGTGATTATGTGTACAATATTTGATTTATAGTCAATGAAATGCAATGGAAACTAGAGGGAATTACTACCATGATACAAACTAAAAAACGAGCCTAAGGTTCATGAGATCAAGCAAGATATTGAATTTGACTTCCAACAAATTGTTTTTGAGCAAGATTTGAAAATAACTTTGTCAAGGTACATAAACATCCTCTTGTAGGGAATTATTCTGGGAATGAAGATAATAATTGAGGTATAAATTATGATTTGGATATACAACTAGAGACATAACTCATCTTCTAGAATGACCTCCTAATGTTCTTGTCCCAAAGCTTACTAACCAACACCTCAATGGAGAGGACCCTAAAGGTTGGATTTCTAAAATAGAATATGCCTCCCACATTTACATATGGTATTTGTTGGATCATTGTTGCTTCTAGTTGTAACTGCACCTCATAACACAATCAACATTAGAAGAGGGTTTTATCCCACTCAACCTCTAGAGGCCGACTCCTTTCGAGTCTAATAATCTAATCTAGATGCTTTGGGGAAAGGGAATATAAATAAAGTAAAACACAAAAGTAAATATACCAAGATGATTATAGCTAAATTAGCTTGATCCAATCAACATGCCTAGAAGAATAAATTGTCTAAGTGCATCAAACATCAAACAAATTTACAATACAATGTATAAAAAAAACTATTAGGAAATATGAAGGTAGCACCATAGATATCATTCATTTGAAGACAAATATGTGAAAACACACAATCAATCTCCAAATACCATGCATAGTTTATTCATTCAGTTTAGTAGTAAATGTCAATATTTTAATTCAAAGGGTAAAATAGTCTTCAAAGTTTGCCAAAGGGTTTTCTACAAATGAGATCTTAGATTTTATTTATAGTAAAATAAAATTACCTCAAACCCCAATCTCTAGTTAATATTGAAATTAAGAAATTCTAAAAGTTAAATAGACGATAAATGCCTCTCCAAATAGATTTGGAAATAAAAGCTCCTTCATGTGTATTTTAACAACTGTTCCCATTCATTAATTTTATTTCAAAGAAGATACATTAGTTTTTAGAACATTTCTATAGGGCCTTGCCTCGTAATATATGCCAAAACATGCCTCAGTTAATGAATCAACATAATTAATGACCTTTATTATATTTTCCACCACATTGACCATTTTGTTCATTAGGTAATGAATAGCTATTTTCATAATGAATCACTCTTTCTATAGAAAATTGCTCTTTCTAAAACAAATCACACTTTTCATAGTGAATTTTTTGTTCCACAACAAACCATATTTTTACAATGATTCACTTTTCATAACAAATTAATAGTCAAGCAACAAGTTAGTGCAAGACAAATCAAATTATCATAAAATTCATTTATACATTTTTCTCACAATTTTTTTGAGGTGGTCTTAATGCCACATATCACATCTTGATTGTGATGCAGGAGCATCCAATGGTGTAAGAGTGATCTTGCATCACCCACAAAAAAATTGTAAATGTTTAATTTTGTAAAACTAGTAAAACTTGCAGGTGAATTTTGAAGGCCTTAGAGGCCGAATTTGAGGATTTTAAGTTAGCTACAAGTGTGCGCTAAGGTTTGCCTTGCTTAGTTCGTATCATGCCATTTCCAAAAATATCTCGTGCAAGTCAATCAAAGCAACGAGCGCGAAGTTATGACCTCGACAAGTTGCCCCCTAAATTCAAATTTGAAATAGATGGTTTTAGGCGGGAAAAGGGAAATTTGGTTCAAAAGGGGGGAATTTTGAAATTTTAAGCAGTTAGTCTTTGTAAGATCCATTCTCCTAAGCAAAAAATATTAGACAAATTTTGGCATTTTCTCTGTTTTCTATTTTTTTGTGGATTATGGTTTTGGTTAATGCAACTCTGCTTCAAATTGGCTATTCTAACCTTTAGTCTAGAGGATAAACGCATTAGATGTCTCAACTTCATTCAACTTATTGGTAGATGTGATGATATTATCATCATCCTTTAGCAAATTAACAGTCTAGGTTCAAGTTTGTATCCCCATTTATGTTAGGAAATTCTTCAAGATTTATACCTACAAGAGGAAGCACAATAACAAAAATATAGAACATGAAAATAGTAACACAAGTGACACAAAGATTTACGTGGAAACCTGTAATGTGTAGGAAAAACCATGGGGTAATGATAACTTATATTTTATTATTTTCAACAAAATTTACATCCACGTCTTTCAACGTTTTCAACCAACCATATAACATATGCAAGGGATCAAGTCCCTTTTATAGAGCAGACAAGGAAGACCCCAACCGTTCGTTTCCTCTCCCCAAGGAGACCTCCGCAAAACTGTTCGTCTTCATATGGAACCAAAATGGTTTGTCTTCTACAACTTGTCATCTACCTAGATGTCCACTGCTTTGATGTCTACTTGGCTTGAAGTCTGACATCGACGTCTACTTGGTTAGACATCATGCCTAGACATCTACCAGCCTAGACGTCTGGCAGCCCAGATGTCAGGCCCAAACGTATACCAACCTAGACATATGATAGCCCAGATGTCAGGACCAGACGTCTACCAACCTAGACGTCTAGCAACCCAGACGCCAGGCCCAAACGTCTCCTAGCCTAGATATCTAGTAGCCCAAACATCAAGCCCAGACATCTACTAGCCTAGACGTCTGGAAGCCTAGAAGTCAGGCCTGCTTTAACCTACTGCAATCCTTTTTTTGGCTGCCTATACTGCATAGTGACTTCACTTCCTAACATTCTCCCACTTGAAGTCAATATTCAGGAATTATTCTGCCAAAGGTCTTCATCCAGTGCCAATTGCCCCAATGTTGCCCTTGTTACTTTTTTAGCAAGCCCAAAGAAGTTCTGCACCACTCAAACTTCTCTACCTTGATTGGCTTTGTAAGCATATCTGTAGGATTCACTTCAGTGTCGATTTTATGCAACAAGATCCTACCTTATTCCACCATATTTTTGATAAAGTGGTACTTGACATCAATGTGTTTCATGCGATCATGGAATGTTGGATTCTTCACTAGCTAAATAGCACTCTGGCTATCACAATGCGGTGTAATTTTCTCCTACATTATCTTGAAGTCACCCATAAATCACCCTAGCCAAATTGCCTATTAGGATCTCATCCTAACCCTTAATGTAATAACTTCCTTGATGTAATAATTCCTAGTGAACGTGGGTAGTACCAATGATTAATATTTTGTAATGTTCTAAGTTTTAGCTTAGGTAGTGCCTATGACAAATGACACCCTTTTCTATGTAACACATGGTATATAGGATAGGTAAGGTGGCATTGTGCATGTAATTCGTGTGGCATTATGCATGTAATTCGAGTGGCATTGTGCATGTAATTCAAAGTGGCACTATGCATGTAATTCGGGTGGCATTATGCATGTAATCCAGGTGGCATTTTGCATGTAAGCCAACCTTGGAGGGAAATTCTTTAAATACCTGAAAAGGCACCAATGTAATCATATTTTTTGCAAATTAATGAAGTATTGAAGGAGGTTGCCCCCTCGAAGAGGCCTGCGATTCTATCTATTGTGAGATTGTTCCTTTTAAGTAGTTTCTGTTATCATATGCAATTAATTCTGAATACTGTTATAATGTTTCTGTGAGTTTATTTGAGTTGAGAGTGTGTTGTTAGTATATTTTATAGCAGGTTCCTAACAAGTGGTATCAGAGCGCTTTCCAGGGCCAAGTTCTGCTGCAACTGCAACGATTCTTGCCATCCAATCTGCCTGTTAGGTATAAATTCTGTGTGTTTTTTCGCTCCTGTTTTTCCTTAAAAAAAAATCCAAAAAATACAGTGCATTTTTTTTTCCAGACCAAAAAAAAAAAATCTTTGTAGTTGAGTAGGTAGAAAACCTGTGTCGGGGGTTTTAAAATATTGTGAAGGATTTGTCGTTATTGGCTAAGCTAGATATCCCATAAAGCGTCTAGTGAAGTGAGGGGCGATCAGGCTCCAATACCCAGGCCTCAAATAGAACTCGCGCACGGACTTGAGCTCCCACGTATCTTCGGGTATATCGGGAGACCATCTAGGTTTAAACAAAATTTTAGCCATTAGGAAGCTTTTCGGCCTTGTATTACTCATAGTCTACGGGACACAACATCCTAGACGATTACCCTCCCGTATTGTCAGAGAGGCAGGTAGTGTGCTCAAGGGTATGTGTGGAATCCTCCTTGAGTAGTGGCCTGAAATATTGGTCCGAGCACTATTGTTCGTCACTGTCGGTATATTAGAGGGCCTATGGGTGGTACATACTCCTCTACCTAGCATTCCTTGGTTCTGTTCAAACTTCAACCTGTAAAAAAAAAAAAAAAAAAAAAAAAACAAGGCAAACCTCCCTATTCGTAAACCTGCATTTCAAATCCCCAAAAAGTGAGCATATGAGAAAGGAGTCCTCTACTAAAAAATAACAGAAAGAACATGCATTCGGGATAGACCATGAGGGTGACACTTAAGCTGAAAGTCTGGAGAATAACAGTCAAATTTACAGTGGCAGTCATAGTCGAGTCGGTCAGAGTCGGAGAGGTCGGCACGATCGGGTCAGAATTTACAGTTTTCAGAGTCAGAACAGAACTGTCGTATCAGTCTCCAGCAAAATACAGAGAATCTTGGAGGTTGTGAAGTCAGGACTGGGCCGACCAGTGAGAGTATGACAGAAGTCCAGTTATAGATAGTGCTCCAGTACCCAACTTCTGCTCTATAACTCAGAATCAAAAATCGTAAACACCATTAGACTCAGCAAAATAGTAGATAAAAAAAAAAAAGTTTGGGGTGCCAAAGTAGTGTTGAGAGATATAGCTCATTGTGACCACCTCTTTGAGATGATTGTTTTGATATATAGCACCCAAGCACTTTTTTGGGGCACTTACTAAAAATAGTAAGTCCTAAAACTCAATTCTATTTTTAGTAACTGGTCACAAAAGGTTTCAAAATGGCCCAGGGTACCCGTGGACATCAAAAGGAACTAGAACACTTGGAATCCTTAACAAAAGCCATTGAAAATTTGCACTTGGATTTTCACTCCATAAGGGAAGAATTCCAAGGTCTTCGCCTAGAGCATGAGGCCACTAGTAATCGCTTAGAAGAAGCACTAACAGAAGTAGACAACAAACTAAATAGAGGACCCCCAAAAATAGAACACCAAGCTAAGGGTTCTGCAAGGAATCATGACCATGAACCATCCTTCAGAATGCCCAAATTGGACTTTCCCAAATTTAGTGGTAAGGATGTTGATGGGTGGCTATGTAGGGTTGATCAATTCTTTAGACTCCATAATGTCCCCATATTTCATCGAGTCCATATGGCTTCCTTTAACTTGGAATCTGAGGCTCTACACTGGTTTCAATGGTTACGTAGTGCCAACCCAAATCTCTCTTGGGAGAATTTTGAATCCCAATTACTCACTCGATTTGGTCCTAGTGAGTATGAGGACTTTACAGGGGCCTTGACCAAACTACAACAAACAGGGTCGATCCGTGAATACCAAGCTCAATTTTGAAAAATTGGCCAATAAGACAAGAGGATTGATCGAAGGGTTCTTCCGAGTTGTTATATCGATGGGTTGAAGGTGGAACTCCAGGCGGAAGTAAGAATGTTGAAACCACAAACTATGATGGAAGCTATCAGTTTGGCCCGTTTGGACGAATCTAAACTCTCTGCCCAAAGGCGCCCATCAAAGTTTCCTCAAAATAGACCTTCATTTCCTCCCCGACCTCAACACCCAGTTGATAATAAACCTGCTACACCCAAGCGCCTCACTACAAAAGAGATGGATGCACGTCGTGCCCAGGGATTATGCTACAATTGTGATGAAAAGTTTTTTAAAGGGCATAAGTGTGCACATAAAAAATTGTTCTTGATAGATGTTGAAGAACCTGAGGACTCTGACCAGAGTGATGAGGATGAGGACCCTCCGGAAACACCTCCTCCACAAGAAGTGAAATAGGAACCTAAGACAGCAATTACAGTCCATGCTCTTGCAGGCATTACTACTCCATAAACCATGAAGGTTGTGGGATTTTTCAAGGGCCAACGTCTTTCCATCCTTATGGATTCGGGAAGCACGCACAACTTCATAGACCCTAGAGTGGCTCAACGGGCAAATTGCTATGTCCACACTTGTAATTCCTTTGAGGTCATGGTAGCCAATGGGGGAACCTTACCTTGTAAAGGAAAATGCCGCAATGTTAAAATCAAGATAGGGGACTATGAACTCAAGCAGGACATGTTTGCCCTCCAGTTGGGCGGATGTGATATTGTTTTGGGATCTCAATGGTTGAGTACGTTGGGCACTATCAGTTGAAATTTTGTCAAACTCTGGATGCAGTTCTCCCAAAATGGACAAACACACATCATCAAGGGCTCCCCAGCAAGAACACCTCAAATTATTAGTTCAAATGTCATGGAGAAATTGCCAAAGAAATCATCACGTGGGGTCATTGCACAACTATTCTCCATCCAACCATCCACCTCTCAAATGGGTGAAACTCCATCAGACCTACAACAGATTCTCCACAAACATGAGGCCATATTTTCGGAACCAACTACACTACCACCGCATCGCTCTCACGACCATGCCATTCCATTATTGTCGGATAGTGCACCTCCCAATATCAGACCATACAGGTACCCTCATGCCATGAAGTTAGAGATTGAGAAAATGATACGAGAACTACTCAAGGCAAGTATCATTCGACCTAGTACTAGTCCCTACTCTGCACCAGCCTTATTGGTCCTCAAGAAGGATGGCTCCTGGCGACTGTGTATTGACTACCGAGAACTCAACAAGATAACTGTCAAGGATAAATTTCCTATCCCCGTGGTTGATGAATTACTAGATGAATTACATGGGACCATGTACTTCACCAAGCTAGACCTTCGCTCTGGGTACCATCAGATCCGGCTCAGGGATGAAGATATTCCTAAAACTGCTTTTCACACTCATGAAGGTCATTATGAATTCTTGGTCATGCCATTTGGTTTCAAAAATGCTCCTTCCACATTTCAAAGCCTGATGAACAACATCTTTCGCCCTTTTTTGCGGAAGTTCATCCTTGTGTTCTTCGATGACATCTTGATTTACAGTCACACATGGGAAGAGCATCTCAAGCATGTAGATCAAACCCTACAACTATTGGCTGACCATCAACTGTTCGCAAAAAGATCCAAGTGTTCCTTTGGTTTGACTTAAGTGGAGTACCTGGGACACATTGTCTCAAAGGATGGTGTTAAGGTTAACCCTAAGAAGATCCAAGCAGTCCAAGAATGGCCGAAACCGTGCACTCTCAAGGGACTTCAAGGATTTTTAGGGCTTACAGGCTATTATCGTAAATTTGTTTGTAATTATGGGAAGATAGCCGCCCCCCTCACCTCCATGTTGAAGAAGGATTCTTTTACTTGGACAGGGCCGACTGAGCAAGCCTTCCTGGAACTCAAGCATGCCATGACCACCACTCCAGTTTTAGCCATGTCGAACTTCTCTAAAAAATTTGTCATTGAAAGTGATGCTTCTGGTCGTGGTATTGGGGCGGTATTGATGCAAGGACGCCCTTTGGCTTTTACCAGCAAAGCCCTATTTGATCGCAATTTAGGGAAATCCACATATGCCAAGGAAATGATGGCAATCTTGCATGCAGTCCCACATTGGCGACCTTACCTCATTGGGCGCCATTTCTCCATCAAAACTGACCACCAGAGTCTGAAATACTTTCTAGAACAACGGGTTGCCACCCCCGAGCAACAAAAGTGGGTATCAAAACTCATGGGCTATGATTATGAGATCACGTACAAAAAAGGAAAGGAAAATATTGTGGCGGATGCTCTCTCTCGCCAATTCGAGACCCTTAGTATGTTGTGTGCCATGGCAAATCTTAAATATCTATATATCCACTTCACCGCATTTCGATGCTCCTTACCAAGATTTGCCATGTACCGACTGACTACTCCCACTGCTTGGGCAATATCCGATCTAGTGATCACCATGGCATACATGAGGCTTCCTACTGCTGATGAATACGGTACACGAGACATGCTTGCCTTCTCTGCTTTCGTTCTAGGACACTGGTTGGAATACAACTTTAAGTGTGGAAGAAGTGGAGTACTAACTGGTTTAGCATTCTACATATTGAAGCGCTACAAAATCTTTTCCACGTATGAATTTTAACTTAACCAGATCTTTCTTCCTTTTTTGTCCCTATGTATCTTCATCCCTAAAATTTGGTTTGCTACTCCTAAATCCTTCATTTCAAACGTCCTAGCCAACTGAGCCTTAAGATCAATGATTTTCTTCATGTTGGGTCCTGCAACCAACATATCATCAACATACAACAACAAAATAATAAAACTTCCATCATAAAATCTCTTATAGTATGCACAATGGTTAGCTTCACCCTTGCTGAAACCTTGGCTCTTCATGAAGGTGTCAAATTTCCTGTACCACATCCTTGGTGCCCGTTTTAATATGTACAGTGATTTCTTCAGTATGCAAACCAAAAGCTCTTTACCTCTTTATTCATAGCCCTTAGGCTAATCCATATATATCTCTTCCTCGAGATCACCATGCAAGAAAGCAGTCTTTACATCAAGATGCTCCAGTTCCATATCCTGTGCAGCTACAAGTGCAAGTAGAACTCTAATAGTAGTCATCTTAACAACTGGAGAGAAAATTTCATTAAAGTCAACACTTGATTTCTGCACATAGCCCTTTACCACCAAATGAGTTGTATAGCATTCCAATAGCCCATCATTGTTCTTCTTCACTTTGTACACCCACTTGTTTCCAAGAGTATTTATTCCAGGTGGGAGATTCACAAGTTCCCAAGTTTTATTCTTGCGAAGTGCATTGATTTCCTCCTCCATGGATTTTCTCCACTTTTCTACATTCTTAGACTCTCTAGATTCCTAAAATAAACTAGGTTCACCATCATCAGTTAACAAAGAAAAATAGGACTGATACACATGAAAATACCTCTCCAAACACTTTTGTGGACGTGTAGATATTCTAAATCAATGATCTATTCGTTGTGGCTCTTGATCTTGTGACTGTTGTGGCTAATCTACTTTCTATTCTACTTCTTGTTCTGCATGCTGATCAAACACTTCAGCATGTTCATCTTCACTCAATTCTATTTCAACAGGTACAACATTAGGATTTTGCTGTACCTCCTTCCTTTGCATGGATTTTCATCAACAATTACATCCCGACTAATAATTACCTTGTGGGTAGTAGGATCCTATAGTATATACCCCTTAACTATATCTCCATAGAAGAGAAAAACACATTTGCTTGACTTTGAGTCAAGCTTGGACCTTTTTTTCTTTGGGTACATAGGCAAACGCGTCACAACCAAAGGTGCGCAAATGAGAGTAATCAACTGGCTTACAACACCAAACCTCCTCCAAAATCTGACCATCCAACGTAGTTGTAGGTGATCTGTTAATAAGATAAACAACTATATTAACAACCTTCGCCCATAAATTTTTATCCAACATGGCTATGTTAAGCATGCTTCTTACACGTTCCATGATTGTGCGATTCATCCGCTCAACCACACCATTTTGTTGTGGAGTGTATGGTACAATATTCTAGTTCTTAATACCTTCTTGCATACAAAATTTATCAAATTCCTTGGAGCAATATTCACTATTGGAAATATGTTGAATATTTTCCATGTTATTCAAGTTCGGGCTATTTTTAGACAAGCTATTTATAGACAAGCTATTTATAGACATGTACTGGACACTCCAAATGTTTTTAGGGTTTAAGCTATTTTTAGACATGCTATTTTTAGCTATGCTATTTTTAGACCCATATGGGCTTTTAGGGTTACTATATTTGAACCCTTGCATTATTCACCCATGATATTGTAAAAATCCATGCATGTACTTTTGTTATATATATCACACTTGCATGAGGGTTTGGAGAGATAAAAGGAGAAT
The DNA here is from genome assembly GCA_028583015.1 of Wollemia nobilis. NCBI lineage: Eukaryota > Viridiplantae > Streptophyta > Pinopsida > Araucariales > Araucariaceae > Wollemia > Wollemia nobilis. The sequence continues at coordinate 1,728,625 of JAQPPZ010004643.1, forward strand.
ATTATTGCATTGGAAATGGTCAAGTTAATGCAATAATAAAATAATACCATGATATTGTAAAAATCCATGCATGTGCTTTTGTTATATATATTGCACTTGCATAAGGGTTTAGAGAGCAAAGACAGATAGACAAAGAGAATATTATTGTATTGGAGACGGTGAAGTTAATACAATAATAATATTGTGCTTGTTTTTCCCGGTTGAGGGTTTCCAAGATAAATATTGTGTAATGTGTGAATATGTTATCTTTTTCTTTTGATTCTGTTATTATTGCTTTTTAGTTTTAAGCTTATTGGGGTTGTTTATTTCTCTTCATTCACCCCCATTATTTGACCTGAGACACAAAATTGACTTACCCAAACTCTTTTCTACTCGTGCTTTAAACTCCTTAAATTTTTGCAAAGCTTTCGAATTCTTCTTCAGAAAGTAAACCCACACTCTCCTAGAATAATCATCTATAAAAGTTAGAAAATAGATGGCGCCATTCAAGGACTAAGAGGGGACAGGTCCAAATATATCCGAATGTGTAAGTTGCAGAAAATCAAAACTCTTACCAGGACTTGCAATAAATTGAACCCTCTTTTGTTTACCAAAAACACAATGCTCACATAAGTCTAAATTACAAGACTTAATCCCAGAAAGCATACCTTTGTCATGCAAAATTTTAAGGCATTTTTCACTCATATAGCCTAGGCGTTGATGCCATAGCATTACTGCATACTGAATAGAAGTTGCTACTACTGCATGGTTTGTCACTATATCATCGCATAAACGGTATAATGTCCCATAAGATTCTCTCTTTGCTACTACAAGATCTCCTCTGGTAATATTGTAGTAGTTGTTACTGAAGGTGATAGAATACCCTAACTTATCCATCATTTTGATTGAGAGTAAATTCTTTCTCAAATCGGGCACATGTCACACATCACATAACATCATTTCTCTACCATCATCCAACTTGATCCTTATGTCCCCTCTTCTCATAATTTCTAAAGGATGATCATCACCCAAATAGACCTTTCCACCATAGTATGGCTGATATTTTTCAAACCAGTCTCTATGGGGAGACATGTGGAAGGATGCACCTGAATCCAAAACCTAGGTATATAAAAATGATCTGCTGTTGCTGATACAAAAGGCTTCACATGTTGCCGTCTCTACCGAATCTACTGCACTAGCCTCAGTTGATGGCTAATTTTGCTTTTCACCATTCTTTAATTGCCAATAGTCCTTCTTGGAGTGTCATGGCTTCCCACAATGCCAACACTTCCATTTCTTCTTACATCCTTTAGACTTAGATCTAGACTATTTTCTACCTTTTTTACTCCCCTTGAACGATCAACCTCTCACAGATAGGGCTTCATTGGTTGAGGGTTCCAGAGACATTTTTTGCCTCAAATCTTCTGCCAACAAAGCGGCTACCACATCATCAAATTTGAGAGTTCTTGATGGTCATCACCATATGATCCCAAGTGTTCGAGAGGGAACAAAGTAGGGTGATAGCCCTATCTTCATCCTCTATATTTACATTACTGAAACCAATTTACTGATAAAAGTATTAAACTCATTCAACTAATATACCATGAATGAACTTTCCTTCATCCTCAAGTTATAAAGCTACTTTTTCAGAAAAACCTTGTTAGTTGCTAATTTTGTTTCATACAACTTTTCAAGCTTTTGCCAAAGGGCTTTTGCGGTCTTCTCTTCAGCTACATTGAACAAGACGGAGTCCGCTAGGCAGAGATAGATTGTAGAAACTACTTTCCTATCAAGCATTGTCCACTACTCATATTTCATTTTGCTTGGTTTATTCATGACCCCTTCCAAGGCTTGAGCTTGGTCATTCTGAACCAGCAAATCCTCCACCTTCATCTTCTATAGAGCGAAGTTCCTGCCATCAAATTTCTCAATTTCAAACTTGGTTACACCTTTTGTCATTGTTACAGCTCCCACTCACACAAAACCTTAGCTCTGATACCAGATGTTAGGAAAAACTTCAATATTTATACCTGCAAAAGGAAGCACAATAACAAAAATATAGCACATGGAAATAGTAACACAAGTGACACAAAGATTTACATGGAAACCTGCAATGTGTAGGAAAAACCATGGGGTAATGATAACTTCTATTTTATTATTTTTAGCAAAATTTACATCCACGTCTTTCAACGTTTTCAATTAACCATCTAACATATGCAAGGGATCAAGTCCCTTTTATAGAGCAGACAAGGAAGACCCCAACTGTTCATTTCCTCTCCCCAAGGAGACCTTCGCAAAACTGTTCATCTTCATATGGAACCAAAATGGTTCGTCTTCTACAACCTGTCGTCTACCTAGACGTCCACTGCTTTGACGTCTACTTGGCTTGACGTCTGGCCTAGATGTCTACTTGGTTAGACGTCAGGCCTGGACGTCTACCAGCCTAGATGTCTGGCAACCCAGACATGTACTAGCCTAGATGTCTAGCAGCCCAAACGTCAGGCCTAGACTCTACCAGCCTAGATGTCTGGCATCCTAGATGTCAAGCCTACTTTAACCTGCTGCAATCCTTTTTTTGGCTACCTGTACTATATAGTGACTTCACTTCCTAACACTTTCCTCTACTACTTGACTAGCTTCTCTGATTGGTTTTTTGATGCCAACATGACATCAATATCTTCCATAACGAATTGGGACTTCTATAGTGGATCACACTTTTTATAGTGAATAATATTTTTCATAATGAATCACTTGTCCCATAATGAATCACATTTTTACAAAAAATCAACTAAATTTAGCAGATTAGTAGTGCACGACGTTTTTTTTGGCATTCATGATATTTTTTCTCTTTTGAGCCTTTCTACCTTGAACCCGTATTGTCTTACCCTGCCGTATTTAGCTAACATGTTTGAGGCTTTACTATGTTGATTTGTTATCTAATTTGACTATTTGGTTGACTTACAACTTGGTTGCATAATGGAAATGACAAGAACACTATAGTTTTGGTATCTTTTGAGGCCACCATGTCTGCTTGGTGAATGAACCTAGGTATTTGCCTTATCCATTCGGCTATAGAGTTATTCTATAAAAAAGAACAAGAAACCTTCCACCTATCCAAATTGATCTAAATCTAGGTCTTGCCTTGTTGACACCATCATGATGGGTCAATGCCATATCTTTCTAAAACAATGTCACTATCATTGGATTGGGCCATAGAGGACTTAGGTAGTCTTTTGAGGTATTTTGTATTTCAACCATGGATTTGATTATTTTGAAGGGATATTTGACCAATATTGGAAAAATTAGGATGAAATATGAGAAACCTAAGCATTTAATTCAAGATATTTACTCAGGTTTTTAGAATTCATAATATTTTCTAGAAATGAACAAAAGCAATCCATCCACTCAAATATTATACAAAAAGCATAAAATGATGAAAGAAAGAAAAAGAGACTCAAAATATTTTGGCTTCCATAAGCACCATAAATAATCATTGTGTTATCCTTGGATAAGAATCACTACACTTCAATTATAAATGGATTTGTGGGGGTTATTTATATCAATTCCAAAACTCTAAATTACATCAATACGTTTAACTTAAGCCTATATAATAAGAGAAATTTAAGGTTAATTACAAGTTATAATGTGGGTTTGACCATAACATGGTTAATTGTGGCCCATAGGGCTTACATAATAAAATATTATAATAATTTTGTACCTTGAATGCCCTTAGTCCTATTTAAGATTATATCATACAATATTGGCCTTGGTCAAAATTTAGATTACACTTTCAACACCCCCTCATATTTTGCACTACAGGACCAAGAAGAGAAGACATTAGTGATAATAATATCTCCCCTATAATGGATGTTGTAGTGGGACTCCATATTTGAGTTAGTCTCAACCACTGTTGGATACTCCAATACACATTCAATGGACACTTTCACTAAGGCTTTATATGAGAAACAAAAGTCAAGATCATCACCACCTCTAATTAAAAGTTGCTTCAATCTTCCATAGACACATAAGGTATGTATTAAATATATAACCTTTAATTTTATAGAATACATCACCTTATTTGAATACTTCAACTTGATCTTGGGCCACCTGATATCTATCATTTAAAAATGCTTTCCATAAACCTGCTAAAATGAAGAGATATTACAAACTTCTAAAAGTACTAGAATAAAAGATAGAAAAATGAAAAAATCATGAATGATTGAATATTCACGAATAAGTTTAACCAATATTCCAAAAGAGGAAGAGGGATTAAATAAAGCACATCCTAAATCCTTTTCCTGTATGACTCTAAAAGACTCAAAATCTATTATAACTATCACAAATCAAACTACATTTTTCCAAAAACTAGACCAATTTTTTTATTACATAGAATATAGTAAATTTGCACTAAACACTTGAATAGACCCATAAAATGATGGTACCAATGCATAGAGCTCAAAAATTGGTGCAATGTGAAAATGGCTCAAAATGATTTCATGTGCAAAAGTTATGGCTTCTAGAATATTTTTCCAAATAGAACTCAAAAAAATTGTTGGGAGCCTGAAATGACCCTTATGCCCCAGGTACCATGACCCTCCTTGGTTGCAAATCTCTCCAATTGGATGCATTTTGTGCCTGTGCCTTGTATGGGGCATCAATATTGGGAAGTATGGGGAGAGTGGGATGTGACCCCTCTAAATGACCTCCAGGAACTTTTTACCAAGGCCGACTCCTTGTTCTGATGCAAAATTTGGTGCTAGTCTCTCCTACTCTAACATATTCTATCGGGATTATCCAAGAAAAGAGAAAATACAAAAAATATTAAATAATAGGAAATGTAAATTGTGAAAAATGAAAGCCTACCTAGCTTATCTAAGGGTGGTAATACATCGAAATAATACAATATCTATTCACAAATTCAATGGGATGAATGAACACATGAACCAAACATGACAAAAAAATTGAATATAGATTTAAACACATATACATGCATTTATATATGATCAAAGGAGGCTTGACGACCCCTACATGCAACTGGTCCAAGGCTCAAGTCTAGACTAAGAAGCAAAATAAAAAGGGAGATGCGAGACACAATTATAATTCTAAATTTCTATTTTTGGTCATGAAGTAACTTTTTATAATATTTACAAGCAAAATTCAAATTTACCCTAAAATAGGAACGAGCGAGAGCATCGATATTATTTTTGGTTGCTAGATCAGGAGGACTATGTTGCATTAATTTTTGGGATGTTTGAAGCTAATTTAGGGGTTAAATCACCATAAATACCTCCACAACTGATGTAATCCTCTTTAGGTATAATTAATGCTTTCAACTCCCACCATGGAGATTTGAGGCCAAGTGGTAGTATCTGAGGATTAATATTACGCCTTTTCAATCTCCGATCTACCTTGATGATTTCCCCCTTTTTGAACTAGTTCACTAGAATCCAGTATTGGTTTTGTCCATGACCTCCCCTTCGATGGTTTGGTTGCTTTGATGAATTTATTTCCTGTACTTTTGATCAACCCTTAGTATTAGAGAAGCCATTTCTATTGCTTTCCTATTTCTTCTGATAGTTGTTTTTTCGCAGATGCCTCTGTGTATAATTCCATTGAACCTTCTCTAATAGGCATGCTTTTGGTCCTTGTTGCTTTTCCATGCTCTTCTCATCCCTCTCACCTTTGAACCTTTGGGAGATCTATATGAGAACAAAAAAGGTTGATTAGCCTTATTAAGTACTTACTTGACTCATCTAATCTCCCTTTTTATTTATTTCCAAGGCCCTAGGGTTTCCCTTGATGGGTATGTTGCTCATGCCATTGAACAATTTTCCCTAGGTATATGGAGTCCTACAACCCAATTACCAAATGAGGGTGTCTCAATTTTGGGGCCCCTCTACTTATTAGGTGGGTCCTAGTGAACCAAGCTCTTCGAGGCCTCATCATTAGGGGAACCCTCTTTGTCACCATTGGGAAGGCTCGGGGGTTCCTCGTTATGAATCCCTCACCATAGTTTAAAAACAAATGTTGTTTTCTTTCTTGTATCTCCATGAATTTGGTGAAGACTTCACATAATCCTATTCAATAGGAATGAATGCATAGTTTGTTAATTCAACTAATAAATGCTCTGAAATAATAAAAGCATCATCGAGACCATATATCTTAATAGCCATAAATATTATATGAATGAGGAGTTCGAGGGTTATCAATGGAGTAAATATATTGGAGATTGTAATCTTGATATATATTGGATGTTTCTTTTCCATTCCATAAAAATAGTAATATATGACATCAAGGTCTTATATCTAGCATATAATCCTAATTTTTCATAATATTTTTCATTTTAAAAGTAGCAATCTTAATATCAATTTAGCTTACCTATGTAGCATTAACTTTCCCAAACAACCTCTTCAAATTATACTATACACCCATTGAATCTAAATCATATTAGAAGTGGAAAAGCAAATTAGGTCAATCAACAGGGAAAGTAATCTAAGGTTCTCTTTCTAATCCAAAAGAGTTGCTTCATAAAAGATAGCTACTTTTACTTTTGAAACATAAATCAAAATACTTTTCTTTGTAGTGAACTTCTTATCAAAGCAACCTAAGTACTTGTTGATCTAAGGAATTATCCTAACCTCCAATTAAATGTTGCACCTCCAAATACAAGTTACAACAAGGTTGAATGGGTTTTCCAAATGCTTCCCTTGATCTATGGATTTAGGCTAACTCATTGATTTCCTTGAATTGATATCTAATGTAAACTAGTTACTTTGCATAAAATTAAATGTATGTAAAGAAAATGCATAAAAGCAAGTTATGTAATTGAAGTTACATAAAGTGCAAAAAGTAAATTCATGAAGTTTAGAGTGTGAGAAAAAAACAAACATGGTTGCTACACCATAGTGAGGATAGCATGTGATCAATCAACACATGAGAAATCAATTAACATAAATTCCCACTCATTTATTGTATTATGAAATTAATAAGTGAATGACAAGATGGGTTAGAAGGGCCATACCCAACCATTGCACACTTAGAAAACTAGAAGGACAATACCACTAATGGGATGGATAATAAATTTCCAATTTATTATAACCTCATGAGTATAAAGCACAATATGGTTTTCATAGTGTATAGCTCTTAATTCTCATGGCTAGAAGATGATTACAATGAGGCTCCTAGTCCCCTATTTATAGCAAAACAGTATTGTTGAGTTACCTAGGATGAAAAATAATTACTCTTAGTGAAAGTAAATATTTAGGAGCAAATTTTAGCAAAATGTTGAACCTCCAAATTTATATGCCTCCAATTATGCCTATAATAGGTTTAGAAGGATCCAAAATTTTTAGTGCAACATAAAGCTCCAAAACTATAATTTTTTGGAAGATTTTCCTTGGAATTCATGCTAATTTTTAAGTTTACATCTTGTCTGAGTGATTCGTTTAGTCTTGTCAAGATATTTGCTTGTATTAGCAAATATGCTATCTACCTTTATTGAGTGATTCACTTCTTGAAGTTGGCACTACCTTTACCAAATTTTTGCTCATTTTAGAAGTAATAAACAATAATGGGAGGCTAGATGACAAGGAAATTCCTAGAAAATCTAATTTTTTTCTCATTTTTAGTAAAGTATCAATTCACTTTTAAGGAAATTTAGGTCACAATAAGGATTCTATTCAAAATATACTACCAAGAAAATAAGTTTACTTTCATCTAACCCTTGGGACACCAAATATTTCTTCAATACTCCACCTAATATTCATGAAGGGGAGGGTCTAGAAGAATCTCTTCATATCTTTCCTTCACTATGTAGAATCCAAGGATCCCATAGCCCCAAGATAATTCATCCTCTTTATCCATACCTATGAGAAATAATTCTACCAAGATTTTAGTCATGAAAGGTGCCAATTCCAGAGGGATTGGAATTGGCCACTCAACCAACTTCTTGAGCTACTTAAACATATAATTACCAAGTTGGCTAGTGTTCAAATAACTTTCAATATTGATCCAAAACTTGATTTCCATGGCTATATTTACATGTTAAAATGATGGTAATTTATCAATGATATGTGAATATTGATCGTATGAATTTATCCAAAATTGTTCCTTCTCCCATCTCCTCACTTTCTAAAATAATCCATCTTTCACTACTTGAGAATATAGCTTTAGTGCTTGCCACACTAGGGACCTATTGCCATCCAAAGGAAAATGGACCACATCATTCGAGTTCACCTATATCAAATATTTACTAGTTAAAAATATTCTAAATAAAGAGTTAGCTAGGAGATCCACCTCTAGTAAAGCTTTCTAGCCAAAGCTTTATTATTTAGCTCTGATCTCCTCAGGCCCAAGCCTCCCTTTACCTTGGGCTAACTTACATTCTATCAATCTACTAATACCCATTTCCTCTCTCCTTTTGCTCCTCCCCATAAAAATTTTCTTGTCATATTGTCCAACTATTTCCATATGGCATGTGGTGTAGAAATGATAGAAAATTTATAGATTAACATAATCTGAATGACTAACTACAAGAGAGTTAATCTACCCCCAAAGGTTAACCATTTATGAGACCAATGGTTAATTCAATCTTTAATATAGTCTAAAATATTCCTCTAGTCAACTATATTTAGCTTTTTAAAATGTAGAGGGACCCCCAAATAGACCATTAGAAGAGAAGTCCTCATGAATCCCAAGATCTCTAAAATTATATCCCAAATCCTTTGGTCAAGATTGAAGAGAACCATTTTGGATTTTTTATCATTGATGAATTTATTTATGGCCCTAAGATAAACACTAAGAGCGTCTTTGATCATTATTGCTTTCCTGAGGTTGGCTGATCCCATCAATATTGTGTCATACATTAATTGTAGGTGAGTCAAAACCTCTTTATCCACCTTTCTATTTGTGATTAAACCTTGCTATCCTATCCTTAAGATAAGTCTACCTATGAATTCATCTAGTATGAGAAAATATAAGGGGGAAAGGGTCTTCCCAACGAAGGCCTTTAGTGGCTCCAAATGGTTGCAAGGGAAGACCATTGATTAACATTAGGTATGATAGAGTAGAGATGTAAATCATGACCCACTCTATCCAATCGTGAGAGAAGTTAAGGGCTACTATCATCCTTGCCAAGAAGCTCCACTCCACCCTATCATAAGACTTTGACATATATTATTTTATGAACATTCCTATATTGTAAGATTTCTACATTGAGTGGATTGCCTCTTGAACAAGAACCACATCATCCAAGATCTACTTGCCATCTATAAAATCCCATTGTTCTGAGGAGATAATGTTATCTAGAAGAGATTTTATCCGCTCATCCATTACCTTCATGATTATTTTATATTTGAAATTACATAAGATGATAGGTCTATAGTCTAAAACACACCCCCTCTTCCTATTTTAGAATAGGCAATGAAGGTTTGATTTAATGCTTGAAGCATTATTTTACTACTCTTAGACTCTATGAAAATAATTTCTAAAAGGTGTAAAAAATTCAATTGGGAAGCCATCTAGACCTATTTTTTTTGTAATCATTACAAAGACTACCTCCTTTAGTTCCTCTCTATCTATGGGTTTAAGTAGGGCCAAATTATGTTATTCATAGATGATAGAAGGTATGGTAGCAAGAACTTCTTCGTTCACCTCTTTGACTTGCATCATACCTTTCTTAAACAATTTAGCAAAATAATCCATTAAATGGGAGTGCAAACCTAGGATTGTATGAAAGGAGAGCCTATCCTCATCTTGGAGAGCTTCCATCTTGTTTGCCTAACTCTTAGCACAAGTGGCCCAATGGAAAAATTTGGTGTTTCTATCCCCTTCTAGTAACCAAGTGGTTCTTGCTCTCTATTTCTAGTAGATCTCTTGGTTGTCAATGTCCTCCACCACTTTATGCAATTCAACATCCTCTTCTTTGATCTACTCCATAATTTTTCCCTCCCTAAAGACTTTTTGCACCTCATCCCATCTAGCCACAATGAAAATTTATGGGGTTGATATTCCAACTTGTTAGATCTCCTCCACTGTTTTAATTGATCCTTAACATAGTGAAGCTATGTGTGGAAGCTAAACATTGTTGTCACATACTCTAGATGTCCCTCTTCCCACCATTATGATAGTTATTTTGAGGTTCATCTTTTTGTAACCAAAATTTTCAAATTTAAATGGTTTCTGGTGCCACCCCATCCTAATCTCCCACTCCAACAAAATTGGGAAGTGATCTAATACTGGGTCTTCCAAAATATAAAATTTTAGATTCCATTTCACAATTGCCTCCTTTGAAACAAAAAAAATAATCTAACTTCACGTTCTTGCTATGTGGCTCCCTCCTCTTTTTAGTCCCAGTATAGATGGTTTTAAGGCATTGAGAATCCACAAAGTGTGATGCATGGACTTGGAAAATCATGAGCTGATCCCCTGAGTCCAAAATTAGAGTTCCTCCTTTCAAATATTTGGATGATAGTTTAGCATTAAAATCCCTAGCAACAATCCAGTCTAGCTCCTCCCTTGATACTCTCATATTATGCACCATTCTCCATTGATGAATCAATCCATCTAGGTTTTTGGCCCCATAGAAATTTATGATTAAGACCTTCTTAGCTATCACATTGTTCCTAAAATGGGATGTAAAGACACCCCTCCAAGCTAAATGCTCTATTGCTATCCATTCAAGAGAGTTCCAAAAGGTATCTATCCCCCCTAAGTCCCCTTGAGAAGCCACTTTTACATGACAAACACCCCTCCAAAGTCTAATTACTATTTTATACATGAAATCCATTGATATTTTACTCTCTTGGATAAGCATAAAATATGTTTTACTTTTCTCTAAGAGTCTTCAAATAGCAGATTGATGGGTTTTTTTGTTTAAACCCTTAATATTCCATGATTTTATAATCATTGGTTACCTCGAGACAAGTAAGAGTCTATTGTCTGCATTGATCCCTGATTGACCAACTTGTATCCTTGAGATGATATTAATTCATTGTTTGATTTTTTACACACTCCCTAAAAGTTGATATTCTTTTCTCTCTTCTCCACCTAGTTGATCCCTAGAGTTGTCTTTTCTACCATACTCAGTATAACATCCTTTACTATCGGTTGCTCTTGGTTATGCATTATCAATGCCCCTGCCATCTCTAGCTATGGTAACTCACTATACTCTATCCCTTGCTCTAGGACAAGAGCCAAAAGAGGGACTTGAACATGTTGGAGAGCACTGTATGCACTTCAAAATAGGTGTAGGAATGTCGAGCTGTGGGACTGGAAGACCACCAGGGTTTTATTTGGCCTACTTGTTACACCAGTTTTGTTGTATGGTTGCGAGGTGTGGGCTGGTGGCACAACAAAGGTAAAATGAAGGCAAATAGAAAGGATTCAAAAATATCTAATCACAAATTTTCTCAAAATTAAGGCCACAACCCCTCATTAAATTATTTTAGTTGAAATTGGAATGTTTCCTTTAGAAACAATTGCTATGACCAAGTTGTTATGTTAAACAAAAAACATGAAAAATGACAGATGGCCAATGGCAGCTAAGGACGAAGAGTTGCATAGGTGGAAGAACACATGGATGAAACAAAATCAGAAGTGGATGAAACATTGAGAAATCAACATAAATGAATGCCTAAATTTCAACAAAGACATCAAAAGCTATGTGAATGAAAATTTTAGAAGTGGAATGTGGAAAAATGCAAGTAGGAAAAGACAATATTATATTGCAAAGTTTAACCCAACTTATGATCACAACGAAAAAGTATATATAGGCGCTGAAATCAAGTGGAAGGAAAAAATCCTCATTGCTCAGATAAGGACTAGCTCTCATAGGCTTAGATGTGAAACAGGGAGATGGAAAACACCCAAAGAACAATGGGAAGAAAGGATATGTACTTTATGCAGCACAGGGGTAGTAGAGACAGAGGAACACTTCATCTATAAGTGCCCGAGTTTTTCAGACATCCGTGGCAAATACAAAGAAACACTTGGAAACAGGTCTATGATAGAGTTATTTGAAGACAAGAAAATAAAAAAAGTTGGAGAATTGCTAACCCAAATCAACAGGAGAAGGAACAACCTTCTCAAAGATATTAAAGATCATATGATATGATTTGAGTAGTTGTACTTCCATATTTGAGGTCCCATAGACCATATTTGGGTCTCGCGGATGTAATTAAAATCTTTCATTTCATTTCATTGCTTTTGTTATTATCATCCTATACTATACTCTATCCCTTGCTCTAGGAC